>JASEVX010000094.1:284187-326687 GCA_031761405.1 Serripes groenlandicus | reverse complement strand
ATTAAATTGTATAAAATCTCTCTCTCCGCCGATAATTAGGATACTATTAAATGTAATGATAGTATATGTGCGCATCTATTACACAAGGGAATATGTTTGCGCATATGTCAGAAAAAAACTTGAATACACTTGAAGGCTCATTTATACCAACTAAACACAAATTTAGATAGCATGTCGGCAAAATAGTGCCGGTGGTCATTTAGAAATTTACGAGCGGTGTTCTGTGAAAACCAACATTAGCGTAATTATAACACATATGGACAAAGATCAGTCTGCGCTTTCATACTAAAGGATCCAAATGGTTCGCAGACATTTATTGACATTTATTTATTCCTTCTTTGACTAATTTGCGAACAGTGCAGTCAGATCAGACTGCGCGTATGTGAATGCTGATCTGGAGCTACACTGGCCGCAAATGCCTTACGGTTGTTTTTTTACTAGAGCGACACTCAGTTAAACAAATACACTATGGCTGAATGACTAGGAAATTATTCATTTACACTATATTTACACTCTTAATATGTAAATATATATTTACACTATATTTACACTATATTTACACTATATTTACACTATATTTACAACTATTAAAAGAAGAAAAATATTGTTATATAACAGTGGAAGTACAGTAAGTACATATATATATATATATATATATATATATATATATATAAGTAAAAATTCTACATTAAGGGGAAATGCCATTTTTCTATGACTTAGGGCGAACTTATTTCTAAGAACTATTTTTGAAACATGATTAAGGTTATTCAGAGAATCAATTTACTACAGACCTTTTCAACTTATAAACTTTCTCTGTGGCCTTCTTATTTCACTCTAAACCCCAAATTAAGAAAGTTGTCTCCATAAGTGCTTCGCCTAAAGTAAAGGCGAATATACGAGACCCCTCAAGTCGTTAAAACTCCCCTTAAGTCGGTTTCTAACTATAAAAACAGCATGATGACGAACATTTAAAATTACATATCTTCTTATATTTAATGAATATTTCTTATATAAGTTTATTGTACAAATTTCTGTACAGAAGACAAACAGCATCTACTGTTTCCGCAATTATCTCTTAATTAAAGCGAATTATGTATCAAATGAGTATTTTCGACCTTACTTTCCTACGTTACTCTTGTTAGGTAATAGTTTATGGGATGACATTGTTCCTGACGTCCGTCCGTCTGTACGTCCGTCCATCCGTTTGTAGACTTGTTTTTGTGAACACGACACAGTTTACAAACGTGCATATATTGTTCATATTGATGTGAGCTCGGGTACTATTGACGCCATTGATGACCAGATTTGATCCAGACCAACTAGCAGGACGCCAGTGATGACCAGACTTACTACCAGATATGACATTGATGACCAGACCAACTACCATACGCCAGTGATAACCAGACCAACTAGCAGACACCATTGATGACCAGATGTGATTAAGGCCAACTAGCAGACGCCATTGATGACCAGGTGAGATCAAGACCAACTAGCAGACGCTAGTGAGGACTAGACCTACAACCAAACGCAAGTGATGACCAATCCGCCTAGCGGACGACATTGATGACCAAATGTGATCCAGACAAACTACCAGACGACATTGATGACCAGACCAACTACTACACGACATTAATGACCAGACCAACTACCAGACGCCATTGATGACCAAATGGGATCCAGACAAACTACCAGACGACATTGATGACCAGACCAACTACTAGACGACATTAATGACCAGACCAACTACCAGACGCCATTGATGATCATAATGTGATCAAGTCAAACAACCAGACGACATTGATGACCAGATGTGATTCAGACCAAATAGCAGACGCAAGTGATGATCAGACCTATTACCAGACGCCAGTGATAACCAGATGTGATCCAGACTAAGTAGCAGACGCCATTGATGACCAGACCAACTAAAAGATGATATTGATGAACAGATGTGATCCAGACTAACTGGCAGACGCCATTGATGACCAGATGTGATCCAGACTCACTAGCAGACGGTATTGATAACCAGACCACCTAGCAGACGCCATTGGTGACCAGATGTGATCCAGATCAACTAGCAGACGGCATTGATAACCAAACCAACTAGCAGACGCCATTGATGACCAGACCAACTAGCAGACGCAATTGATGACCAAACCAACTAGCAGACAACATTGATGACCAAATGTGATCCTGACCAACTAGAAAACGCCATTGATGACCAGACCAATTAGCAGACGCTATTGATGAACAGATGTGATCCAGACCAACTAACAGACGCCATTGATGACTAGACCAACTAGCAGACGACATTGATGACCGGATGTGATCATGACCAACTAGCACACGCCATTGATGACAGGACCAACTAACAGACGCCATTGATGATCAGATGGGATCCAGACCAACTAGAAGACGCCATTGATGACCAGACCAGCTAGCAAACGCCATTGATAACCAGATGTGATCCAGACCAAGTAGCAGACGCCATTGATGACCAGATGTGATCCAGACCAAGTAGCGGACATCATTGATGACCATATTTTATCCAGACCAACTAGTGAAGGCAATTGATTACCAGATGTGATCCAGACCAACTAGCAGACGTCAATGATGAACAGACAAACTACAAGATCACCATAAATGTACAAATCGCGTTCCATAAGCTCATTTGCATGTGAAATTTTCCGCGGTTTGTTTAGTGTTTGTTGAGGCCAATGGAACACTAATAAACCGCAGTTTCTTTGA
Source organism: Serripes groenlandicus (assembly GCA_031761405.1). NCBI lineage: Eukaryota > Metazoa > Mollusca > Bivalvia > Cardiida > Cardiidae > Serripes > Serripes groenlandicus. Next base: position 323,942 of record JASEVX010000094.1, on the reverse strand, counting down.
TGTTTGTTAATGGTGTTTGTTAGCCCTATCCAACAGCGTTCCATTAGCTCATTTGCATGTGAAATTTTCCATGGTTTGTTTAGTGTGTGACGAGGTCAATGCAACACTAACAAACCGCAGTTTCTTCGGTGTTCGTTAATGGTGTTTGTTAGTCCTATCGAACCGCGTTCCATTAGCTCATTTGCATGTGAAATTTTCCGCGGTTTGTTTGGTGTTTGTTAGGCAATGGCGCATTAACAAACCGCAGTTTCTTTGGTGTTCATTAATGGTATTTGTTAGCCCTTTTTTGTATGGGTTAGTTTTTTGGTTTCGAGTTATAATTATTATTCCGTTACGTTCCGCGCTTGCATTTGCCAAATTATCTATACTGCTAAACGGAAGCGATGTTTAGATCAGACAGAAGCAACTCTGTGACATTTTAAATTATATAGCATGTTCCCATAAGTGGGTTATGTGTGCAAGATGCCGTGTATAAAGGTATGATAACATTTCCTCACATTTAAACATTGATTTATTTCCATAGCACAGAAGTACGTACCACAACCAACAGTAGCTATTATTTGTCAATAGCAATAGTGTTATTATTAAAAGCTGCCTTTAGTTAGAAAATGTACGGCTTCTGTGTTACAATGTATTATGTATCATAATTCAGTTCATATTGTATTCCCCTTGAATGTGCAAACTACCGTGTACAATGGTATGGTAACATTTTGTGACATTGAAATATTGATTACCGATGTCATATTGTTATATTTCTTTCCACAGCACAGAAGCCCGTACAACTAGCAACAGTAGCTATCACTTTGTCAATAATAATAGTGTTTTTGTTAAAAGTTGGTTTCTGTTAGTCAATGTACGGCATTTGTGTTACAATATATTGTATATAATAATGCAGTTCATTGTTCCAGTAGTCGTTCATTTCCAGATAACAAAGAATCTATACTTTCGTACGGAAGCATTTACTACATAAGACAGAAGCCACTCCTTGACATTTTAATTCATACCGTATGGTATATTCGCCTTAAATGTGCACAATACCGTATAAAAAGTTATGATAATATTTCGTGAAGTAGTGTTCTTGTAAAAAGTGTGTTTCCGTTAGCCAATGTACGGCCTTGTGTTACAATGTATTGTATATAATAATGCAGTTAATTGTTCAGGTAGTTGTTCATTTCCAGATTATAATTTTTTTTTTTTTTATTATATGCGATACATTTTCGCCTTAAGTGTTAGTTTTGTGATTTCAAGTTATGATTATTATTCCCTTACGCTCAGCGCTGGCATTTGCCAAACTATATATACTTTCAAACGGAAGCAATGTTTAGATTAGACAGAAGCCACTCTATGACATTTTAAATTATATAGCATGTTGTTATAAGTGGGTTATGTGGTCAAGATGCTTTGTACAAAGGTGTGATAACATTTCGTCTCATTTAAACATTGATATATTTCCATAACACAGAAGTACATACCACAACCAACAGTAGCTATTACTTGTCAATAACAATAGTACTATTATTAATATGATTGAAATATGATTACGTATGTCATATTGTCATATTTCTTCCCACAGCACAGAAGAACGTACAACTAGCAACAGTAGCTATCCCTTTGTCAATAGTAATAGTATTCTTGTTAAAAGTTGGTGTCTGCTAGTCAATGTACGGCATTTGTGTTACAATATATTGTATATAACAATGCAGTTAATTCTTCCTGTAGTCGTTCATTTCCAGATTACAAAGAATCTATACTTTCATACGGAAGCAATTACTACATAAGACAGTAGCCACTCCTTGACATTTTAATAATTACCGTATGGTATATTCGCCTTAAATGTGCACAATGTCGTCTAACATGTTATGATAATATTTCGTGACGTAGTGTTCTTGTAAAAAGTTGTTTCCGTTAGCCAATGTACGACCATTGTGTCACAATGTATTGTATATAATAATGCAGTTAATTGTTCAGGTAGTTATTCATTTACAGTTGATAAAGAAACCCCTTAGTCACTTTTATTATATTCGATACATTCTCGCCTTAAGTGTTAGTTTTGTAGTTTCAAGTTATCATCATTATTCCGTTACGTACAGCGCTGGCATTTGCCAAACTATCTATACTTTCAAACGGAAGCAATGTTAAGATTAGATAGAAGCAACTCTATGACATTTTAAATTGTATATCATGTGTCCATAAGTGGGTTATGTGTGCAAGATGCTGCGTATAAAGCTGTGATAACATTTCATCACATTTAAACATTGATTTATTTCCATAGCACCGCAGTACGTACCAAAAACAAGAGTAGCCACTACTTGTCAATAGCAATAGTGTTATTATTAAAAGCTGCCTTTAGTTAGAAAATGTACAGCTTCTGTGTTACAATGTATTATTTATAATAATTCAGTTAATATTGTATTCGACTTAAATGTGCAAACTACCGTCATATTGTCATATTTCTTTCCACAGCACAGAAGCACGTACAAATAGCAACAGTAGCTATCACTTTGTCAATAGTAATAGTGCTTGTGTTAAAAGGTAGTTTCTGTTAGTCAATGTACGACATTTGTGTTACAATATATTGTATAATAATTCAGTTCATTGTTCCAGTAGTCGTTCATTTCCTGATTACAAAGAATTTAAACTTTCATACAGAAGCATTAACTACATAAGACAGTAGCCACTCCTTGACATTTTAATTCATACCGTATGGTATATTCGCCTTAAATGTGCACAATACCGTAAACAAAGTTATGATAATATTTCGTGACATAGTGTTCTTGTAAATCTTTTTTTCCGTTAGCCAATGTACGGCCTTTGGGTTACAATGTATTGTATATAATAATGCAGTTAATTGTTCAGGTAGTTATTCATTTACAGTTGATAAAGAAACCCCTTAGTCACTTTTATTATATTCGATACATTTTCGCCTTAAGTGTTAGTTTTGTAGTTTCAAGTTATCATCATTATTCCCTTACGTTCAGCGCTGGCATTTGCCAAACTATCTATACTTTCAAACGGAAGCAATGTTAAGATTAGACAGAAGCAACTCTATGACATTTTAAATTGTATATCATGTGTCCATAAGTGGGTTATGTGTGCAAGATGCTGCGTATAAAGCTGTGATAACATTTCATCACATTTAAACATTGATTTATTTCCATAGCACAGCAGTACGTACCACAACCAACAGTAGCTATTACTTGTCAATAGCAATAGTGTTATTATTAAAAGCTGCCTTTAGTTAGAAAATGTACGGCTTCTGTGTTACAATGTATAATTTATGATAATTCAGTTAATATTGTATTCGACTTAAATGTGCAAACTAGCGTGTACAATGGTTTGGTAACATTTCGTGACATTGATATATTGATTACTTATGTCATATTGTCATATTTCTTCCACAGCACAGAAGCACGTACACATAGCAACAGTAGCTATCACTTTGTCAATAGTAGTAGTGCTCTTGTTAAAAGTTGGTTTCTGTTAGTCAATGTACGACATTTGTAATACAATATATTGTATAATAATGCAGTTCATTGTTCCAGTAGTCGTTCATTTCCTGATTACAAAGAATCTAAACTGTCATACGGAAGCATAAACTACATAAGAGAGTAGACTCTCCTTGACATTTTAATTCATACCGTATGGTATATTCGCCTTAAATGTGCACAATGTCGTATGAAATGTTATGATAATATTTCGTGACGTAGTTCTCTTGTAAACAGTTTGTTTCCTTTATTAAAGGTTTGTTTCCGTTAGCCAATGTACGGCCTTTGTGTTACAATGTATTGTATATAATAATGCAGTTAATTGTTCAGGTAGTTATTAATTTCCAGATAAAGAAAACCCCTTAGTCACTTTTATTATATTTGGTACATTTTCGCCTTAAGTGTTAGTTTTGTGGTTTCAAGTTATGATTATTATTCCGTTACGTTCAGCGCTGGCATTTGCTAAATTATCTATACTTTCAAACGGAAGCAATGATTAGATTAGACAGAAGCAACTCTATGACATTTTAAATTATATAGCATGTGTCCATAAGTGGGTTATGTGTGCAAGATGCTGTGTATAAAGGTGTGATAACATTTCATCACATTTAAAAATTGATTTATTTCCATAACACAGAAGTACGTACCACAACAAACAGTAGCTATAACTTGTCAATATTAATAGTGTTATTATTAAAAGCTGCCTTTATTTAGAAAATGTACGTCTTCTGTGTTACAATGTATTATTAAAATAATTCAGTTAATATTGTATTCGCCTTAAATGTGCAAACTAGCGTGTAAAATGGTATGGTAACATTTCGTGACATTGAATTATTGATTACTTATGTCATATTGTCACATTTCTTTCCACAGCACAGAAGCACGTACAACTAGCAACAGTAGCTATCACTCTGTCAATAGTAATAGTGTTCTTGTTAAAAGTTGGTTTCTGTTAGTCAATGTACGGCATTCGTGATACAATATATTGTATATAGTAATGCAGTTAATTCTTCCAGTAGTCGTTCATTTCCTGATTACAAAGAATCTAAACTTTCATACGGAAGCATTTACTACATAAGACAGTAGCCACTCCTTGACATTTTAATTATTACCGTATGGTATATTCGCCTTAAATGTACCGGCCTTTGGGTTACAATGTATTGTATATAATAATGTAGTTAATTGTTCAGGTAGTTATTCATTTACAGTTGATAAAGAAACCCCTTAGTCACTTTAATTATATTCGATACATTTTCGCCTTAAGTGTTAGTTTTGTGGCTTCAAGTTATGATTATTATTCCGTTATGTTCAGCGCTTGCCTTTGCCAAAGTATCTATAATTTCAAACGGAAGCAATGCTTAGATTAGACAAAAGCAACTCTATGACATTTTAAATTATATAGCATGTTCCCATAAGTTGGTTGTGTGTTCAATATGCCTTGTATAAAGGTATGATTACATTTTATCACATTTGAATATTGATGGATTTCCATAGCACAAAATTACGTACCGCAACCAACAGTAGCTATTACTTTGCAATAGTCATAGTGTTATCATTTAAAGCTGTCTTTAGTTAGAAAATGAACGGAAGCAAGCAAAACGGGCAACCGTGTCAATTACTTCGCAATAATAATATTATTGAAACATTTTAATTTCGTAAGCAGACGTTATAGTTGTGATCCACGACGTGTTGTATATAATAAACGAAATTATGCTTTTCCAGAAAGTCAGTAATGTTCAGATAAAAAATTACCTTATATCGCATATTCAACAAAAATAAAGTTGTTGTTATAAGTTGCCTTCATTTACCAAATTATCTATATTTTCAAACGGAAGCAATTTGTAGGTTAAACCGTTGCCACTCTTTTACATTTTAAATTATACAGCATGTTCCCATAAGTTGGTTGTGTGTTCAATATGCCTTTTATAAAGGTATGATTACATTTTATCACATTTGAATATTGATGGATTTCCATAGCACAAAATTACGTACCGCAACCAACAGTAGCTATTACTTTGCAATAGTCATAGTGTTATCATTTAAAGCTGTCTTTAGTTAGAAAATGAACGGAAGCAAGCAAAACGGGCAACCGTGTCAATTACTTCGCAATAATAATATTATTGAAACATTTTAATTTCTTAAGCAGACGTTATAGTTGTGATCCACGACGTGTTGTATATAATAAACGAAATAATGCTTTTCCAGAAAGTCAGTAATGTTCAGATAAAAAATAACCTTATATCGCATATTCAACAAAAATAAAGTTGTTGTTATAAGTTGCCTTCATTTACCAAATTATCTATATTTTCAAACGGAAGCAATTTGTAGGTTAAACCGTTGCCACTCTTTGACATTTTAAATTATACAGCAGGTTTGAATAAGTGGATTATGTGTGCAAGATACCACATATAAAGGTATGATAACATTTCATCACATTTAATCATTGATGTATTTCCATATCACAGAGGCAGGGACGTAGATAACAATAAGCAGCTCCACCTGTATCACATGGATAAATAAAATTGTCCAAGTTTTCACATTTTGTAGCAAACAAAACTTTTAAGTCACATTTGGCACACAGGCAAAACATACATATTCGGAAAGCTTAAAATGTCAACATAAGTTAGAAATACATTGAACAAATGGAATTTCTTTGTATTTTGAATAATTACTGGTTGAAAAGACTCAGGTATTGTGATTTCTGAATTTTATTAATTTTATCCAAAAATTGATAGACGGACATTATTCATCAGGATAAAATAGTATCAAAATGTGTAGTGTATTAAAGTTTTTTTTATCTATTGCAACAGAACAATGTTTAAAATTCCAGAAACTATCTTTTTTTATTTCATATCTTCAATAGTTTATGAGTTTTACTTGCTACACATATTGGGAAGGGTGATATTCTAGTATACAATTTAGTAACGTATATCCTCTTATCTACTTCCCTGCACAGAATAACGAACAGCAACCAACAGTTGTTATTACTTGTCAATAGCAATAGTGTTGTTAATAAAAGCAGCCTTTAGTTAGACTTTCATACGGAAGCATTTACAAGATAAGACGGTATATTCGCCTTAAGTTTGGAACGCCTTTGCTGCCTCATTATACAGTATTTGTTTTTATTCTGTGTAACATATCAGAACGTAGATTGTACATATCACAACGACGTGTACACATCACATAAAGAAAAGAGCATATAATATAATGAAGTATGCACATAACGAATGGGGAAGGAACAAGACACAACGATCGGTACAGATCACATAATGAGGTATACTCATAACGAAATGGATAATTCACAAGAGACAACGACCAGTATACACAGTATAATGAAGTGTGCCCATAACGGAACGGAGTATCCACCTAACACATTAATGTACATATCATAAAGGAGTATGGCATGATAGTGTAAAGACTACACAGAATACAAACAAATATTGTATAATGAGGCAGCAAAGGCGTTCCATAGTGCAACATATCGTCTGAAACGTTATGATGATAAATCGTGACGTAGTGGGGGTTTTTAAAGTTTGTTTCTGTTGCCAATGTACGGCCTTAGTGTTACAATGTTTTGTATATAATAATGCAGTTAATTGTTCAGGTAGTCGTAAATTTCCAGATTATAAAGAACCCCTTAATCACTTTTATTATATTCGGTACATTTTCGCCTTAAGTGCTAGTTCTGTGTTATTATTCCGTTATGTTCAGCGCTGTCATTTTCCAAATTATCTATAGTTTCAAACGGAAGCAATGCTTAGATTAGACAGAAGCAACTCTATGACATTTTAAATTATATAGCATGTTCCCATAAGTTGGTTATGTGTTCAGGGGTATGATGACATTTCATCACATTCAAACATTGATTTATTTCCATACCACAGAAGTATGTTCCGCAACCAACAGTAGCTATTACTTTTTAATAGCCATAGTGTTAATATATTTATAGGTGCAGCCTATTAACGAAAAAACATAAAATGATTGTAAACAAAATATTAAAGAGTATTCTATGGCCATCAAAAAATATTTAAAAATAGACGATAAAAATCTTCATGTCATGGGTTTTGCATGATATTGACATGTTTGGGATTCGTATTACTGTCGTCTATTTATACGGACAGAAAATAATAAGGTAAAGATTTTCAGAAATTTATAATGAATTAATAATGACCAATGTTTATGACCCTTAATGTGTCATCTGAATGATGGTATAGAAGCAAATGTGTAACTGATTGTATCAGGGGTAAATTTGTTTATTTCAGCTCTTTTCTGATGCCACCTAGCGACTACCTTTTGAAACCATTCAATATGGCTGAAACAAATTATGGAGGTCAAGTTTCTGCTTAACCATTTCCTTAATAAAGTCGGCTTCTTAAGCCTCTATACTACGTAGGAAACGTTTGCAACTAAAGGAACAATAATTGCTCATTATGAGCTATGTATACTTTTGTCACAATGCCCGGTCAATACTTATACTTTCATTTATATATATGTTATCTCTTTGCCAAGTTGTTTTCAAAGTCGTATGTAGCAGATTTGTTGTATGTGGGTAAGGGGTAATCATCTTGATATTGATAATAAACAAGTGGATAAAGATTGTCTTAAATGACCACACTTTAATTGGTTAGATGGATTTGGAGAAGATGACATTTACAGTTCAATTGAACCCTTTTCTGATGCCACCAGATTGTTATTTATTTCGGCCAATCTATATAGCTTCCACCATGACTGCGATGAGTTTCAATAGATCAAGATCGCTTGAATAATTGAACGGATTATGAGTAGATGTAAATTAAAGCTTTGAGTTCATTTAACCTCATATCTGATGCTGAAAAATTGCTTGGTCCTTCAGACAATCAAAATGACTTCTATTAATTGTGTAACGCCTTGGTGGTTTAGTGGTAGAGCGTCCGTTTCGGGTGCAGGAAGACGAGAGATAGATCGCCGTCCGATTCATACTAAGGACTTTAAAATGGAAGAAATTACTGCCCTTCTTGACGTTAGGGGATGCGGAGTAAACAAATATTGACTGACTAGTGTCAGGATAAATAAACCAGTAGTACTTGTAACTTATCCAGGAAACATGTGATATAGCTGAAACCATAGTGGCCCTGGATCGTTCATCAAATAGTCAATGACAAAAACTCTGTCGAACTTGGCCTAGATATCATTACAAGACAATCCCCGACAAAATACTGCTTCCAGACTGTTAACAATATTTTCCTTCAATTTGACCTAGTGACCTTGTTTTTTTTATCAGACATGACCAACATTCAAATCTTACAATCAATCTTCAAAACACCAATTCAAGTTGAAAATGGGACCTCCTCCAGTGTTTACAAGAAATTCCTTCAATTTGACATTGCAACTAAGATTTCTTTCCGAAATGACCCATATTCGAACCCGCCCTAGATATTATCAAGACATACCTTCTAGCAAAGTTTCAAGCTGCTTAAGAACAAAATAGAATCTCTGCAGCAGTGTTAACAAGATATTTCTTAAATTTGGCCTAGTGACCTAGTTTTTGACGAGTTATGACCTATAGATACGTTTGTCAAAATAGTCGGCCAAAATACAAAAACACCAATCAATGCGATACGTGGAGCATGTATCAGCCGATCTCCACCTACACCTTCAGAAATTCTCAATGACGAGGCAAAGAAATCCCGCATTCATCATGACTCGTCGGATAGTTCACGATTGTAACATGCTAGTGGCTAGCTGTTCTTTTTGTAAGGATATGCGTGTTTATACGGACTACGATTTCTGGACTATGATTCAAACAAAACGCTCGAAGAGCAGTTGTGTCGTGATCTATAATGATAGATATGACAATATACATTAAACAATGAATAATGATAACTAATGAAACACCGGTTAATATATTATGTACAACTATTGAAAGTATATGTGATATTGTTTTGCGAAGATTGTCGATGACTAATTATGCACAAAAGAACAGAATCGATCATCGCCAAAGTACGCACGATGTTAACATTTATCTCATCCTACTCTATGAAATAATAGAATACTTTGATTTGTCAAATTATCTTATAGTGAGAGTTAGAAGGATCGGAGTACCGTTAAAAGCAGTCTTACCTTTACTAATTTTCACAATCGAGAGAAGATCGTGTTGTCAAAACACGTTTCGATGATGTTGTTACAAAACAAAAATGCATTTACCCTTACCTCATACGGACTTAACGAGTTTTGATGTAGTAAACGGAGCACGTGCTCTCTATGCTCACTTGCTCCGTTCTCAAAACTCTAGATGTCAAATTATAATTACTGCCTTTGTGCACTTAGAACTTATACTAAATTTATTAGTGGTTGTGAATATTATGCTCGGGTATAATTTTTTATTTATGTCACAAAACTGCGATCTAGCCATAAGGATTTGTAGCTTTAGTGAAAGGATCGCATCTTTGTGTGTGTGTTTATTGAATACATATCATACGATTACTCTGGTGCACCTATTGAAAAAGACTTTCGTTAAATACTTCGGTTTACGATGTATAAGTTCTAATTGTACTCTAAGCTTCACATCTCCTTATCGTTGTGAAGGAAGTCAAATTGTTATAGAAGGTTGGTCGGTATTTATTTGTTTTCCTCCACCGATGCTTGCTATGCAATACAGCAAATGTGTTAAGTTCTAGAATAGAAACTCATATTCGAGTCTTATGATCTCTTTAGTTTATATGTATTATATCATGTACTAAACACTATAAACAACATAACATAATCCAACTTACAATATACCATGCCAGACCACATCCATGTATTGTCCTTAAACTGTCAAGGTTTGCGCGATAAACAAAATAGTTCCAGATTAAAGCACTACATAAAACAACAAAAGGCTGATATTTTATTTAGTATAGGATATACTGGAAATGATTGATTTGATAACTTTTAGTATTTTTTTACCTTGTTTGAAAATGAAAGTAGATAATGCTAAACACCGGTTTTGTCCGGGCCCGATTTTGTCCGAAATGACGGTAACTTTTTTGCATAATGCATGACCCCCCATTTTCCTTGGATTGTTTTAAAGCTTAGATGTAACTCTTTTCAATGGCATATTGTGTTCTACATGAGAACTGCTTAGAAAGTGTGACAATTGAGGATAGAAATTGGTCGATTTACATGGAAACAAAGAAGGAATTTATTTGGTGTATTGTAACCTATATGGGTTTTCTACCGGATCTTTAAATAGAACATGTGTTTCCGTTTTTCATTGAAATTCTGAAAGTGAATTGAAGTGATTATATAAAAGATTATTGGTTATTGAATAATTAACAGGTAGGTAAAATACAATATTTCCTCCCCAGGAATGCAATTTTTAGTGTTTGGCTGTAATTGATGCGTTAAGCAGACGGTTCCAGTTCGCAAGGTAAAAGGAGGATATATCATAATAATTTTTGTCCTGTTCAAAACAAACAAATATGAATGTTTGGATTGATCATCTTTGATAATAATAAGTCTGCACTCGACTAGGAGCTTTCAGATACGTGTCAAATCACAAAAAAAAAAGCAAAGGTTTAGCCTGGCAATGATGTGGACCATTATTGGGGACCAAAACCTGTATGCAATCTGAGGATGCATGTGAAAGTAGCACGTTTCCAGCTCCTTTTCACACACTCTTCAACAGAAATATGGTACCTTTGTTTACATGCAATGAAATGCTACTAGCTCATAAGGTTCCTGGCCATACACATGTAGACGCAAGGAGTAAAGTGTCAGACTCAAACATCAAAGTTCAAACTCATGCTTTACGTCTAATGTCTATATAGGAATCTGCAGTGGCCAAGTGCTTGGCATCTCAGGGATTTGAAACTTGGCTAGCCTTGTTCAATCTCCAGTCGCGGAGCTGTGGTCATGGTGGAGTGCTCTTGGGCAAGGCACATTTCCTAGCCTAGTACTGGTTTCATAACCCATGAATAAATGAACTGTTGCCTTGATATAACTGTAATAATGTTGAAAATGGCGTAAAACCCCAACAAAACAAATATTATGTCTATAGGTGTGAACCCGGGCCCGGAAACTAATTATACGGGTTTATCTCCTGGTCCGGGAAAATCTTTTTCATGGTTTTTCTTTCATTTTCAATTTACAAATCACCATTCCTGTATTATTATTGTTTTGCTATAAATTTATAAATAAGTATATATCTGCAAATAAGTAATACTTGTTTTACAAGCGAACATGTTATGTTGTAGAATGATAACACATTTTACTTACGTGTTATTGTAAAGGGAACCAACTCATGAAAGGATTCAGAGGGTTTCGACTAACTACCAGTTCGTCTAACTGATCAATACTTTAGAGTAAAGAAAATAAGTAATACTTGTTTTACAAGCGAACATGTTATGTTGTAGAATGATAACACATTTTAGTTACGTGTTATTGTAAAGGGAACCAACTCATGAAAGGATTCAGAGGGTTTCGACTAACTACCAGTTCGTCTAACTGATCAATACTTTAGAGTAAAGAAAATAAGTAATACTTGTTTTACAAGCAAACATGTTATGTTGTAGAATGATAACACATTTAACTTACCTGTTATTGTAAAGGCAACCAACTCATGAAACGATTCAGAGGGTTTCGACTAACTACCAGTTCGTCTAACTGATCAATACTTTAGAGTAAAGAAGATAGAGGTTCCATTTAACTTAAACATATATGAATGATTAGTATGCCTTATATGTAATGCAGAGGACTAGATAAGGAGGAGTGAACTTGTCTTTTCCCATCCATATCTCTCTTATGACTCCACTAAACCATATGTTGTGGGTACTCAAAAGAATTGTCACAGTGAGACGATTCTTTTGAGTACCTACAACATAGGGTTTTAGGGTCGAATAAGGATCTGGGTAAGTGAAATACTATTATTATCTGGAGCTCTGTAATATAAACTTTGAAGTTAGAATTGTTTATTATCTAAGTTGATAATTATCATTTGCGATTGTTTGGTATTGTCGACTGTGTTCTTATATTGATAACATTTTGGTTGGTTTAATATTTTTCAATTCACATGTTGCTGATGCAGATATACTTTTTGTGCAGCGGTGAGCTCGAAATAGCTGTTACAATGGCGGTAAGGTGTATGTGTGTGTGTGTGCGTACGTCTGTGAGTTTGTGCGGCCGTCTGTCCGAACCTCTTCCGGCCCGCATCTTAACCATCAGTCCATGCATCATAGGATTGCATAGAAACTTGGCAAAAATGTTCACAATGATGAGGCAGTATGTGACCCACAAGACCCAGGCCTGTACCTCAAATGTCAATGTCCCACTTAGAAGTCAAATATCGAAGTGAGTACTGTTTGATAGGACTGTACCTTGTCCGGCCCATATCTCAACCATGCATCATAGTTTTCCCAAGTTACTGGACACACACTGTTCACCATCACGATGCGGCATGTGGCACAGAAGACACAGGCCTGAACCTCAAAGGTCAATGTTATAGTACGTTTGACATTGTGCAACCACTTCGTGTCGCAGAAGGCCCTTAATTAACTGCTTTCAGGTCAACTCTTTGTGAGTCTGTGTTGTAATTGCATGGAAGAGCAGTATGTCTGTGAAAAAACCTGTGGGTATCTAGTTTCATACAGCCTTGTATTACTTGTATTACACCATAACAACCTTAAAACATTTTACATCATACTCCTTCATGTCTCACATTCTCATCCTTGTATTATTATGTATTCATATACTTACGTGCACCATATTGGCGTGATGGTTATGTAGTAATAAACATTAATTGTATCCGTGTCCTAGTGACTGATGAGTTTATTTAATTTGTGTATCAAAATGGGTTTATTTGTTTGGGTACTGGGCCATAGAGCTATAAATGTATGATGTAAAAAACTGTTTGAATGTCTACTTTCTTCCCCTGCTCTTGCATACAGTGGTATATCACTTTATTAAACTTGTGTTGTAACAGTGCTTGTTATAAAAGGTTTTGCAGGTTTAACCATAATTGGTTGGCATCTTGTATTTCGTTCCTGTCTTTCAATTTAGTTATGTATTGATGTATTAAAGTAACACAATTATCGTCAATTCTACAACAAAGGAACGATACAAACTTGGCTTAGAGTTTTGTTTTTCCAAATGAAGACGAGTAGGCTAACTTCTCTCGACATAACACTCAAAGTACAACGATACGTAGTCGCTTGTAAAACAAATATTTGTTTGAAGATATCTGCATTATTTGAATTCTCTTTTTAAGGAAGTAGATAGGATCTTTTCCACATTCATTTTTGCTATGTTATTTCATTTTATTCATTTCAATGGAGAATAGTTTATACTGAACAGGTTTATGCCTTTATGTGATGTGTGTTTGGTGCCCTATGATACACACGTGCAGTCTTTTATGTATTGTTACACAATTAGTGTCATGTTACATCACACTAAAAGAGGAAACCATAGTGTTTGTGATGAAACACAAAATTCCGGACACCATATAATATGGCTCGTATATCAATAGATCAAACTCATATTAAATGATTTCAACCATTTTTAGTATGATGAAAGCGCAAACATTTGTTTTAAATGATTTCAAACTCTTCACTTAATTCACACATTTTTATCCCATTTTTTGTCAATTTTTTACCATTATTCCCCAATATTTTGAATTTAATAAACTCTCCCGATATGAGTACAGGACAACTTTTGATCACATATTCTTATACAACTGTGCTCTTAGAGCTGGTAAATTGCACTGAATGCATGCTTTGATTTATTATGCCCCGGTCACACATTCACGGATCGTCTTGCCGGATCCACGACGGATGGAAACTCACGGATGACCCCGGAAAAGACTATATCCGTGGTCCGCTACGGATGCACCACGGTTTGACTACGGGTTTTGACTGATCAACCAAGAAATGGGCTAGATGACAACGGGGAGTGATACGGATTGCTACGGTTCGGTACGGTTTAGTACGGAATGACACGTGTCACGGCGTATGCACTGCGGATTAACAACGGTTCGCTACGATTTTAGTACGGGTTAGCACGAATTAGAACGGTCTGGCACGGATAAGTACGGACTCTCGCGGAGCTCCACGGACCTGCCACGATAAGCAATCCGTATACATAAACTCCCTCGCTCGCTAGTTCAGTCCACAACTTCAAAATACCACCACGAAAGAGAGGAGCAGCAGTCAAGCGTCCAACAAATGAGGCCAAGGCCCAGACAACCACACATTCACGGTCTGATGAAGCGAGTAATGTTGGGGAGTTGACTTTACCCCACCCTTCTTCTGTACGAGAAAAAAGAAAGAGAAAAACCGGCAACAGCCCCTGCATGATGTCATTCAATGGTTCCAGGAACATGAATTCCTATAAAAACAAGGGCCATGCTGACTACAAGCTGACTGAGAGAAAGACCGCCCTCTGGAGAGAAAAAACACAAGAGCTAGGCATGTACTGTATCAGGGTCCTGCAACATGACGAAGAGCAAACACCGGAATCTGTTTGCAAGGATACCAAATGCATTTTCCACAACTCGTCTGGCCTTCGAGAGGCGGTAGTTTAAGATCCCCTCTCGTCATTGGCAAGACCCCGTCTGGAGAAAGGCTTCGTGAGCCAGCTTTTCATGCAAAATGCATCGTCTGCAATGATATAGTAAGACAGCGGTCTGTCATCACCGGGAAGGGGGGGGGGCTGCTGGTGAGATGCCGATTACACCCCTTTCAAAGGCGTTTTTCAGCTCACACTGGTTCCAACTCTGAGCGTCGGAGCTACCACCTTGTGCACCAATATTAACCCACCGGAACTTGTAATCGGCGTCGACAACGGCCATCATAACTATTGAGTGATATCCTTTATAGGTGTAGTTTAGGGAACCACCGTTCTTAGGACACCGTATGGCAACATGTTTGCCATCTAGAGTACCGAGAGCATGTGGGAACTGCCATTTTGCAGAAAACTGGTCAGCTATTGCCTGCCACTGTTCATGCTCAGTAGAAGAGTCGATAACATCCTCAGCATATGTTGCAATTATGGTCTCGCATACGTACCGAACAATACCAGAGATGGTATTGTGCGCCACCCTGAAGCCATACATCAAGGTCCGGTAACTGTCCCCCGTAGCCAGGTATCGCAGGGTGACTGCTAGCATCACTCCAGGTTCGATGAACTGTCTGTATCAGTTAATGTTCTTCATAATCATGCGACCCATTACTTGTTAAAGTTCTTGGAACATCTGTAGGTCTATTCTCACAAAGTTCTTGAAAGCAGCTGCATTTTTACTGGCCGTGGATGGGTCGTCGGAGGGGCCAGTCCCTGGTCAACCATCGCCCTGGCAGTTTGTGCCATATACATGTCCAGGTCCAGCCAGTTAAGTGCCAGCCTCATTTGTTGGTTGTTCATGTTGGTTGTTGTTAGATGTAGACTTCTTGGATGAAACAGATATGAAGTAGAGCCCTATAAACTGGAAATATGTATACAGAAGTCTGGTGACAGAACGGTGGTGATACATATATGACATAATCCGTAATAAACTGTAGTGGACCGTAGTATCACGTTGTAACCCTTAGGAATCCTTGAGAAACCTTGGTAATCCCTACCTATCCCTAATAGAACGTAGTGCGACCGTGCTGATCCGTGACAAATCCGTAACAAACCGTATGGTATCCTTGGCTAACCCGTGGTGTAACCGTACAAGTACGTAGTTCACCGTACCTAACCGTACCGATCCTAGGCGACTCGAGTCCGGGGATGTATACTACGAATAAGTACGGTTTATTACGGATTACAACGGATGAATACGTTCTAATACGGATCAGTAAGGATGTACTACGGTTGTCTGATCCGTCGGGAAATTTTGATCATGTTCAAAAATTGTCACGGATATACAAGTACTACTACGATTGACCCAGGATACAATACGGACGGCTACGGACCACTACAGATTGCCACGAATGATGCCGGATCGTATCCGTGGCTAATCCGGCGTCCAATCCGTGAATGTGTGACCGGGGCATAATACCGGGAAGCTATTTGTTACAAAAATCTCCACTGTTCTATCCTTTCAATGTGCATTTCAGTAGATTTTCAATATACTACCCTGAAAGAGTTGCTGATGAACAGAAGAAGACAAACATAAACAAGTATAATTAATACAAGCTCACTTTGTTGATGAAAAAAAGCTTATAGATCATTTTTGAGTCAATTTAACCCTTTCACAAGGTATTGAATATAATGCAAGGGAGATAATTCATTCTTGCATTCTTAGTTTTCTAAACACTTCAATTCTCACACAGGCTCCAAATGTGAATTTCTTAGATTGTTTATTTAAGAAATATGATGCTTCAGCTGTTAAAATCACATATTTACAGCCCCTAATTGCTCTTGTTATAATGAATTTTATCAAGAATAGACACAGATTATCCCAAATGTTCTCTTTTAGTAGTGAATAAGCCAAACATGAGGTTTAAAAGGATAAATAAGTGATTCTAAAGAGGAAACTTGTGTGGACTATACAGAAAAAGTTGGGTAAGCCGTAATAATTATAAAAGAAGAAAGCCACCAAATTGCCGATTGTGGAAAATGGTTTTACGCCACTGTCCAGAACTAGCTATATTTTTCATATTATTAAATAAATATATATCAAAATACTTTATTGCCCAATAAAATAACAACCATGACTAAAAGCAGAGGGCAAGCAATTTATTTTACCGATCGCCATAATAATATTTTTTCTTATAAACATTAACAATTTCATCGTCATCATCAAGAAACGGCCCTTATAGACCTATAAAACACATTTTGTACAACATGGCTGTGAGCCTTTGATGATCGGTAGGTTACCAATAAGCTTACTTATTATTGTGGTTTAGATATATGGTTTTCACTGTTGTTTTTATAAAGAGCCATAACGTGGAAAATACCAATTGGATGGTCTCTCATAATATATATACACAGTTACAAAAAGAAAAACCTGTGATGGACTGAATAAGAGATTTAGCGATTATGTATAATAACATGGGCATTAAAGAACTGCTCTAAAACATTGACAAATGTAAAGAAACGCAAGGCGCGACAGAAAAATAATGGTATGAAAAATATTGCCTCAAATCAGAATTGTTGCAATTGATCCAACGCAGTTTTTCCTTTACATATCAGGAGGAGAACCGGGCTCTAAGCTAGCTACTAACACAGGATTAAACTTGACCAACCTCTCACCCCTCCTGCATTGGCAGATAAGGATATTCTTACGATCCACAAATGGACCTCCAAACAATAGGAGACGTTATCAAAAATAATTATTTTCATAAAAATCTGCAATAGAGGTAAAAATTAAGTTGGTTTCAGTTTCCTGTGTGATCAAAAAGTCAACAGCATCGGGAACTTAGGCAGTTATGGTAAAAAAATGTTATTTATAGTATAAATATGTTTGTTTACTGGATCTTTTAATAGAACATGGGTTTTCGTTTTTCATTGATATTTTGAATGTGAATTTTATGTCCACCTATGATGAAAGATTATTTGATTTAAAATAATTAACAGGTAGGTTAAATACGATATTTCTTCCCCTAAGAATGTATTTTTTAGTGTTTCTCTGGCTATGATTGGATGTAATTGAGGCATTGAGGTTGAATTACGCCAAATACATCCACGAGCCAGGCTGATCTACAGCCAAGTAGTCCCTAAAAAAACTCTCTTTACCTAGAAATGGTTGTACATCTTCCCCCGATTGCATTGAATATGTGACAATGGACATTCAATCTTTGTTAATATGCATAGGATGTACTGGAGCTATTTAATTTGATCATTTTAGGTATTTTGAGCTCGTGTGAAAGTGAAAAAGAGGATGTGGAAACCCAGTTTAAACCTAGCATGATTGTTGACGGTCACCATCTTCACGGAGCGAGTTCTTTCTTGCATAATTCATGACCACCTCCCTATTATCCTTGAATTATTTTAAAGGTAAGAGGTATCTCGTTTCATTGATATTGGTGTTCTACCTGCGAAACGATTAGAAAGGTCACATTTGCGTCGCCTGCAATAATGAACGCCTTCTGGAATACGTTACACGACAGACTACACTCACAATGCTTAAATAATGATGAAACTGGTTGCCTGGAATGGACAAGGGGCTCATGTTGGCATTCAACTATTAGGTATGGCAGAATGTGTGTCAAATTTCTACGTGTCGCCCGGTCAAAGATGTGCCAAATTAGGTCCGGATCAATCCATAAGCATCTTGTGCAATAATTCCTTTTTGTTGATTTACTAGCCGTTTGAGTGTAGAACCACTAGTAATTATTCCCAGAGGAAGACATGCCACTTTCAGGGTAGATGTTTTTAAGGTCATACTAGCCAAGAAAATATCTGCCAAGACTGTGTCATACTGACTTGGATAAAAGGTAAACAAAGCTGAATATGTCTATGTATAGCTCTATCTATAGATATATTGAGAAATAAATATCACCAAACTTAGATAATATACATACATTTACTACAAGTATAGCTCTAAAATGTGAAAAATGTTGGGTTGTTTGGTGATTGTTTACGTATGACCATGAACATTCAATCTTTGTAAATATGTATAGGATGCACTTGAACTGTTAGATTTGATCGTTTTATGTATTTCGACCTTGTGTGAAAGTGAAAGTAGAGCAAGTGGAAACCCAGTTTCAGCCTAGCTCGATTGTGTTCAAAATGACGGTCACCAACTCACTATGTTCACAGAGCGAGTTTTTTCTTGCATAATGCATGACCCCCCTCCCATTTTCTTTGGATTATATTTAAGGTAAGAGGTATTTCTTTGCAATGATATTGGTGTTCTACTTGGGAAACACTTAGAAAGTGTGACAAATGAGGGTTAAAACTTGTAGATTTACATGAAGTAAAGAAGGAAATTATATGGTGCATTGTGATCTCAATTAAGTATACAGTTCTAAATAGCAAGGTCGAATGAGGATATTTAATCAAAGCACTGATAGTATTGACAGTAAGGAGCTTACTGCAGATCACGGATTACATTTGGCCAAGGATTTACCGATCACAAAAGTTAATGAAATACACTTCACAGCAACACTTTGTTATGGCCTTATTTTGAATAACATTGTAGTTGAAAGCTCAATACATGTATTGTAATTACAGAATGCGGGTCTATATCAAATACTTTGTTACCAAGAGATTGTGAAATAGATAACACAGTCCTTGATGCATGTCATAGCAAAATCAAAAGAAGGCCGCTGTATACCAATGATAAGTTGATAACTGTATTGAGAGTCTAATTCTAACACCAAAGCAAATAACTCACCTTAACTACATTTTCTGGGTATTTTAAACAAAGCAAAAACGAAAATTGGTGGTCTCATTGTCTCGCCTTGTTTTAAATTAATTCTATCATTGTTTTAAGTTAACACATTAACAAAGGAAAAGTAGGATTATGCTATTGAATTTGTGTCTTACTTATAATAGAATGAAAATTAGGGATGGTAACGACTAATCGGTTACCCGGTTAACCGTACGTTTTCCAATTAATCGGTTAGAAATTTCGGTAACCGAGTACTCGGAAGAAACGATAAAATATATGCACAGTTGTGTTTCACCTTTTCAATTTGTCACACGTATCTGACATGAGAGGTTAATTATTCACACCTCGATCGACCAGTGTTTACATTACTGCAATAACAGCCCCACTAGATTTTATTGATGATCGTTTGTTTGTGTTATTGTCAATTAAAGGACGCTTTGTTTCTTTTAAAAAAAGTTTGATGTCTAATAAAGGCAGAAATTATAAGATAATGACTTATTAATTATTTTCGGCGTTTGTTTTGATAATATAACTAATTGGAGTGAGTGTGATACATTTGAATTGTTGTTTTTGTAAATTATTATTTACCAACACGATTGGAAGAGTAATTTGAAGTTTGTAACACATTTACCCCTGAGGTGGTATTTAAAGATATGCAGCTATGTACCTTTTTCATTCGATATATTATAAATCGTATAACAGTCACTTCGTTGAAAAAGATCTACATAATATAGTGCCATAATGCCGCCTGCTACATCCTGTGTCTGGACATATTTCAAAGGCTGTGCTGATGATAACAAAGTCAAGTGCAGTTTGTGTGGTAATGAACTGTCTTGGACTGGTGGAACCAGTAACATGCGCAACCATATTCGACTAAAACAGTGGATATTTATTGTTTATGAATCTATACGGTTAACCGGGTAACCGGTTACAAAATTGTACGAGTAACCCGTTAGTAATATCGGTAACCGTTGCCATCCCTAATAAAGATATATGTACAGTGCCTAGAGATTATTTTACAGTACTTAATCTTCTTCAACTTAGGGTCCGTCTAGCATGGTTATATAAAACGTCACATCATTTCTCTGAACAATTAAACATATTCAGTTGTTTAGATTTTCACATAGAATAGATGAAAATATAAATTCAGGTTGTTTTTAACTTTTTGGTATCCATATAGAATTCTGGTTTAAATTGGCAACGAAACAAAAAAACCTTTAAAATTCTTCTTTTCCAAAACCGGTTGGTGAATTTTCAAATAATTTTGTAGAAATGTTCCTTGGATGACCCTTTATCAGATTCTTTCATGCATTGTTGATTAGTTGAATAACATGGACGCCAGGGGACGGTTTTGCTTATATGGTTATAGTGAAAACTTAACAAATCTTGTCCTCCGGAAGTGTCAGGCCGATTTACGAATAATATTTTAGAAATGGACATAGGGTGACTATCTATCAGATTCCTTCAAGCTATGTTGATTGGTCGTAAAACATGGCCGCTAGGGGGCGGGGCTATTTTGACTTATATGGCTGTAGTGAAAACTTAAAAAGTCTTGTCCTCCGAAAGTGTCAGGCCGATTTACGAATAATTTTGTAGAAATGGTCATAGGGTGACTATCTATCAGATTCCTTCAAGCCATGTTGATTGGTCGAAAACTATGGCCGCCAGGGGCGGGGCTTTTATGGCTAAAGTGAAAACAAATAAAATTAGGTGAGCGATCCAGGGCCATCATGGCCCTATTATTTACAAATGTTGTACTTGTTTCAAACATATTTACATAGACATAGCAGTCACTTTTCCGGCGGCAGCTACTTTCTCAATTCTCTATAAACACCCGGTGGAATATCTTTCTCAGGTGTATTGTTGGGTGAGCAATTCGGGACCATAATAGCCCTCTTGTTTAGCTCAACTGGCCATATAAAGCCTTGTTTCACGACAAATCAACATGGTTTGAAGGAATCTGATAGAAGGTCATCCAAGGAATATTTCTACATTTTTTAGCTCCACTGGCTGTTCACTTAGAAATTCTTGTTAAAGTTTTGCGTGCAACCAACATTAAGAGTCCATATCTCAGTAACTGCTTACAATTTAATACAACTCTACACAACTTTCATACCTATGTAAATTACCAAGAAATTCTTGTTAAAGTTTTGCGTGCAACAACATTGAAAGTCAATATTATGGCCCCTTTTTTAGCTAACCTGGCACTAAGTGCCTGTGAGCTTATGTTATGGTGTGTTGTCTGTCGTCCGTCCGTCTGTCTGTCCGTCGCGGTCAACTGTTTTCTTTGAATGACTTTTTCCTAAGAACTGGAGGTCCCAAGGTCATGATATTTGGCCAAGAGGTACCTGGGATAAAGTGCTATAAAGTTTCTTAAAATAAATGACATTGAATTACTTTCAAGGTCACAAGGATCAAATATATGAAAACTTTTAAACAACTTTTTCTGAATAAACAGGAGGCCCAGAGTGATGATGTTTTGCCAGTAGATACCTGGCATGAAATGCTATATAGTTTCCTCCAATAAATAACCTTGACCTACTTTCAAGGTCACAAGGCTCAAATATATGAAAACCTTTAAACAACTTCTTTTGAAAAACCAAGAGGCCCAGATTGATATTTTGCCAGTAGATACCAGGCACACAATTCTATAAAGCTTCCTCCAATAAATGACCTTGACCAACTTTCAAGGTCACAATGGTCAAATATATGAAAACCTTTGAACAATATCTCCTGAATAACAAGGAGCATGAAATGCTATATCGTTTCCTCCAATAAATGACTTTGACCTACTTTCAAGGTCGCAAGGGTCAAATATATGAAAACATTTAAACAATTTCATCTGAATAATCAGGAGGCCCAGAGTGATGATAATTTGCCAGTAGATATCTAGCATGAAATGCTATACATTTTCTTCCAATAAATGACATTGACCTACTTTCAAAGTCATAAGGGTCAAATATATGAAAACCTTTAAACAACTTCTTCTGAATAACCAGAAGGCCCAGAGTGATGGTATTTTGCCAGTAGTTAACTTACATAAAGTACTATATTATTTCTTCCAATACATGTCATTGACCTCTTTTCAAGGTCAAAAGGGTCAAATATATGAAAACCTTTAAACAACTTCTTCTGAATAACCAGCAGGCCCAGTGTGATGATTTTTTCCAGTAGATAGCTGGCATGAATTCTATAAAATTTCTTCAAATAAATGACCTTGACCAAATTTCAAGGTCACAAGGGTCAAAAATGTAATAATCTTTAAACAACTTCTTCTAAATAACCAGGAAGCTAAGAGTGATTATATTTTGCCAGGAGATACCTGGAATACAATGCCATATAATTTCTTCCAATAAATGACCTTGACCTACTTTTAAGTTCACAGAGATAAATTTATGAAAACTTTTAAACCACTTCTTCTGAATAACCAGGAGGCCAAGACTGGTGATATTTGTCCCGTAGATACCTAGAATGTCATAGTAATGTCATTCTATTTATTTTCCTCCAATAAATAAGCTTGATCTACTTTCAAGGTCAAAAGGGTCAAATATATAAACATCTTTAAACAACTTCTTCCAGGAGACCCATAGTGATGATATTTTGCCAGTAGATACATAGCATGAAATGCTATATATGTTCTTCCAATAAATGACCTTGACCTACTTTCAAGGTCAAAAGGGTCGAATATATGAAAACATTTAAACAAAATATTCTGAATAACCAGGAGGCACAAAGTGATGATATTTCGCCAGTAGATACCTGGCATGAAATGCTATATAGTTTCCTCCAATAAATTACCTTGACCTACTTTCAAGGTTGCAAGGGTCAGATATATGAAAACCTTTATAAACAACTTCTTCTGGATAACCAGGAGGCCAAGAGTGATGATATTTTGCCAGTAGATACTTGGCATGAAATGATATATCATTTCCTCCATTAAATGAGCTTGACCTACTTTCAAGGCCACAAGGGTCAAATATATGAAAACCTTCAAACAACTTCTTTTGAATAACCAGGAGGCCCAGAGTGATTATATTTGGCCAGTAAGTACCTGGGAAATAGTGCTATAAAGTTTCCTCAAATGGATGATATTGGTCTGTAGCATCCTTGCGCACTAAGAATTAATGAGTAAAAAGATCTGAACCAAATTCGGTCTGTATAATTCCAGTGCAAAACCAACCTTACAAATAAATGCAAGGTGGAACCCTTCTTAAGGAAATAGGTCCAGTACAGGAAAGCAGAGAAAACTCATTTAAGTCCATTTTCAGTACAAATTAAGTAATATAGATCATTTAGTGTGGAGCATTCTTTACCATAGAAATCTCCAGATGTGGAATTCTTTGCAAATTCACTTTTCTTTAGAATATTTTCCCACAATGGCCTCTTCTTTACTTAGAAATTCTGGTTAAAGTTGTTTGTGCAACTCAGTAAGAGTCCTTATCTCAGTAACTACTTGAAGCATTGTATTGAAACTTTATATAACCCTTCCCAACCATTACACCTATGTAAACAATCAAGTAAGATAACTATCCTGCATTCTATGCAAATTATCACCCTTTAAGCACTTCTGGTTAATGTTTTGCATGTAACTACATTCGAATCTCTATGTCAGTAACTAATAAGCGGTGGAATAGTCGAGCGCGCTGTCTTACGGACAGCTCTTTTTCTTTTTTGAGTACTTGTCAGTGTGAAAACGTTTGAGTTAGTTCTCCTTTTGCCGCCTAAAACCGCATTCTCTTGTTCTGATACCCGTCTCGTATTTTCGGTCTGCTCTGCTACCAGTAAACACGTTAATAAAACTACTCTTTCATAGAGAATTTCTATTTTATAAGCTTATAAGAAACAAGAGACCAGATGCTCAGGTAAGATTATATTCTGCATTTATTTTTTATATTATCATTATTATTATAATTATTGTAATAATAACTAGACATTTGTTACTTTGCAAATATATTCATTTGTGTTTACTAAATGTAAACATATTAATTGTGTTTACTTTGCAAACCTACTTATTTCTGTGTTTACTATTTTACAGGTTCTTTTACTCATAATTGATGCGATGTTTATTTTAATCATTCTAAATCGACTTGGTAATTAACTCCAAAGCCCGGTTACATACTAATGCTATCTGTCAGTTCTTGTAAAATTAAGTCATGGTTGATTGAATCATTTGTATTAATCAAGGAAGGAGAGTTCACAACTTGATGGATATTTTGCTCAAACGTGTCTGGCAAATAACTCAAATCTTAGCTAGCACCCTTCTTGTTTATTGTCACAGTGCTATCTATATGTTTCACACACGACTTTGCAATTCTTTAACTTAAAATGGTCATGATTTATGTGCTTTTATGAAAAGAAAACTAATATCTTTTTCAGGATTAATTATTTTTTTCTTGGATTTTATGCGTTGACAACATGAAATAGACCAATTCCAATCAATAGAAGTCAAGTACACGATTAATTTCTGTCACTAAATTTGCTGTATTATTATTATTATTTATTTATTTAATGAAATATTAATAGTGATAAAAAACCTACACAAAAGACTGAAGCAGAAAAAAAACAGAAAACAGGAAAATCCCACAATATATACTATGCAAAAGAAGCTTTTAACCATCAAATTATTTTCTGTCACTAAAGATAAACGAGGAAAACAATATAATATTCAAACTAAAAGTCAAAAGTTATAACTTACCGAATTCTCGAAGTTCACCAATACAATATTCTATCTTTCTTGCGCACCTCTCTTTTCCCCCAATATAATATGTTAGATACGTCAGAACTGTATTAAAGTCAAAAGCGTTATGCCGGGCCCAAACAACTATGCAGTCTTTACAAGCAACAATCACGTGATACCGTAAACTACTTAGACACGATTTGTGGTTATTACCTTATATGGTAATGAAACAATGTACAAATTGGCAGTGCTATACTTATAAGTAATCCGATATTGTATGTTAGGATCGTCTGCTCTGAAAACGTCTCAAAAATCCGTTTTTGTTTAAGTTTAAATACATCCCGTTCCACAAACTTTTTAATTAGATTTTAGACACCTTTGAAACTGAAAAGTATGTTCTTTTAAACTTGAACAAACGGGAACCTTTTACCTATAAGAGTGGAAACAGGACGTTATGTAGGCGAGCCCCCGGAGCAAAGACTTTATACATTTTGTAATCAACAACAAATTAACGATGAAAGACATTTTATAACTCCAAGAAAGTAGCTAAATACATTGTTAAATCTTATATATATGAGAAGAAGAAATGCATTATATAACTAGTCTCATTCCAATCCATATAATATTATGCAAATGTTTGACATTTATTATTTATTTATTGATGATGTTAGGAATGCCAAAATAATTTCACGTGAAATTATATTACTTACTATTAGGTCCATTGGGCCGGGTGTTTTGTTTACAATTCTATAATTGTATATTATGTTACCATGTTACATGTGCACATGTCACTTTAATAAAATATTTACTTACTTACTTACTTACTAACAGTTAAGGTCAGCATGAAAGTGACACTCTTATATGGTGACTTATAGGTCCATTGGGCCGGATGTTTTGTTTAAAATTCTATAATTGTATACCATGTTACATGTACACATGTCACTTTAATAAAATATTTACTTACTTACTTACTTACTAACCAACAGTTAAGGTCAGCATGAAAGTGACACTCTGATTGGATCGTGATTGAAAAAATCCAATCACATGAAAGCTTCGCTCACTCAATGGTTGCAACAATAGAGTTGAACATATTGTGGCAAAAGAAAAAATTGCTCATTTTGACAAATTTCTTCATTTTAAAATTGTTTTCAAAAGCCGTCAGAAAGCGTCTGTATGTGGAAAGGTTAAATAAGAAAGAATCTATAAATGATTTACATTCATAACATAACTAAATTTGACGTAACAGATTGAATTAAAATACTCGTGTTTGTCTGCAGTAATGCCTGACTGGTGTTTTGTCTGCAGTTTTCACGGACTGGTATTAGTCAGCAATATTCACTGACTGGTATTCGTCTGCAGTTTTCACGGACTGGTATTAGTCAGCAATATTCACGGACTGGTATTAGTCAGCAGTATTCACTGACTGGTATTTGTCTGCAGTTTTCACGGACTGGTATTAGTCATCAATATTCACGGACTGGTATTAGTCAGAAGTATTCATTGACTGGTATTTGTCTGCAGTTTTCACGGACTGGTATTAGTCAGCAATATTCATTGACTGGTATTTGTCTGCAGTATTTACTGACTGGTGCTTGTGTATAGTACTCGCTGATTGGTGTTTGTCTACAATATTCACTGAATGGTATTTACTGACTAGTGCTTGAATACAGTATTCACTGACTGGTATTTGTCTGCAGCATTTACTGACTGGTGTTTGTCGGCAGTTTTCACTTACTGGTGCTTGTCTACAATATTCATTGACTGGGACTTGTCTACAATATTCACTTACTGGTGCTTGTCTACAATATTCACTGACTGGTGCTTGTCTACACTATTCAGTGACTGGTGCTTGCCTACACTATTCACTGACTGTTATATGTCTGCAGTATTCACTGACTGATATTTGTCAGCAATTTCACTGACTGGTATTTGTCTTCAGTATTTACTGGCTGCGTCTTGTCGGCTATTTTCACTTACTGGTGTCGGTCAGCAGTATTCACTGACTGGTATTTGTCTGCAGTTTTCACGGACTGGTATTAGTCAGCAATATTCACTGACTGGTATTCGTCTGCAGTTTTCACGGACTGGTATTAGTCAGCAATATTCACGGACTGGTATTAGTCAGCAGTATTCACTGACTGGTATTTGTCTGCAGTTTTCACGGACTGGTATTAGTCATCAATATTCACGGACTGGTATTAGTCAGCAGTATTCATTGACTGGTATTTGTCTGCAGTTTTCACGGACTGGTATTAGTCAGCAATATTCACTGACTGGTATTTGTCTGCAGTATTTACTGACTGGTGCTTGTGTATAGTACTCGCTGATTGGTGTTTGTCTACAATATTCACTGAATGGTATTTACTGACTAGTGCTTGGATACAGTATTCACTGACTGGTATTTGTCTGCAGCATTTACTGACTGGTGTTTGTCGGCAGTTTTCACTTACTGGTGCTTGTCTACAATATTCATTGACTGGGACTTGTCTACAATATTCACTTACTGGTGCTTGTCTACAATATTCACTGACTGGTGCTTG
Organism: Serripes groenlandicus; assembly: GCA_031761405.1. NCBI lineage: Eukaryota > Metazoa > Mollusca > Bivalvia > Cardiida > Cardiidae > Serripes > Serripes groenlandicus. Next base: position 295,973 of record JASEVX010000094.1, on the reverse strand, counting down.
TCTACACTATTTACTGACTGGTGCTTGCCTACACTATTCACTGACTGTTATTTGTCTGCAGTATTCACTGACTGATATTTGTCAGCAATTTCACTGACTGGTATTTGTCTTCAGTATTTACTGGCTGCGTCTTGTCGGCTATATTCACTTACTGGAGTCTGTCGACAGTATTCACTTACTGCAGCTTGTCTACAATATTCATTGACTGGTGCTTGTCTGCAGTATTTTCTGACGGGCATAGTTTTGCAGTATTCATTGACTGGTGCTTGTCTGCAGTAGTCACTGACTGGTGCATGTCTATAGTATTCACTGACTGGCGCTTGTCTACAATATTCACTGACTGGTGCTGTCTACAGTATTCACTGACTGGTGCTTGTCTACAGTATTCACTGACTGGTGCATGTCTACAGTATTCACTGACCGGTATATGTCTACAGTATTCACAGACCGGTGCTTGTCTACAGTATTCACTGACTGGTGCTTGTCTGCAGTATTCACTGACTCGTGCTTGTCTACAGTATTCACTGACTGGTGCTTGTCTACAGTATTCCTGGACTGGTGATTGTCTGCAGTATTCACTGACTGGTGCATGTCTACAGTATTCGCTGACCGGTGTATGTCTGCAGTATTTTCTGACTGGCATAGCTTTGCAGTATTCCTGGACTGGTGATGGTCTGCAGTATTTTCTGACGGGCATAGTTTTGCAGTATTCCCTGACCGTTGTATGTCTGCAGTATTTTCTGACTGGTATAGTTTTGCAGTATTCCTTGACTGGTGTTTTCTGCAGTATTTTCTGACGGGCATAGTTTTGCAGTATTCATTGACTGGTGTTTTCTGCAGTATTCACTAACTAATGTGTGTCTACAGTACTCACAGACTTTTGCTTGTCTGGAATATTCTCTGATTGGTATTTGTCAACAGTATGCACTGACTGGTGTTTACCTGAAGTATTTACCGACGGGTATGTCTCTGTAGTATTCTCTACTACCCTTGCCCACATGTGGTAGCTTTCTGACACTTTCTAACGCCTGTGCAGCAGACAACCCTTGAAAACATTTTGGGAAAAAAGGAGAAATTGCTCTTAAAGAGCAATGTCTCATTTTGCCACAATGTTTTCAACTCTATTTTGCGATTGCGCGGTTCTATGAGGAATTTGCTGCGGCATCGGAAAGGGTGAAATTTGCCCATTTGTTTTAGAAATATTCTACTCTGAATTAGAAAATATTCCTCTCTGAATAAGCTTCTCTAATCAGTTGGTTAAGTACAGTCAATATATAGGAAGACAATGTACTGTCATGAATGTACCTGTTGGGATTTCCGTAGAGCTTTTGGCTAATATGATAATTAAAATAGTATTATGTGGACCGAATGATATATTCGGAGTTCGGTTCAATTATTTTCACAATACCAACACGAATTTATGATCTTGGAAATATTTCATTCTGCCCTGATGCATCATTACTTGTCTGTCATGGTGGGGCTTTGTTTTAGATAAATATTTATATATGCACTTCTGCATCTGCTCTTAACCGATCACAAATCTACCTTTCAGTACTTTGATTTTTTCTGGTTTGACAAAAGTTTGTTTGCCTGTTTTTTTTTGTTTTTTTTACGCAGTTTCAACTTTATTTCAGTTATATCACGGCCACAGTTCACTTTATTCATGATCCCTTGGTAAACCAGTACTAGACTAGGAAATGTAGCTTGTCAAAGGGTACTCCGCCATGACCTAGCGTCGGGACTGCATGGGGATCGAACCTGGGACGCACGGTTTCAAATCCCCCGACGCTAACCACTCGACCACGGTGGATTCCTTTGATTTGACAAACGAGCACCACCGTGCGAAAAGGAACACGTATGTCGTTGTGACTAGTGTAGAGCCAGGTCAGCCCTGTATACTCGGTATACTTTGATGAAAATACACATTGCTCAAATATTACTCAACATATTACAGGTCAGCCCTGTATACTCTCTATACTTTGATCAAAATACACATTGCTCAAATATTACTCACATATTACAGGTCAGCCCTGTATACTCTGTATACTTTGATCAAAATACACATTGCTCAAATATTACTCAACATATTACAGGTCAGCCCTGTATACTCGGTATACTTTGATCAAAATACACATTGCTCAAAAATTACTCAACATATTACAGGTCAGCCCTGTATACTCTCTTTACTTTGATCAAAATACACATTACTCAAATATTACTCAACATATTACAGGTCAGCCCTGTATACTTTGTTTACTTTGTTCAAAATACACATTGCTCAAATATTACTCAACATATTACAGGTCAGCCATGTATACTATGTATACTTTGATCAAAATACACATTGCTCAAATATTACTCAACATATTACAGGTCAGCCCTGTATACTCTGTTTACTTTGATAAAAATACACATTGCTCAAATATTACTCAACATATTACAGGTCAGCCCTGTATACTATGTATACTTTGATCAAAATACACATTGCTCAAATATTACTCAACATATTACAGGTCAGCTCTGTATACTCTATATACTCTGGTCAAAATACACATTGCTCAAATATTACTCAACATATTACAGGTCAGCCCTGTATACTCTGTTTACTTTGATCAAAATACACATTACTCAAATAATACTCAACATATTACAGGTCAGCCCTGTATACTCTGTTTACTTTTGTCAAAATACACATTGCTCAAATATTACTCAACGTATTACAGGTCAGCCCTGTATACTCTATATACTCTTGTCAAAATACACATTCCTCAAATATTACTCAACATATTACATGTCAGCCCTGTATACTGTGTTTACTTTGATCAAAATACACATTGCTCAAATATTACTCAACATATTACATGTCAGCCCTGTATACTCTGTATACTTTGATAAAGATACACATTGATCAACATATTACTTAATTAAGCTTGTTAGAAACTCCTGTTAACCTTTTCCCACACACAACACGTCTGTAGCAGATGACTTTGAAAACATATTATCAACAATATGAAAGATCTCCATTAATGGCACTTTAATTATTTAAAAATAGAGTTGAAAAAATTGTTGAAAATGGTAAATTTACTCATTATGAGCAATTCACCTTTGCCACAATGTTTTCAAACGTCGTCTGCTGCAGAGGCGACTGAAAGCGTCTATCTGTGGGAAAGGGTTAACTCGTGGAGATACTGATTAGACGGAGCAGATCTCCGGTGTGATCTTACTTCGGTAGTCTAGGCTGCTTCGTATATTACCATTCCCATAAGTATTATGTTAAGGAAATGGCGAATCACCCATGGCTTGCGAAGATGAGGATGATCTGGATCTACATAGAGCACACAAACAAAATTGTACATTTTCTCATGGACAGACAAGTATTATTGAGGTTTATTACGGATATGAAATTATGTCTTATGTCATTAAAACGTGTTCATGTGCACACGCATTTTGAAGCAATTACAGAAAAGGGCCTTTAAAAATATATGGGCAAAAATGAGAAATTGTTTATAATGAGCAATTTATCCTATTGCCACATTCCTTTCAACTCTTTTCGTTAATTTATATATATTGTTTCCTTATTTTTGCCGAGCTGTTTTATATGTCGTCTGATACACGTTGGTCTTCTTTTGGAAAGGGTTAGTATCAATTGATTAAGGTTGAAAACATGCACCCCTGATACTCTGCGAGGTCGGTATTTGTTTTACAGTAGACAAGCCTGCGAACAATACCGATCACCAACGACCTTATACGGAAATCAACGAAGAGCACTTTCGGGAGGTTAAGAACAAGTATAATTACTCTGGAGAACGTCGCAACCTCCACTTTTCCACATAGACTGTAAGCCCATTGGTGGAAGACGAATGAGGCTTGTCACAGGGACTTTTGTCAAACGTCGGAAAGAATGTTGGCCGAGCTTGGGTTCGAACTCACAACCCTAGATACACTGAGCTACCCTGGCTAGGCTCATTCCTATATACATTGTATCAAACAATACTGGATGATATTTTCAAAAGTGTCATTTACTGGATACTACACATCTATGGTTTTAACCATTTCCCACATACAACAAATAATATATAGCGGACGACTTTTAAAACATTCAGTTTAATATAGCGGACGACTTTTAAAACATTCAGTTTAATATAGCGGACGACTTTTAAAACATTTAGTTTAATATAGCGGACGACTTTTAAAACATTCAGTTTAATATAGCGGACGACTTTTAAAACATTTAGTTTAATATAGCGGACGACTTTTAAAACATTCAGTTTAATATAGCGGACGACTTTTAAAACATTCAGTTTAATATAGCGGACGACTTTTAAAACATTCAGTTTAATATAGCGGACGACTTTTAAAACATTCAGGTTAATATAGCGGACGATTTTTAAAACATTCAGTTTAATATAGCGGACGACTTTTAAAACATTCAGTTTAATATAGCGGACGACTTTTAAAACATTCAGTTTAATATAGCGGACGACTTTTAAAACATTCAGTTTAATATAGAGGACGACTTTTAAAACATTCAGTTTAATATAGCGGACGACTTTAAAACATTCAGTTTAATATAGCGGACGACTTTAAAACATTCAGTTTAATATAGCAGACGACTTTTAAAACATTCAGTTTAATATAGCGGACGACTTTTAAAACATTCAGTTTAATATAGAGGACGACTTTTAAAACATTCAGTTTAATATAGCGGACGACTTTAAAACATTCAGTTTAATATAGCGGACGACTTTAAAACATTCAGTTTAATATAGCAGACGACTTTTAAAACATTCAGTTTAATATAGCAGACGACTTTTAAAATATTCCGTTTAATATAGCGGACGACATTTAAAACATTTAGTTTAATATAGCGGACGACTTTTAAAACATTTAGTTTAAATCACTACAAATGACATGTTAATTATTGAGTAGAGATGAAAGGATTGAGGCAAAATGGTTGTTGTTTATAAAGAGTAATTTCTCTTTTTTGTTACAATGTTTTAAACAGTCGTCTGCTGCAGATGAGTCATAATGCGCCTGCGAACAGGAAATGTTTATGACGGTCCAGACACTTAGAAACAATATGTTTTCCACTTGAATATATTAGCCGTTCCACGAGAAAACGAACATTATGGACTCTGCGTACGGTATCGACCCAGATCAGCCTGCACATTCTGCGCAGGCTAATCAGGACCGACTCATTCCGTCTCAGGGGATAGAGATATAGAGATATAGAGTTATGATTCCTGAAAGAGAAACTCCATATGAGGCGAAAAGCGTCTGTCCGGGTTAGCCTGCGCAGCATGCTTAGGCTGATCCGGATCGATACTTTACGCAGAGTCTACTTTGTTGGTTTTCTCGTGGAACGGCTTATACTGGAAGTAATTTATCGATTCTTTTCGACTTCGAGTTATCTCGAGGTCTGCTTTCCTTTAAATTGACCGTCAAATTATATCGACGCATTGGCACTTACAACGAATCTGCAGTAGATGGCTTTAAGACACATCAGTACAACTATGGAACCTTTCTATAAATGTAAGTAATATCATTGGAAAGGGAGTGAAACAGTATGGCAAAAGGAACAAAATGACTAAATTATGAATAACTCCCCTTCTTGTCACAATGTTTTCCAAAGTTGCCGGTTGCATAAGCGTCTAAATGTGTCTGCGACTGGGAAAGAAGAAAGCCATCCTCGAACAGATTAATAACTGCCACCACATAATTACTACAAATTCTCCTTCTTTCCAAGAACTTTCTTTTGCTGTAACAACCTACCTCCCAACAGTGTTGACTGTCCTACTTTGGAGCAGTTCAATCAGGCAGTCTGTCAGATAGAATATAGGGAAATATCAGATTTCTTTTACTTTTAACATAACCTGCACCTTCTCATTTTAACTCTTGTTTCTATTAGCTTTTTTTATCTCTTTTTCGCATCGCTTACTAACATGCTTATAGCTTTTCTAGATCCCTACTAGGGGTTTGACATTAAAGGCAGATACATAGATAGCCCCGCGACAAAGACGTCACATGCTTTCAATTTTATACGAGATCTATAAAAGCCGATCCCATCATATTTGCAACAAGTTTCGATCTAAGCCAATCTGGGAATGAATACTTAAGTATAGAGGAAGAATGCAGTTAACATTACATATAAGTATATAACAATAATGCATTCAGTTTACATCAGCTTTCAATTCAACAGGTCAATACCTCGAATTAATTTATTGATTCATTTCAGCGGTCCTGTAAATTGACCGATTTTTTTGTTTGCTATTCGCAAACAAAGGACTGATATACAGTGACTGCGTCGTGCATAACAAAACAAAAAATGGGCGACTTTTAATTTTCCTTTCAAATGTCGGCCATTTATACTGGCGCGCATTTACCACTTACAACAGAACTGCAGCAGTGACTTAGAATTACAGATAAGTAAAATATGAAAAGTCGTGTATAAATAAAAGTGTTTTTATAAAATACGGATGACATTGAATGCAGCTGCTACCTCATCAAATAACATCCATGTATCCCATGCTGTTTTCTTCCCCTTATCTCCAAATGATGATACTGTATCACATCCGGTAAAAGCGTGGAAGGCTGGTAATACATACGATCTTGCATAGCTTAGCTCTTAAGAAAGTTGATGTACAGATATATACCTGAAGTTCTTGCCGGAGCCAAATGCAACCCAAATTTAGTCTGCTGATGTCGTCTGCATACATGATATGGCAAGGGCAACAACGTCAGTATCGACCGTTCTTATCAGAATATCCTTATGCCCTTCTTTTACAGCATCGGCAAGGTGAACCATAATTCTTGTGTCAGCTTCTTCATGTGTACATGGCGCAAGAATGTTAGTGTCATCCCGGAAGGGATTACATAACACATTTGAACCATGTGTAGTAATCACAGTCTTTCCATCGTTGGGAATTTCCATTACCTTTTGTGACAGGAATTCAAATAATTCTGTTTAGTTTTCGTCATTTCGCAGGAACTACTACCAACTTTGCGGTATGTTGTTCTTTCCTTGAACGCGCCTCCTTATTCCCTTACCCCTCTTGCTTCTTGAATTAGCTTTTAGACTGTTTGTTATATATACATCCCATACAATATCGATTCTTTGCAATAGTTGTAATTGCTTGCTGACATTCAATATGTTAACAGTAGCTGCACCATCTATCACTATTGCATTTACGTTAGGGGATTCATCCGTTGACTTTGATAAAGGTTCAAGGCATTTTGAAAGCAGTTCTGACTTTGTGCATTGTCGAAAAGTCCCATTCAGCTTAAGGATTGTGGATACATATGATTTTCGTGGTTATTGTATCGCTATACGGTGTCGATCGCCGTTTTTTGTGTACACGTACTATCATGATGTCATTCCATGACAGTTATACTTTTAGTATTGAATAAGATAGAAACATGCTAATACAGTGAATTCAATTTCAGTTCCTGTAGAAGGCCGTCATGCCGTAAGCTTTAATATTGAAATATCTTATATAAATGTATATAACAATATTTTTTAAAAAATAGTGTTCAGGGGCGTTCTGGATTAAAATCAAGTATATGCACAGACGTGCATGCTACCGCGGGATTTTTTAAAATCCAACATTGCATCTGATGCATTCTAGGAGCATCTTTTTAGCACATACAGAACACATTATACTAGTCATAACCACAAGCAGGTTTATTGCATCGCCTGTAACTAAATATATGGATATAGCGCTATAAATTATTAAATTAGTATTTATGATATAAAAAGAACATTACATTCGTGGTCATTCAATATGAAATTTATTAAACTCGTTTAATAAATTCCGTATTGAATGACCACTCATGTAATATCCTCTATTTATTTGTTCATGGAACAAAGAGGGATCTGGGGTGTAATGAGATGCACTAACACACTGAACGCTCGGACAGGTGCTGGTTAAAAGTAATAATTTGGAGACATCCGAGTTCTCGGTTAGTTTAATAGGATAACCTGAATATATCCCACCTTTTGTTGTGATTACATGGAATACATATTATCTTTGTTAAGTGGCGGGCGCTTTTCTTTGAACAACCAATAGACTGGATCATTGTCAGAATTGATATAGTTAGTTAAGCTACCCCCCGCATATTTTCATACTGACCGATACTCGTCTCCATTCTATGTTAGACAATATAGATACATTAATTAAAATGTGTAATTTAGCAATGTTCACAAAAACAATACTGAATCCGTTCATTTAACACATTATTTAAACACTAATGATTCTTTTACGCTTACTGAAGTAATTATGAAATCAGAGTTTAAAACATTTTGTCTCGATTTAGTTTAAACTTAATTATACATCGATTCATGTTTTATTTATTTGCTCGATGTCTGCTCTCAGTTTGACTGATTCGTCTGCATAGCAAACATCCATGGAAAAGATTGAAACGTCGAAATATTGAAAGGTTTATACTGTTTTTGGGAAATATTGAGGTAAAAGGAGAAATAGCTTGTTTTGAGTTAATTCTCCCTAAACAATTTTTTTTCAAAAGTTAAATGCTGCATACATTTGCTGTGGGAAGTGGTTTATATCAGTTAAAGAATTAACCCTCATCCTGCTGAGTGAATCATCCGTGATTTCAGATATGTTCTCGCCCTATGATATATTAATTGATTAAGGTTAAACGGCGTTTTCATTCATTTTGCAGTCATATTAAAGCGGCCAGTTCACATATACATGCGTTTTCTGGCTTTCCCAGACCATACTTTCCAAGCAACTGGCTGGTTTTCCACATAGACTATAAGCCCATTGGTGGAAAACGAATGACGCGAGTCACAGTGACATTTGTCAAACGTCGGAAAGAATTTAGGATTAGCCGGAGATCTAACTCGCAACCCCTATATTAACAGCGCGCGTCGCTACCGATTGAGCCACCGGGGCTGGGCTCTCGTCCGCTGATCTACTCATTGAATATTAGGCGAAACAGAGCAAACAATGACTGGAAGTTAATGTATAGCAATCTCTTTATCTTCCCTGTTGGTAAATGTGGTTTCAAATCGAACGTTTCGGGAAACGAACAATCACAGGAAATGAACAATCACAGAATACAATACGTATCTTGAAGGATGCACTTAGATCACGGATGCCCGGTTAATTCCGATGATAAACTTGTTGATATTAAGTAGGCGTATGGTAGGAAGACTATCCATATTATTTCAGACCTTAATCTTTTGAGAAAGCACACCAAATGGTTCGGAGTTCTGATACTGATTCAAGAACATGAAGTATGCCCCTCATCTAGTGCTCTGATTGCGTGCAAGTGCTACTAGATCTGATATTTTTGTTTTAAAAAAATGGCATACTGCCATGTTTAACGTGTAATTTCTTGTATGTTTAATGTGTGTATTTGTGTAACTTGTAACTTGTTGACACATGGTTCGTTGAATAAATAAATAAAACTATATATATATAAAAGATGTACATGCATGTTGGCTTACTTTCAGACGTAAATCTTTGTATCAAACCTGTCACTAACGGCTGCAGTTAAATAACAATTTCAACATGTATATCTATCTCTCACATATAACTCTTTCTATGAAACAGATGACCTTTACAACTGTTTTGTGGGAAATGATACATTGCCCAAACCAGTATTTCAGTCATTTTACGGCGTTTCCTGTGTAAATTATCAGTGCTGATTTGAAGATTATCCTTACGCCAGTTCATCTGTCTGCAACACTTCGCACCATGGAGAGGAACAACTACTGCCACTTTCAAGTCTTTGGTAAGACCCGACCGTGGATTAAACACTGGTTGCCCGCTCTCGAGGCGGACAACATAAACATTACACCACCGAGGCTGATACCCTTTCTTCATTCTTCATAGCCCTTACCGCCCTCAGCCTTTAATTTTGATTGCAGATTTGAACTTTTTATTTTTTCAATTTTTCTGACGAAGTGTACGCATTGCCGTACGTGCGTATGCCTGGATACGCGCCTGGTGTTCTATAGCTAATCAACAAAATGGTATTTAGCCTGCACAGCAGTCGAGTAACAAAGAGAGTGCAGAATAAATGTCTCTTGATAGACGGTACTGAGCTTGTCAATCGCCTAATTCAAATGACCTGGCATGGGTATGTTTGCTAGAATAAAACTATCTAGTCAATTGATATTTTCAGTCCATCCAAATGGAAGAGTGCTTACAATGAGCAAAATATTGTAAAGAAAATGTGTGTAAAATATATATGCGAGAAATAAGCGATATTTTATTGGAAAAAAGACACCGGAAATAGAATTAATAACAGCGGAAATATTTTATTTTGATCTGTAGACATGCATTAGGTAGTTTGTATATACACAATGTGTCTAAAACTGTATTCAGAGAAAAAAAGTAAAAGAAATTGGTTTGTAGACTGTTGCTATTTGGTTACGTAGGTACATGGCGGCCATATTGAAATAAAACCGGAAGTTGTCAAAATTCAGCTTGCCTCTATAGCTTAAATTGGTTGTATAGTTAATCAGACTCTTTGTACCAAATGTCATGCTTTTACCACAAATAGCACAATTTTCATAAAAGTTGCTATTTAATGCTGGACTAAACAGTCTTTCCAAGCAACTGGCTGATTTTCCACATGGAGTTTGCCAATTGTTGAAAGACGAATGACGTTTAAAAAATGTTGACAGAGCTGGGGTTCGAAATCACAATCCCTGGATTGACAGCGCGTGTCACTACCGACTGAGATACCGGGGCTCGACTCCAAACAAGGGGATATGGACACTATTACCGAAAAAGAATACCAAAGATTCTTTGAAAGGCGTTTAAAATCGCACAAACTGCCTTGTTGTGACGAGGCTTTGCCGTTTTCATATTAAAGGTTTAGTAAACACAGGGACGAACATGTCCATAAGAGGGATAAGTAACCAGATTGTGTTCTAAAATATCAACCCTTCCCAGCATGTGTAGCAAGTTAAACTAAAAAGTTAAACTAAATGTATCGAACATATGGCAATAGCAAGGATATTAGCTACAAAATGTAGAATTTGAATTATTTTGTTTCTCCACGTGATATTTTAATCAAATAACTGGTAACTGGTGTACACGGGGAGCTGATAAAAACCATAGAAAATAGGATACAGTAAAACCCTTTTCCTCACACAGACGCTTTCTGACGCCTCTGCAAAAGACGACTTTTGAAAACAATGCGACCAAAGGATAAATTGCTAATATTGATAATTTTTTCCATTTGCCACAATGTTTTTAAGTATATATTAAAATTATGGTATCGTTTAAAAAGATTTTCCACATTTTTTTTTTTATATTTTCAAAGTCGTCTGCACATTTATTGTAAGTGGTAAACGCGTTAAAGCTGGTGAAGCGGGTGTTAGTTGTTATAATACTTGAGCAGTGTCAGCCGATTTCGTATCTTAACCCTTTCCCACCTGCAGACGCATTTTGACGCAATAGCAGCTGACGACTTTTGAAAACATTGTGGTCATAGGTGAAATTGCTTATGATGAGCAATTTCTCCTTTGGCCACAATGTTTTCAACTTAATTTAACAATTAAGCTATCTTTTATGGAGATTTTTTAGGTTTCGCCAATGTTTTCAAAGTCGTCTGCTGAAGATTTATTGTATGTGGGAAAGAGTTAATGCATCTAAGTACAGTGAAGAGTCAGGCGATCTTGAGCATTCACCATTTTTAAATAATACTTCATGTGCTACTTGATTTTAATGCGCGCTAAATGACATTAGCTGTCGATGCGCCATAAAACACTATACATTCATTTGAGCAACCACACATTTTATCCCCAACAA
>JASEVX010000094.1:266687-279187 GCA_031761405.1 Serripes groenlandicus | reverse complement strand
CTTGTCTGGAATATTCTCTGATTGGTATTTGTCAACAGTATGCACTGACTGGTGTTTACCTGAAGTATTTACCGACGGGTATGTCTCTGTAGTATTTTCTGACAGTTTTATATTTGCAGTGATCACTGACTGGTTTTATCTGCAGTATTCACTGACTGGTATTGTCTGCAGTTTGCACTGACCGATAATCTATTGCAGTTTTCACTAATTGGTGTTTGTCTGCAGTATTCACTGATGGATGTTTGTCTGCAGTATTCATTACCATGTACTGAAGTATGGTCTATGGACAGCTCTCACACTTTAAAATATACGCTTTCGTTGAAACAGATAACTTTTCACACCTATAAGAGAAAATACAGATAATGCTCAAAGCGAGGTTTTGTCCCAACAATTTGTTCAACTAATCACTGAATGCATTGTATATGCGTCTTGTTTTCGATGTTGCTAATATATTTTTTAAATGCTTCTTTTAGTTCAATGTTTTCAAATACGTCTGCTGCAGAGGCGTCAGAAAGCGTCTGTAATTGGGAAAGGGTTAACAACTTTACACCAGAATAAGAACTACGGACAATAACTGTCTTAAAAAATTAAAGGTTGACCTGAAATTAACCCTTGCCCACATGTGGTAGCTTTCTGACACTTTCTAACGCCTGTGCAGCAGACAACCCTTGAAAACATTTTGGGAAAAAAGGAGAAATTGCTCTTAAAGAGCAATGTCTCATTTTGCCAAAATGTTTTCAACTCTATTTTGCGATTGCGCGGTTCTATGAAGAATTTGCTTCGGCATCAGAAAGGGTGAAATTTGCCCATTTTTTAGAAATATTCTACTCTGAATTAGAAAATATTTCTCTCTGAATAAGCTTCTCTAATCAGTTTGTTAAGTACAGTCAATATATAGGAAGTCAATGTACTGTCATGAATGTACCTGTTGGGATTTCCGTAGAGCTTTTGGCTAATATGATAATTAAAATAGTATTATGTGGACCGAATGATATATTCGGAGTTCGGTTCAATTAATTTTCACAATACCAACACGAATTTATGATCTTGGAAATATTTCATTCTGCCCTGATGCATCATTACTTGTCTGTCATGGTGGGGCTTTGTTTTAGATAAATATTTATATATGCACTTCTGCATCTGCTCTTAACCGATCACAAATCTACCTTCAGTACTTTCAGTACTTTGATTTTTTCTGGTTTGACAAAAGTTTGTTTGCCTGTTTTGTTGTTGTTTTTTTACGCAGTTTCAACTTTATTTCAGTTATATCACGGCCACAGTTCACTTTATTCATGATCCCTTGGTAAACCAGTACTAGACTAGGAAATGTGGCTTGTCAAAGGGTACTCCACCATGACCTAGCGTCGGGACTGCATGGGGATCGAACGTGGGACGCACGGTTTCAAATCCCCCGACGCTAACCACTCGACCACGGTGGATTCCTTTGGTCTGACAAACGAGCACCACCGTGCGAAAAGGAACACGTATATCGTTGTGACTAGTGTAGAGCCAGGTCAGCCCTGTTTACTCGGTATACTTTGATCAAAATACACATTGCTCAAATATTACTCAACATATTACAGGTCAGCCCTGTATACTCTCTATACTTTAATCAAAATACACATTGCTCAAATATTACTCACATATTACAGGTCAGCCCTGTATACTCTGTATACTTTGATCAAAATACACATTGCTCAAATATTACTCAACATATTACAGGTCAGCCCTGTATACTCTGTATACTTTGATAAAGATACACATTGCTCAAATATTACTCAACATATTACAGGTCAGCCCTGTATACTCTGTATACTTTGATAACAATACACATTGCTCAAATATTACTCAACATATTACAGGTCAGCCCTGTATACTCTCTATACTTTGATCAAAATACACATTGCTCAAATATTACTCACATATTACAGGTCAGCCCTGTATACTCTGTATACTTTGATCAAAATACACATTGCTCAAATATTACTCAACATATTACAGGTCAGCCCTGTATACTCGGTATACTTTGATCAAAATACACATTGCTCAAATAGTACTCAACATATTACAGGTCAGCCCTGTATACTCGGTATACTTTGATCAATATACACATTGCTCAAATATTACTCAACATATTACAGGTCAGCCCTGTATACTTTGTTTACTTTGGTCAACATACACATTGCTCAAATATTACTCAACATATTACAGATCAGCCCTGTATACTCTGTATACTTTGATCAAAATACACATTGCTAAAACTTTGATCAAAATACACATTGCTCAAATATTACTCAACATATTACAGGTCAGCCCTGTATACTCTGTTTACTTTGATAAAAATACACATTGCTCAAATATTACTCAACATATTACAGGTCAGCCCTGTATACTCTGTATACTTTGATCAAAATACACATTGCTCAAATATTACTCAACATATTACAGGTCAGCTCTGTATACTCTGTTTACTTTGATCAAAATACACATTGCTCAAATATTACTCAACATATTACAGGTCAGCTCTGTATACTCTATATACTCTGGTCAAAATACACATTGCTCAAATATTACTCAACATATTACAGGTCAGCCCTGTATACTCTGTTTACTTTGATCAAAATACACATTGCTCAAATATTACTCAACATATTACAGGTCAGCCCTGTATACTCTGTATACTTTGATAAAGATACACATTGATCAACATATTACTTAAATAAGCTTGTTAGAAACTCCTGTTAACCTTTTCCCACACACAACACATCTGTAGCAGATGACTTTGAAAACATATTATCAACATTATGAAAGATCTCCATTAATGACACTTTAATCATTTAAAAATAGAGTTGAAAATGGTAAATTTACTCATTATGAGCAATTCACCTTTGCCACAATGTTTTCAAACGTCGTCTGCTGCAGAGGCGACTGAAAGCGTCTATCTGTGGGAAAGGGTTAACTCGTGTAGATACTGGTTAGACAGAGCAGATGTCCGGTGTGATCTTACTTCGGTAGTCTAGGCTGCTTCGTATATTACCATTCCCATAAGTATTGTGTTAAGGAAATGGACAAGTCACCCATGGCTTGCGAAGATGAGGATGATCTGGATCTACATAGAGCACACAAACAAAATTGTACATTTTCTCAGCGACATATTCAAGTATTATTGAGGTTTATTACGGATATGAAATTATGTCTTATGTCATTAAAACGTGTTCATGTGCACACGCATTTTGAAGCAACCTTTAAAAATATTGAGGCAAAAATGATAAATTGTTCATAATGACCAATTTATCCTATTGCCACATTCTTTTCAACTCTTTTCGTTAATTTATCTTTTCCTGCTTTTTGCCGAGCTGTTTTAAATGTCGTCTGATACACGTTGGTCTTCTTTAAGAAAGGGCAAGTATCAATTGATTAAGGTTCAAAACATGCACCCCTGATACTCGGCGAAGTCTGTATTTGTTTACAGAAGACAAGCCCGCGAACAATACGTAAAGCATGTAGCTGTATTCCCATGGCGAATTAACATCTTTTCGACGATCATCAATCCAAATGTATCTACATGATTTGCAGTTCTTAGACGCAAAGCTTAGAAGATCACCATTTTTCAATTTACTACTAACATCTACCGAGAACGCGCACAATTCGTCAGCTGCAGCCCATTTCATTTCATTTTTGAAACTGAAATCAAAGCCCGTTTTCCGTTTTGTTAAAGCCAATTGGACAATTGTCCCCCATTCACACTCTAGAGAACGGCGCAACCTCCACTTTTCCCCATAGACTGTAAGCCCATTTGTGTAAGACGAATGACGCTTGTCACAGTCACTGTTTTCAAACGTCGGGAAGAATGTTGGCCGAGCTTGGGTTCAAACTCACAACCCTAGATACACTGAGCTACCCGGGCTAGGCTCATTCCTATATATCAAACAATACTGGATGATATTTTCAAAAGTGTCATTTACTGGATACTACCCATCTATGGTTTTAACCATTTCCCACTGTGAAGACTAGCTTTCTCTGCACTGTACATTTTGACAGGCGTAGTCAACCTTTACACAGATTGGTATGATTGATTACATTTGACCAATAATAAATGTAATAACTTCCCTAAGGCAGTTAGGCAGTTAGTATAAATAACCACTGAAATCATATGAGAAACAGCCGGTTCTGGCCGTGGGTTTGGGACATGTTCTTCTCTTAATAAACCAGTTGAATGTATTATGAGTTGTTACACTTTTAAAATATTCAGTTTAATGTAGCGGGCGACTTCTAAAATATTCAGTTTAATATAGCGGACGACTTTTAAATTATTCAGTTTAATATAGCGGACGACTTTTAAATTATTCAGTTTGATATAGCGGACGCATTTTAAAACATTCAGTTTAATGTAGCGGGCGACTTTTAAAATATTCAGTTTAATATAGCGTACGACTTTTAAATTATTCAGTTTGATATAGCGGACGCCTTTTAAAACATTCAGATTAATGTAGCAGACGACTTTTAAAATATTCAGTTTAATATAGCGAACGACTTTTAAAACATTCAGTTTAATGTAGCGGACGACTTTTAAAATATTCAGTTTAATATAGTGGACGCCTTTTAAAACATTCAGTTTAATGTAGCGGGTGACTTTTAAAATATTCAGTTTAATATCGCGGACGACTTTTAAAATATTCAGTTTAATATAGCGGACGACTTTTAAATTATTCAGTGTAATATAGCGGACGCCTTTTAAAATATTCAGTTTAATGTAGCTGACGACTTTTAAAATATTCAGTTTAATATAGCGGACGACTTTTAATTATTCAGTTTAATATAACGGACGCCTTTTAAAACATTCAGTTTAATCTAGCGGACGACTTTTAAAATATTCAGTTTAATATAGCGGATGACTTTTAAATTATTCATTTTATTATAGCAGACGCCTTTTAAAACATTCAGTTTAATGTAGCGGGCGACTTTTAAAATATTCAGTTTAATATAGCTGACGACTTTTAAAATATTCAGTTTAATGTAGCGGACGACTTTCAAAATATTCAGTTTAATATAGCGGACGACTTTTAAATTATTCAGTTTAATATAGCGGACGCCTTTTAAAACATTCAGTTTAATGTAGCGGGCAACTTTTAAAATATTCAGTTTAATATAGCGGACGACTTTTAAATTATTCAGTTTAATATAGCGGATGCCTTTTAAAACATTCAGTTTAATGTAGCGGGCGACTTTTAAAATATTCAGTTTAATATAGCGGACGACTTTTATAATATTCAGTTTAATATAGTGGACGACTTTTTAAGTATTCAGTTTAATATAGCGGAGAACTTTTAAATTATTCAGTTTAATATAGCGGACGCCTTTTAAAACATTCAATTTAATGTAGCGGACGACTTTTAAAATATTCAGTTTAATATAGCGGACGCCTTTTAAAACATTCAATTTAATGTAGCGGACGACTTTTAAAATATTCAGTTTAATATAGCGGACGCCTTTTAAAACATTCAGTTTAATGTAGGGGGCGGGGCGACTTTTAAAATATTCAGTTTAATATAGCGGACGACTTTTAAAATATTCAGTTTAATATAGCGGACGACTTTTAAATTATTCATTTTAATATAGCGGACAACTTTTAAATTATTCAGTTTAATTTAGCGGACGCCTTTTAAAACATTCAGTTTAATGTAGCGGGCGACTTTTAAAATATTCAGTTTAATAAAGCGGACGACTTTTAAATTATTCAGTTTAATATAGCGGACGCCTTTTAAAACATTCAGTTTAATGTAGCGGACGACTTTTAAAATATTCAGTTTAATATTGCGGACGACTTTTAAAACATTCAGTTTAATGTAGCGGACGACTTTTAAAATATTCAGTTTAATATAGCGGACGCCTTTTAAAACATTCAGTTTAATGTAGCGGACGACTTTTAAAATATTCAGTTTAATATAGCGGACGCCTTTTAAAGCATTCTGTTTAATGTAGCGGGCGACTTTTAAAATATTCAGTTTAATGTAGCGGACGACTTTTAAAATATTCAGTTTAATATAGCGGGCGACTTTTAAAATATTTAGTTTGATATAGCGTACGACTTTTAAAACATTTAGTTTAATATAGCGGACGACTTTTAAAACATTTAGTTTAAATCACTACAAATGACATGTTAATTATTGAGTAGAGATGAAAGGATTGAGGCAAAATGGTTATTGTTTATAAAGAGTAATTTCTCTTTTTTGTTACAATGTTTTAAACAGTCGTCTGCTGCAGATGAGTCATAATGCGTCTGCGAACAGGAAATGTTTATGAAGGTCCAGACAAGAGGCCACTTAGAAACAACATGATTTTCCACTTAAATATATTAGCCGTTCCACGAGAAAACCAATACAATAGACTTTGCGTAATGTATTTTGCCACAATGTGTTCAAAAGTCGTCTGCAGCAGATAAACCACTCGCGACAAGAGGCGATTAAGAAGTCACATTCTTTCTTCTTCAGCCGCGCTCTCACAGAACAACGGCCTTACGGAATTTAGGACAAGTGTCGATCTAAATAAACATTTCGAATCAATGCACTATTTTTTTTATTTGATTGTTTTTCTGTTCGATTGTTAGGCCCAGAAGCTTTCAAGTACGTCTAGTTAACGCTGCTTCAATGTGGGGTTTTACAGCTGACAATACGTAGGACAGCAACAACATCTGATGTTAGTAAAACAGTCATTTGATGTTAAATTTGTTCCCAAGAAAATTCGTGTTTGATCTTTCTCCAGACATAGTTTCAAATGTTACTCAATTCGCTTTGATTCTTTACGTATTGAAATAAGTAATTGACGTCTGCACTTGTTTCTACCGTTTGACTGCTGGCATCGTACCAATTTCTGCCATCAGTAAAGAGCAAAGTCAGCCTGTGTTATCTCGCCACCTGACCAGGATCTATAATGGTGGCTACTAAACGCAGTATTTTCCTTTGTTTTATTTGTTTATTTATATAATGTTTTACGCCGCTTTGAACACCTTTCCAGTTATATCATGACGTGTCCTGGGTACGTTACTAGTGTTATTGGTCCATTTACCCTGAAAGCAGCTAGTAAAGTGTATTGCTATAACCAAATTCCTGAGCGCCAAGAAGGGAAATTGATTTATTGATTGATTGATTGGGGTTTAACGCCGTTTTCAACAATTTCTCAGTTATATCACGGCGGCCAGTTCACCTACTCATGCATTTCCGGGTTTTCTCACACCAGTACTCCACACAACAATTGTCCCAAGCAACTGGCTGCTTTTCCACATAGACTAAGCCCATTGGTGGAAGACGAATGACGCATGTCGCATTGACTTTTGTCAATCGTCGGAAAGAAAGTTGGCCGAGCCGGGATTCGAACTCACAACCCCTGGATTGACAGCCCGAGTCGCTACCGACTGAGCTACCGGGGCTCGGCCCCAAGAAGGGAAAGCCATAACTGTAATGTTTAAAGTATTTGGTATCAGCCGGCCAGGGATTGAACCCAAAACTTCCCGCACCGAGGCGGAAATTTACCACTACATCACTAAGCTGATATTCAGCATTTCTTTCCTTTATTTGTTTGACTTGGCAATGGACTTTTCTAAATGCAGCAAGCTAGACATGTACAGTGTTAAGGATGCTGAACTCACGATGGAGATCAACATTTTGAAATGTTGAATCTTCTGCAAATATTGCTTATTATAGTGACATCAAAGAAAGTAATAAACAAGAGTTGCTGCAAGATGCAGCAGTTCGATGTTAGCGCGGGAATCAGTATGTTATGGCTAAAGAAATACTGTTTGATTCGAAAAATACGAAACCCGCTTTTATAGCTGCCGTCCTCTAGGCCTCCGAAGTGTTCCCGAAAGCGGAGTTTGCAAAATCGGGATGTTTCGGCATGTCTTCGCGATGTTCTGGAACCCTTCGTGTCCTTCCTTAACAATTATTGAAACCTTCGCGGCACTTCAGGGCCAAATCGGGATCGAAAAAATGTCGGCACCCAAATTTTAAAAGTTTTAAAATTTGGACGCCGAATGTTTATTTGGGACGGCTTCGGGATCTTCGGCAAACCATCGGCAAACCATCGGCAACCATTCGTGACGTTCGGGAACCCATCGCAATTAACTCGGCATCTTCGGAAAGTCTTCTGCGAGGCTTCGTTATCTTTTAGCCATCCCGAGTGGTCCCTGAAGGAAGCTGAAACGATGCCGAAAGCTCCCCGAAGACGATGAGTGGAAGAGTTATGTTTCGCTTATACACGGACGTTATGCTGATCATGTAATGAAAAGATGCCAAATCGTCGCTGAAGACGCCGATTGTCAGCAGAAGGGATGGCGAGCAGGAGCCGTAATTTCCGAACTATAAAAGAGCGACAGTAGAAGCGATGCCGTCAGTTTGCTAACAGTTTTCGAATTGACAACATCGACATTTTTTGCTGTGAATTGAACACTATATAGTCATGGTGCGAAGCAATGGCAAGCTACCCACACAGAGATTGCGTGTAAAAAAAACACCATTCAGCCAGCCCTGAACACTCAAGTTCGGGTGAAGGCGTAAACCCCTATCTGCCAGCCCAAGCTGAGAAGAAAAAAAACTATGAAAAAGTGTCGAAGGGATGCCCGCAGCACATCCCAGTCTTCTTAGGCTATTAAAGGCAGCAATGACAAGAGCAAGCCGAATCAGAACCTGAAAGAGACTACCAAAGATAGTAAGTCTATTTGTTTTCTTGTTTATGTTATGTGTTATTGGTAATGACCAGAACTTCATCCTTATACTCCTGAAGCAGGGCAGTACACACATCTTGGACAAAATGGCATACACTTTCCGCAGCAACACGGAAGTCATACGCCAAGGAGGTGTACGTGTCCCCAGATGTCATGTACCTCAGCGTCATTGCAAGCTTTAGGCCAGCAGGAAGAGCGTTACGGAACAGGGTGTCCTTTTTCTGAATGTGAGGCGTTAGACGCTGGAGTATGTCGTCAAACATTGTTGGCGTGATCCTCAAATACTTTTTGAAGGAGGTGACATCTTCATCTCGGAGTTCCTGCATCAATGTATTGTACTGTCCATACTGAAGCCTCCTGTCGTCTGTGAGCCAGGGCGAACCCACTATCGATGACGTATTTTTCTCTGTCTCAAATACAATGCCAAGTCAAGCATGGCATCCGTTTCAGCTTGGATTTGAAACTGAAGTACAAGGGGAATGCCTATAACATCCATGGTGTCCCACTAGCAACTGATAACAAAATAGTAGTTCGGCATCATTTATATACCCCGACTCTCAAATCGGCAACATTTCAGCATTCTATCGCCAACAATTCGGCAACTCTTCAGCAAGTTTGTTAAAATTTAGGGGCGAGCGAGCGCAATTTTTATTTTTATTTTTTTTAATGTTGATCTTCGGATTGTCCGTTGTAAAAACTGAGGCGATAATTTTTATTTTCTGATCAGTTATTATAATGAAAACTTGTTGGTATCAAAGTCTATTTATCTTACTATAAACAGTTTAACACTTATTACACTATACGTTTAACTGATTAATTAACACTAAAACTGTAACAATCTATTTATTATTGATGTAATCCTCTTGGAATATTACTTTTTATTCATATTCATTATTTACTCGTTCTTATATTACAATACTCCCTTTACAACCAATATAATGCTGTTTACAACTTGAAAACCATCATTTAATCAATCCATCATAGTTTCAAGTAACTAACTTGTCTTTATTTGCAGTAAGTTGTTTAAAAGACAGACAGACATCATAAATCATGTATAGACCAGAATTTAAGTTTAAAACCTGAAATGAATCTTGAACAAACATCAGTGATCTACAGTTGAAGATTTTAAGCACTCATAGTCAAGTAAGTAAGTGGGGAATATGGGCTCAACATCAAACTAATTGCAACAGAAATGATATTATATTTTTTTGATAGTTTGATACCTATAACATCACTGGTAAAAAGGCCATTAAGTCTAAATATGATTTTGTTTGTGTGCCCTACAATGGGGATTTAAAGAAGATAGCATTATCTATATTTAAGTATGAAGGGCATTCTTTATTTATTGAGGTGAAGTTCATTATGTTTTAGCCCTATCATGGCAAAAGGAATCTTGTTGCTTCTGTATTGTATTGTATGTTGGTATCAGATCAAGGTAAAAGAGCTGGGCAGCACCTCATATTTGTCATAGAAACATACAGTTCCCCCTCCCTAGATCAACACCATACAGAGGCAAGTTAACCCTTTCCCACATACAACAATTTTGAAAGTACAGTATCTAGGTCAATTCTAAGGAAAGCTCTATAAATGTAGGTATAATTACTGAAAAGAGTTGAGAACACTGTGGCAAAACGGGAATTGTCATTTGCTGCAGAGGCGTCAGAAATCGTTTTTATGTGGGAAAAGGTTAAAGATGTACAGCCGTTCTAAAGAGATGTTGCTCTTAAGAGATTTAAACATTCTCCGAATAGAATCACTTTTCTAAGGAAAGTTAACCCTTTCCCACATACAACAAATCTGCAGCAGACAATTTTGAAAGTACAGTATCTAGGTCAATTCTAAGGAAATCTCTATAAATGTAGGTATAATTACTGAAAAGGGTTGAGAACACTATGGCAAAAGGGAAAAAAGTCATCTGCTGCAGAGGCGTCAGAAAGCGTTTTTATGTTGGAAAGGGTTAAAGATGTACAGCCGTTCTAAAGAGGTGTTGCTCTTATTCTCTGAATAAAATAATTTTTCGAGTCATCTGAATACTGACAATTTAGGAAAACATTATGGGAAATGGAGAAAATGCTAATGGAGACCAAATGTCTTCTTTTCGTGCAATGTTTTCCACTCTATTCCACCAAAATAACCTGATTTTCTTTAATATTTACTGTTTGATTTTTGTAAGAATATGGAGAATGTGGTTCTATAGAGGTTGCTATTTGCTCCACAGAGTTGACATTTTGAGAGACTACTTTGATGAGCTTATAATTGCTGATCTTGATGTAGCAGAACAGGGAGGACTCGGATGAAATTGTGAAAATGTATAGTCCATCCTATCAGGGCTCTAGATAACGTTTGTACAATGTATTTCAATCTCCAACCTCCTTTGACGACCCTCAAATCCTATGTTGTGGGTATTTAAAAAATCGTCTCATTAAGATAATTAGTTTGCGTACCCACGACATAGGGTTATGTATGTTAAGCCAAAACAATGATATTCTTTCAAAAAGGCCAGTTTACTCCTTCTTAACCTTTTCCCACATATATACACACTCTGACGACTCTGCAGCAGAAGACGACTTTTAAAAACATTGTGGTAAAAGAAGAAATTGCTCAAAACTTCTTTCAGAAATCATACATTTATTTATAGAGATATTCCGTACTTTTGTCTAGAAGTCAAGATGGAAAGGGTTAATATCTAGCTCTCTGTCTTAGGCTTGGATTTTCACAGATGCAAGATTTAGAGCCCTTTCACAGCAGACTCGACTTCTCTTTATTTACAGTAACTCATTAGTTACAACATTATTTACAAAATGGACTGACAATTTTTCCTTTGTTGTATACCATGTTTTCAGCTTGACTGGCAAAAGAAGACCCTTTCAAAGATTAAAATTTGTATAGAAAGCAACGTGTTTTTAAATATTGCTGTTTTCGATATCAAACAAACATGTTTTAAACTATAATTGGTAGAAAATTACTGGTGAATACTTAAAATAATTGAATTGAAATATCTGTTTTATCAATATTTACCTATCCTTTGCTCAATTATTCCTAACCCTTTCCTATATACAACAAATCTGCAGCAAACGATTTTGAAAACATCTGAGGAAAATGTGGAACATCGCTATAAATGAAAGTCAAATATTAAATTTTACACGAGACCTCTACATTGGCAAAAAGAAATGTGGAGGTCTCGTGTAAAAAATATAGAGAGGTTCTCGTCGAAAGGCTTAATTCTAACGCAACGTGTCTGCATTCTTTAGATGTTTTCTTCACAATAATGCGAAAAAAACATTTGAATCCTCACACTGCCACCGACACCATGATCAATATATCAGTTTTTAAGATGTATGAGCGAAGCTTATCAGGCAAAATGCCAATTGCAAGGCATCATGCTTTCAGCCTATAAATTGTGAGTTTGGTATAAGTAAAATGCCTTAAAATATGCTGTCTGTATTACTGTCATTGACCTAAAACATAGTATGTAGGTAGATTGCAATTAGAGGGAGTGGGTGTGGTGTGTAAGATCCATTAATCCCGGTGGGAAATGGTGGCCATTTGACTCGTTCCAATTGACTGGTTCCCAGGTAATTTATAAAATCTGAAATGTCCCACCTCATATTTTAGTTCTGTTTAACTCATGATTTCCACACAAAATCAGGCCACATATAAAGAGATTATTTCGCAAAGTTTCATAAAAACCTAATCCTGAAATCGTTGATCTTGTGAACAAAATACTTGACACACATTTGTTTATTATGTCATGGTTGTCCATGACCTTGTTCCAATTCAT
>JASEVX010000094.1:183151-266487 GCA_031761405.1 Serripes groenlandicus | reverse complement strand
TACATATTTCGGGTACACATCTATTAACTTTGTAATCGGTAGATCATTCTCCGTGATCTGCAGTAAGACCCTTGCTTGCAGCACTATCAGTGATTTGATTATAAGTTATTTACAATTTCTACCGTCTTACAGAAATTTGTAACTTCCGGTTAGTCAGTAAAACCTTATTAGTATTTATTTGAACTCATTTTGAAAATAGACGACGAATGTTATTACACGCAAATTATCACATATAAATTACTTGTGCTCGTTCCTTTACCGAGTACGTATTATGGTATCTAATTATTTCCTCTAGCAGTTTATTGTTATTCGATATTCTTTTTGCCATCCAATCAAAACGTTGGAGTATCGTAACTGCATCGAAAAATCTACTCTGTACACAATTTTCGGATGGACGGTATAGCAATTTTCATACATATTACATGTTGACGGGAAAAATCGATTTGTTTACCCGTATAAAACTTAACCATTAAGGGAGGTAACTCTGTTCCACTATCTAGTCATTGCGTACAGGTTATTTCCCTTTACATATATCTATATAACACAACATCTTCCCCTTTCCTAAGATTAATAATATAACCCTTACAAAAGATTATTTTAAATGCATAACCAGACTTATTTGAATCTAATGCACAATAAACATCAAAACAATAACATAAAAACCTCAATTCTTAACCCATAAAGTGATCCTTAAAGGAGACGTGAAACCGATTCAACAAAGACAACGAAACTTAATAACTAAGAGGTTCTTATTTCATAGAAACTGGTGCTTCAGTCGCGACTAAACTATTTCCACTATGAGGGGTGTTATAGACGATTGAAGTTGTGTTTACTGTTTCTCACGCACCCCCAAATTTAATAAGATATTTTTTAACAAGCGCTCTCAAACCGAAAGTGACGTAAATCCAGACCCCATTCTTAAAAAACCCATTGGAGCTGATAGAGATAAATACGGTTATTAGAGGGTGATCAATATGCTATTTTGGTAAGACATGATCCAGGTCAGATTCAAGTTTATTTATATTAACCAAGACTACAACAAGACCGAATCAATTCTGATGATTAAAGTCATAGTGACCAATTTCCACCTTTACCACTCTGTTTTCAACTCTTTTTTGCCATGATTCGTAATAATAATTTTCAATATTTTTGTCTTATGTGGCAAGTTAAACAGACAATTAGATTTACAGTAATCCACTGTGTGTTTTTTGCAGACTGTGGGAGATGAGTCCGAAAGGTTATTCCTTCATGTGCAGTAAAGAAAATAAGAGACAGTTGGCCTTCAGAGGAGTACACTGGTTTCAAATACAGCAGACATTACTGATAAGGAATCTGATTAGATTACACAACAATGAAATAAAAACTTAATATGTCAGTCACTTTTAATAATTAACATACTCTAGAGAATAGAATAGTGGTAAAAGCTAATTGTCTGCAATAGTTCATCATGATCTTTAACCATTTCCCACATATAGACGTTTTCTGATGCCACTGATAAATATTGTTTCAAAATGAGAAATTGTTCATTATCAGCAATTTTTCCGTTTTCCGCAATGTTTTCAACCTTTTTTAGTAATTATACTACCACTTACAAAGATTTTTCACATTTTAATAATTTTAAAAGGAAAGTTCACTTTCAGATTGATGACATGATGATAAAATTTGATTGATTTCAGATTGATGAATTTAAATTGATGAATTTAAAAGCAATTTAAATGCTTCTATATGAGAACCTGCAAGGGGATATTATACACTCTTTACATCTTATGGGGCAGGAGTTTCTATCCTATGGGCAATAGTATTAACCATTTCCCTCATATAGAAGCTTTCGGACGCCTCTGCAGTAGACAGCTTTTTGAAAACATTGCTACAAAAGAAGAAATTGCTCAAAACGAGCAATTTCTTCTTTCGTCACCATGTTTTCAACACTATTCAATTATCATCCTTTCGTTTAAAGGAATTTTTCTTTGCTTTTGCCCTTACTTTTTTTAAAGTCGCCTGCTGTAAATTTGTTATATGTGGGAAAAGGTTAAAACAAGATTAGAACCTGAATGGATTTGGGGCATTGCCAATTTGTTAGACCTACTTCATCAGTTTTATGATATAAAATAACATTATACAGTTCAAATAATTTTAAAAGGAAAGTTGACTTTCAGATTGATGACATAACTGCTAACAATGTCAAGATTGGTTGGATGTTTAACGCCACTTTCAACAATTTTGTGAAATTGCTTATTATGAGCCATATTCTTATAAGATGTTTTCAAAAGGTGTTCAGGTAGTTAACATTTTACACTTTCGCACATACAGCAATTTTGCAGCAGAAGACTTTGAAAACATCTGAACAAAAATGTGAAAAATCTTTGTAAGTGGTAGTATAATTACTTAAAAAGGTTGAAAACATTGCGGAAAACGGAAAAATTGCTGATAATGAACAATTTCTCATTTTGAAACAATATTTATCAGTGGCATCAGAAAACGTCTATATGTGGGAAATGGTTAAAGAACATGATGAACTATTGCAGACAATTAGCATTTACCACTATTCTATTCTCTAGAGTATGTTAATTCTTAAAAGTGACTGACATATTAAGTTTTTATTTCATTGTTGTGTAATCTAATCAGATTCCTTATCAGTAATGTCTGCTGTATTTGAAACCAGTGTACTCCTCTGAAGGCCAACTGTCTCTTATTTTCTTTACTGCACATGAAGGAATAACCTTTCGGACTCATCTCCCACAGTCTGCAAAAAACACACAGTGGATTACTGTAAATCTAATTGTCTGTTTAACTTGCCACATAAGACAAAAATATTGAAATTTATTATTAAGAATCATGACAAAAAAGAGTTGAAAACAGAGTGGTAAAGGTGGAAATTGGTCACTATGACTTTAATCATCAGAATTGATTCGGTCTTGTTGTAGTCTTGGTTAATATAAATAAACTTGAATCTGACCTGGATCATGTTTTACCAAAATAGCATATTGATCACCCTCTAATAACCGTATTTATCTCTATCAGCTCCAATGGTTTTTTTAAGAATGGGGTCTGGATTTACGTCACTTTCGGTTTGAGAGCGCTTGTTAAAAAATATCTTCTTAAATTTGGGGGTGCGTGAGAAACAGTAAACACAACTTCAATCGTCTATAACACCCCTCATAGAGGAAATAGTTTAGTCGCGACTGAAGCACCAGTTTCTATGAAATAAGAACCTCTTAGTTATTAAGTTTCGTTGTCTTTGTTGAATCGGTTTCACGTCTCCTTTAAGGATCACTTTATGGGTTAAGAATTGAGGTTTTTATGTTATTGTTTTGATGTTTATTGTGCATTAGATTCAAATAAGTCTGGTTATGCATTTAAAATAATCTTTTGTAAGGGTTATATTATTAGTCGCCGGGCAGAAGCCCGCGACTTCTATTTTTAATAGGTTTTCGGAAATCACATGGGAGGGGGGGGGGGGGGGGGGGGGGGGGGGTATTATTTGCGTTTATTTAAAAACACTAAGTTATGACACATCTAAAATGAAATAAATATTCCGATGTTTTAAGTATGTGCAGTTTCTTTATTTTGACTGGCATTTACGTTTTTGTGTTTTATTTACGAAGACAATACAGTCCCTATTAGCTAGACTGGGATACTTTATTTTCATAAACTATGTAATCAAAAGGCGATAACTACAAACCTTTACGTCGCACAGTCAAATTTGTTTAGATACGCGCACCTGCTTGCAATGACTACCGATATGAAAATCACGTTGAATTCTCCTTTTAATAGATCAGTATCAACATAAACTGGTAACAGAAACAAAAATAAGAAATATTTTATGAAAATATTACTCAAATATAAGCCTGCTTATCGGTCGTGAACGTCGAAACGCCTTTTCCTCAGTTCATGACCTAGTTTCATATTGCCAAAATGTAAACAAAGCGAAACCGGAAGTAAAATGTAAACTTAGAAAAGTGACTTGTTTATGCAGACAAAAAATGTCGCACGACAAATTGATATCTTAAACGTCACAAAACGAGTGCATGGGTCGAATGTAGGAGAAAGAAAGATACTATATAAATGCTTTTTTCTCTCGAATGCAGTGGAATAAAACATGCACTACAGCTTTGCCTGACTTTGTATTCACTTTCTTCGATGTCTGACATCTTGAAACGAGGTCAACATTTCGAAATAATGCTCAAACACCTTATTACAGATAGTCTATCATAGATAGCTAATATTACACACTTAAATGATTAAATATATGTGATATTAAATGTTTATTTGGCTTGAAACAAATTAAGAGAAGAACAAACTCTGATAAACAATAGATTTAGAAATAAAGAAAATCTGCTCTTTCGCACCCAATTAATTTCATACTTGCCACCTATTAAATAGTAATGGGACTCGCAACTGGCATTTCTCTTGCGCCAAACATATATTGTATGCATCAACGATTTAGATAAACAATTTAGCTGATATGTTGTTTCAAGTGTGGTCTACGTTTTAAACATATGATGATAATTTTTAACATCTGTGAAATATTTATTATAATTATTATTAAAAAGTAGGGAGTTCATGTCTTCAGCAATTTAACCGTTTTCTCAATGTTTTAAGCGTTTAAAGGTTTTCATTGTTGCTTTAATAGCTTTTTATTGCATGTAGATTTAAATCCCAAAATGTATTAATTTGTTGGGTTTTTATTGACAAATACAAAACATCCAAAATCCTGACCACGAGAAATCCTGAAATTTGTAGATCTATGTGGAATTTCAAAAATCCTGGAATTAGTCCTTATGAAAACATTATGTGTATGTTTAGACTAATGAAAGTCAGGAATACATGTGTGTTAAACAATAAATCAATGCAGTCTTTTCCGGCGACATTGATGCCTTGCATCAACTTTCTCTTGTTAATCTTAGGAAAGGGGAAGATGTTGTGTTATACAGATATATGTAAAGAGAAATAACCTGTACGCAATGACTAGATAGTGGAACAGAGTTACCTCCCTTAATGGTTAAGTTTTATACGGGTAAACAAATCGATTTTTCCCGTCAACATGTAATATGTATGAAAATTGCTATACCGTCCATCCGAAAATTGTGTACAGAGTAGATTTTTCGATGCAGTTACGATACTCCAACGTTTTGATTGGATGGCAAAAAGAATATCGAATCACAATAAACGGCTAGAGGAAATAATTAGATACCATAATACGTACTCGGTAAAGGAACGAGCACAAGTAATTTATATGTGATAATTTGCGTGTAATAACATTCGTCGTCTATTTTCAAAATGAGTTCAAATAAATACTAATAAGGTTTTACTGACTAACCGGAAGTTACAAATTTCTGTAAGACGGTAGAAATTGTAAATAACTTATAATCAAATCACTGATAGTGCTGCAAGCAAGGGTCTTACTGCAGATCACGGAGAATGATCTACCGATTACAAAAGTTAATAGATGTGTACCCGAAATATGTACCGCCTATACTCATAGTGTATGAAGTACAGTAGCTTCGTACCCCAGTAAGTTCGCACCCTTGAAGCTTGTCATTTAAAGCCGAAGCCGTCCTGTCAAATATTGCCCCATTCAAGAAAACAGCTAAAATATCATATCCTCGACTGTCCAGTTGTATTGGCCTTAAGGCTTTCATCAATAAATATACATTTTTTTAAACATTATTTATTTTACATCGATTGCAAAGCAAGCTTTCGGCTTATATTAATCACGCTCGATGTCTGCTTATATATATTGCAGTAAATGTAGCAAACAAACAAAATTGCATCCAATTTCAATTATTTATTTTATTACATTGTACGCTTTAGCTGGAAAAGCAGCTATGTTTATGATCTAACTTTGTCCAAATATGAAAGTAAGACTAGAATCAGTGGTCTGTTTTTGAACAGAAAAGGCTATATAATAAAACCTTAAAGGCAGTTCACAATTAATGTCAGTAATAAGTCACCTAGTGACCTTACATAAGGGTTTTGTCCTCTGATATAACTGAAATGTATCTGTTTTCTGTGTAATATATTGTGAATTCCATTTTCCTTTGTGAAATTGTCTAATTTATACATTAAACATGGTAAAAACTGGTATACATTGTATAAGGAATCTAGAATTGCACTCTACATTCCTGATTGTATCAAATAAATACTTAAACTTTATTTTACATACTGGTAATGAAATTACACATATTTTCATGAACTGCTTCTAAAAGTTAAAACACATACTGTAGTTTAATAGTAAAGCACCCGTTTTAACAAGAGTTCTGAGTTTAAATCTCAGCACGAACATGTTTTGAAAGAAGCAACTAAACTTAACAATGTATACATAAAACCATTGTGTTGTGGGGAATCATCAGAGTTGTCTAAATGTAACGCTTATCACATTATTATCCATGCTTCTAGTGAAATTTTATGAGAACAGTTATTTACTTCCTGTACCCTTATCAAAAGCTTTTATAATTACAAATTAAAAACGAGCAAATGAGATAGGCGTTCAAAGTAAAGATATTGTTGGATAGGAAGATATTGTTCATGTTGGAGCAATTACAGCATTCCGATATTGTATCCAGGTCACAATACACCAAATAAATTCCTTTGTTTAAATGTAAATCAACCAGCTTCAACCCTCGTTTGTCACACGTTCTAAGCGTTTCCCAGGTAGAATACCATATGAAAAGAAATACTTCTTACCTTTAAAATAATCCATAGAAAATGTGGGGTCATGCATTATGCAAGAAAGAACTCGCTCTGTGAAGATGGGGATCGTCCTTTTTACCACAATCCAGCTAGGCTGAAACTGGGTTTCCACATCCTCTACTTTCACTTTCACACAAGGTCAAAATACCTAAAATGATCAAATCAAACAGTTCCAGTTCATCCTCTACATATGTACAAAGAATTTACACCCATTGTCACATATCCAATGCAGTCTGGGCCATATGTACAACCACTTCTAGGCAAACAAAATTTTGTTTACGGACTACGGCTCTGTAGATCAAAGAGGCCCGAGGATATATTTAGCGTAGTTTGATCTATAAGACAAAGATTTTGCTCAAGGAGGAGTTTCTTGCCATTATTTTCAAAGTGTTATCTATATTGAAAGCAAAAAAGCCAAAGTAAGGACAGTAAGGCAATTATTTTCATAGAAATTTCAATTTTCCTATACCGGCCGAAACCTCGGTTTTGCGGCTTGAGTCTGGCCAGTTTTGGGATATCGCGCATCATATAGGTCTTAGATGAAAAAAATAAGAAACGCGTTATATATTAAGTTTAAACTGTGTCCATTATTTATAGACATGAACGAACTTCATATTTATGCATGATTTGGGCCATGCAACACTAACGGAGAAGTCTAAACAACTTGAAAACATCAATCTTTAGGGGAGAAAAATATAACATTTGCACGGATATTTTTCCAGCAAAATCCTGTTCTAAATGCTTTTTGATGTTTTTCTACAAACTTTTTGTTAAGAAACAAGCATTTATATATTTCAAACAATTTAATAGCAATACTGGCCAGCCAGGTGCATAATTAAGTTTTTTTGACACCTTTACCGGTGACTGCATTGATGTGTGAAATCTAACACTGCTTAAAATAACTTCCTGACACATTTTTATTATATTAGTTGTGTTCTGGAAATTGAGTTAAAGATGGCCCGTAAAAGGCAGTGCAAGTCAATTGGCTTTCAGAAAGGTGTGCCAGGTTTAAATAGGGGTCAAAAACATGGTTTTAGTATAGACAAAAGTACAAACAAAGTATGTGAGATGTACTAAACATGCCTTTGAGGCTCGTGTCAAAAGACATTTGGGTATATTCACCTTTCTTGATGTTGATGGTTCTGAAATAATTGTACGTCCCTTGCGGCCATCTGGGAAAGTGGCTGGTATTATCGATGAGTTTGGTGTTGCCCGCAACAATACATATCACCCCAACTCATACACAAATAAACTGTACTGTCCAGCTAAGGTGCAACTGATGTTTAACTCTGAAATAAAGATACATGCACAGTTGAGCATAAATTGTAATGGTATTCTGGCTCTTGACAGTGCTAATTCCCTAAAGTTGGGTCTAGTCCGGCGCGAACGGCTTAAATGTGAAAAATGTACATATATTGGTATATCCTATAATTTATATGCGCGCCAAATATCTCAGGATCTAAAAATAACACATGTTACAGGTGACGGTGACAGTAAAGGTCATAAAGGTGTAAATAAATGTGAAGAGAACACTGTTATTAGCTTAAAAGACTTGATACATCTTGCTAATTATATGGAGAGGCAGGTTTATAAAGCCCCATTCACTAAGACAATGTTTCCATGTAACAAGTCAAACTTGAAAAATAGGTTTGCACTCTCAGTAAAAGCAAGGTGTTTGGGCGAGCTGAGATCTGCACATATGTATTACAATGGTAATATGTGTAAAATAGAAGTAAAAATGCCAAAAATCATTGAAACAATAGTCTTATGTTTTAAAGATTACTGCGGTCCTACATGTGCTAAGCAAAGTTTCGTTTGAACCGGTCATGAGTCTCAAGTAAAATACTTCCTGCCACAAAACGTGAGACTTTGATGATGAGGGAAATTTCAAGTCATAAGTTATGCAAGTCGATCTCTGTCTGATATAGAACAAAGTTATTCAAGAACAGAGAAAGAGGTATTAGCCGTTGTTTGGGGACGTGAGAAATTCAAATTATATTTGTTAGGTATTGATTTTTATGAGTTGATTAGTGATCACAAGCCTCTAAAAGTCATTTATGGGCCAATATCGAAACCAAAGGCGAATATAGAACGTTGGGTTATGAGGCTTATACCCTATAAATCTAAGGTTCTGTATTCTCCAGGGAAAGAAAACATTGCAGATTATCTAGATTGATTCCAAATGGTATGTAAAAAGAAGAAAGTTAACTAGAGAATGAGGCAGAAGAACTTGTTAATTTAGTGGTAAAAGAAGCAACTTCTACAGCTTTGAGTACAAGAGAAGTTGAAGAAGCTTCCAAAAAGGATGAAGAGCTAATAATATTGAGACATTTTCTTGACTCTGTCTAGTGGGAGGAGTCAAAAGAATGTGCTTCATAGTATCCTCTTCGGAATGAACTATGTAAATTAGGGTATTTGGTACTTAGAGGTACAAGAGTAATTATTCCAAATAGTCTTAGACAGAAATGTGTGGAGTTGGCACATCGGGGTCATTTAGTAATTGTTGGGACTAAACAGCAATTGAGAACTAAAGGATGTTGATAAATATGTTAAGATATGTCACGGTTGTCAGATTGTGTCTGCAATGGTGAAGCCCGAACCATTACAGCCAACAAGTTTGCCAACTGAGCCTTAGCAAGATTTAGCAATATATTTTCTCGGGCCATTTCTAACTGGTCATTATGTTTTTGTAGTTGTCGTCTATTACAGTAGATTTGTTGAGATAGACATATTAAAAGATGTGACTAGTAAGAGTCATTAGAACATATTATCGCTAGGCATCGTCTTTCATATACAATTACATCTGACAATGGACCCCAATTTAGGTTTGATGAATTTTAGACATATCTTGGTGAAAATAGGATTAGTCATCGCAATACTACGCCATTACATCCATCTGCGAACGGTGAAGTAGAACGACAAAAAAGGTCTTTGATGAAAAGAATTAAAATAGCACATGGTCAGTCAAAAGATTGGATGAAAGGGATTCGAACACATCTTTTGACTTACCGGGCTACTCCACATAATGTAACTGGAGTATCGCCAGCAGAATTGATGTATTGGAGAAAGTTGCGTACTAAATTACCTCAAATTGAACAATTTGGGATAAGTAGCCTCGACGAAGAAATTCGTGACAGAGATACTTTTTCCAAATATCGGTCTAAAGTCAATACAGACATGAAAAGGAATCTATTTATAAGAGGGGAATTCAGTATCAGTTACACGGAAACAGAGTAATAATTTTGATACACCATTTCATCCTAAAACATATGCATGTACATTGATAGAAAAAAGGGATCAAGTTGTACAGTTTAGTCAAATGAAGATTGAAAAGCATTCGGAAAAAAACCCTCCTGATTTGGAGAATAATTCAAATATAGAGTACGAGTCTGTGTCTGAAAATGTGTGCATTTCAGAGAAAGAAAGTTTTCAAATGGAAGAACCAATAGTAAAGTCTAGACCAAGTAGACAAGTGAAATTACCAGGAAGGATCACTTTATGGCCATATGGGTTAAGAGTTGAGTTGATTTATATGTTTTTGTTCTGATGTTAATTGTGCATTAGATTCAATAATTATTGTTATGCATTTAAATCTGGTTTTGTAAGAGTTATAATACAGGGACAATCTATTAATCTTAGGAAAGGGGAAGATGTTGTGTTATATAGATTATATGTAAAGGGAATTAACCTGTACACAATGACTAGACTGGGGAACAGAGTTACCTCTTTTAATATATTGGTCAAATTGTTAAGTTTTATACGGGTACACAAATCGACAAGCATACTGCGACGATGGTTCTCTCTTGTCTCTACTCTCACGACACCGCACGAATAAAGAAACAAGCTATCGAGTTGTCGCGAGAACAGCGTCAAATTCACTTGAATATTTCTTCTCCTCGTGTAAAAGTACGGGAAACGGAAGTTGTAATGGCTATGTGAAGTGCTCTCTGGTTGGTCGATATTTGGTCGTGTCCGGATTTTTAACCAATCAGCGATCAGGTAATAGGAAACCATTTCTTTTTGTGTCGATATATTTAGTTTTGACGTGTCTGTGTTTTCCGCGGAAATGGTACCCCTTACGGCAACTCAAATATTAAGGAAACGAAGAGATGGATCAAAAATCGGGACGATCATTCGGTGTAGCAACTGATGGGCTACACAACGCACACCCAGTGGTTTCTAAATTCGAAAAACTGTGGGAGGAGATAGTTTTCGCAGGAAAAGCGTCTTTCGCCCGTTTCCATAGCACCGGTGGTTTCTATGGCGACCATACTACAACTAGAGCCTAGACCCTTCATCCCTACCAAGTTTGGTCGAAATCCGCTTAATAGTTTTTGGCACTACGTTTGCCACAAACAAACAAACAAACAAACGGACAGAAATAAAGACTGACTTTAAGGGTCGCTAGAAGAGAGAACCAATATTTCCCGTCAATAGGTAATGTGATTACTATACCGTCAATCCAGAAATTCCAGAGTGGATTTTTCGATGCATTTACGATACTCCAACGTTTTGATTGGATGAAAGGTAAATATCGAAACAAAATAAACTTCAAGAGGAAATAATTAAATATGAGCATACGTACTCGGTAAAGGAACGAGCACAAGTTTGCGTGTAATAACACTCGTACTCTATTTTTAAAATGAGTTCAAATACAAACTGATAAGGTTTTACTGACTAACCGGAAGTTACAAATCCAAATCTCTATAATATGACGTCATTCTATTATCGTAACGCAAATGATGAATAAATATTATTATTTTTACATTGTACAGTTTAGCAGGGAAAGCAGCTATGTTTATGACCTAGTCTTTGTCAAAATATGAAAGTAAGACTAGAAGCAGTGGTCTGTTTTTGAACAGAAAAGGCTATATTATACAACCTTAAAGGCAGTTCACAATTAATTTCAGTAATAAGTCACCCAGTGACCTCACATAAGTGTTCTGTCCTCTGATATAACTGAAATGTATCTGTTTTCTGTGTAATATGTTGTGAATTCCATTTTCCTGTGTGAAATTGTCTAAACTATACATTAAACATGGTAAAAACTGGTATTCATTGTATAAGGAATCTTGATTTTATTTTACATACTGGTAATGAAATTACACATATTTTCATAAACTGCTTCTAAAAGTTAAAACACATACTCTAGTTTAATGGTAAAACACTTGTTTTAACAAGAGTTCTGAATTCAAATTTCAGCAGGAACATGTTTTGAAAGAAGCAACTAAACCTAACAATTCATACATGAAACCATTATGTTGTGGGGAATCATCAGAGTTGTCTAAATGTAACGCTTATCACATTAATATCCAGGCTTCTAGTGAAAACATTTTATGAGAACAGTTATTCACTCCCGGTAACCCTTTCAAAAATATTTTCAATAACAATCAGAAAAATTAACTTGAAGTTCAGCAACAATAATGGCACTGGGAAGATGATCATTTTCAAGGTCTGATCATATCCATCACTATCCATATTATCAAACAACCTATTTCATATACATGTTGAAACTTTATCAGAATGTTTTTCTTGTTCTAACTTGGGTCATGTTGGGTCAAAAAGTTGGTCACTAGGTCAAATTGAAGGAAAATATTGTTAACGCTATAGAGCCAAAATCCCCCGCATTTCAGTACTTTCAGTACTTTGATTGTATAGTGTCAATACTGTAGATAACATGTCAAACTGATAATCCTTGCCTAAAGCTATTAAAGTGAACGCTACCATATCGATAGTTTCGTTCCAAAACATCGTTACTTCAACTTGTATAACATGTAGTTACGTTTTTATTGAATTATACATCAATCAGACAAATCCGTCGGTTTGGCCGTGCAATTATCCGATTTCATATTTATGATTAGCAATCTTGTACTGGGAATATTTCGTGCCCATGTTCAACAATATTTCAGTTATAAAACAAGAAGAGAAAGGTAAAATTGCTCCTAATGGACAGTGCCACATTTCTACTCAAATAACAAAATCCACCCTTCACAACGGTCGTTGACCGATTTGTCATGTTATGGAAAGATTTGCGAATTGAGTACAGTTCATGTCATTTTCAACAGTATATCAGTTGTATACATGGAAATCAGAACGAAATGTTTCGTAAAAACATACAAGAAGCAAGTAATCAATTATTTAAAATCTGAGCACTTTACTGACGAATTTTTCACTAATATTGTTTTCTTTCCAATTCACGGGTTTAACGGACATGTAAATGCGAGTCCTGGAATTTGAACAAAATAAGACAACAGTAAGATAACTTTACAGCGAATAACGCATTTATAAACTCTTTGTTGGCAAAGCTTGCACAAATGGGTCGAATATTTGAATACTTTGTGATCGAATATTCGAATACTAATTTTGGTATTCTTTGCCATCCCTACTAAATACATTATGTTATGTTTGAGTTAAATTTAAACATTATTTATTTTACATCGATTGCGAAGCAAGTTTTCAGCTTATATTAATCACATTGGATGTCTGCTTCCTGGAGACTTAACCAGTACTCGTGCCGATTGTGTGGAAAAATCCGACAATCAGGACCCGCTGATCACAGGACTCTAACCAGTGACCTTTGATACGAGAGCCCGACGCTCTACCTCTGTACCACTGTCTTATGTTTGAGTTGAAAGCACACTATTGTATACACAGAAGTGGGATCTATCGCAGAAACTTTTATTTGACTGACGGTATTTTACACCGTAGACGCATTACGGCGAATTTGCAGCAGACGACATTTTTAGCACATTGTGACAAAAAGGAAAGAAAAAAATGCTTCTTATGACCAAGTTTATGTCACAAAGATTTAAACTCGTTTGAATTATGATAAATATTTTATTATTTTCCATAATGGACTCTTTCCATCTGTGGTCTTAATTGTTTTTAAATATCTATAACTGCGGATATGTTGTATGATGGCAAGGGTTAAAGGAAGCACCATGTATATAATCCAATATCCTGTGTATACGGATGTAGACCATTTAAGATGGCTGATAAACTATTTCCCGCATATAGACACATGTTGACAAATCTGAAGCAAACGACTTTTAAAATAATATAAATAAAGCCGAAAATATTGTTGCAAAAGGAGAAATTGCTCATTGTGAGCAAATTCTCCTTTTGTCACAATGTTTTTCAATGTTTTTAAAAAGTTGTCTGCTAGAGAGGCGTCACAATGCCTGTCTCTGAGGGAATTTGTTTTTTTCTGTTTCATGAATCATTACTCTTTATCTTTATCCCCCTGAGACGGAATGTGTCGTCCCGGATTAGTTTGCACGGACTGCGCACGCTTATCTGTATCGATAGTCCATAATGGGTTTTATCTCTTAGAACGGCTCATATGACAAACGCGGACCAGACTATAGTATTTTGGCAGTTTGAAGACGGAGCTTAACCCTTTCACTTATACAGACGTTTTCTTACGCATGTGCAGCAGCCGACTTCTGAAAATATTGTGACAAAAGTTGATAGTGCTCAAAACGAGCAAATGCTCCGTTTGCACCAATGGTTTTAGCTTTTTGTTCACATTCATTTTTATAATTTATCATGATTTTGCATCGATGTTTTCAAAGTCGGCTGCTGTAGATTTTTCGTATTTTGAAAAGGGTATGTTAGTTAACCCTTTGCCTCATGTAGACACTTCCTGACTCGCCTGAAGCAGACGACTTTTGAAATCATGCTATCTTTAATAGAGATTTTCTATATTTTTGACTTGATACTTTCAAAGTCGTCTGTTGCAGATTTATTATATGTGGGAAAGGGTTGAAATATGTAAGAGACACATGTCTGAAGTATTAGTTTTCGACGCTCTTAAAAGAAGCAATGTATGAATACGTTGATTAGACTACATTATTATTGAAATTTGGACATCACAGATATCAAGTTTCAGCTATAACTTTTGGCGAATAAATCCACAAATTTACACTTTTGTGTCTTAACTCTTTTACTGTAGAATCTATCATGTTGAAAATTGGACCATTCCATGTTTCCTCGAACAGAAATGTTGGTGAAATTGATTGTCCAAGTGTCAAGCAGTGCAGATTTCAGGAAAGACAGCTCATTACGGGCTGTCTCACTTGAATCTGTATTGTTTGCAAAAGCCTTTAATTGCATTTGGCAGCGAAAAAGTTAAATCGTTTTTTGGATATATTATATGATTGACAAACGAAAATGTTCGTTCACATCAAATTCAAGCTCCTCCCATTTTGGGTAAATAATTCAACACATACACACTGTTTTGTCTTAAATAGTTTATTTTTGAAATATATTATATTATCAAAGCTATACAAACGAAAATTTTCGTTCACGTCAAATTCAAGCTCCTCATAATTTACTGGCCAGTAATAGCATATGACAAGGTCGACCTTACTATATACGAGCGGTAATAAGAAGAAAACAACCTAATGGCACGTTTGGCAGTGCAATGTAGGTCCCTATAAACTTGCACATCCACGCAAATTGTTCAGGGTCTACATTGTACGACTATAAGTCATAGAATATTCAAAGTAACGCCTAAACATCAGCAATTAGTCGAAGCCTTTTTGTATGGAACACATGCAGATGTGTATCCAGACTTGTCACACTATCGCTTAGGTTGGTTTTCCCAAAGTGTCATTCATATGCAAATTAATCATTTTAAATGCTGTGTGGAAATTTGGGCATGTCTATTCGTTGTATAAAAGTGATGTATTTCAATTCATCATGGTGTTGTATTTCTCCTTCGGCTTATTATATAACTGACTTTTGACACTTTAGTTTATAGCGATAGACAACATCTAAAAGTGTACCATTTTCTGATGCAGGCGATTTTTGACACTTTAGTTTAAAGCGGTAAACAACTTCTAAAACTGTACCGTTTACTGATGAAGGCTACTTTTGACACTTTAGTTTATAGCGGTAGACAACTTCTAAAACTGTACCATGTTCTGATGCAGGCGACTGTTGACACTTTAGTTTATAGCGGTAAACAACTTCTAAAACTGTTCAATGTTCTGAAGAAGGCTATTTTTGACAGTTTAGTTTATAGCGGTAAACAACTTCCATAACTGTACCGCTTACTGATGAAGGCTATTTTTGACACTTTAGTTTATAGCGGTAAACAACTTCTAAAACTGTCCCTTGTTCTGATGCAGGCGATTTTTGACACTTTAATTTATAGCGGTAGACAACTTCTAAAACTGTAACGTTTACTGATGCAGTCGATGTTTGACACTTTAGTTCATAGCGGTAGATAACTTCTAAAACTGTTGTTGGAAAAAGAAGTAAAGAAGATTGTCTTGTTTTCTGTCCCAACATGTTTTGTATTCAGGCTAAATGTCATTTACTCGCCCTGACAAATGAAGGATTGATGTTTGTACACTGATCTCGACCTAAAGATGACTATTTGTAACGAATGTGTATATGGTATCCTTATTTGATGCAAGGAGTTTTATCTTTCTAGGTTGTCTCCTGTGGATTTTCTGTTGCAGGATTCATAACTCTATACATCTATCCCCTTGAGACGGAATGTGTCGTCCCGGATAAGCCTGTGTGGAAAGGCCATACTAGTGGTTTGCTCGTGGAATGGCACATTTCTGTCTATGTCTATGTCTTGACTTCTTGGTACGTATTAACGATGTTCCGTAACATATGATATTCAGTTAAAAGGATTTAGTCGGTTGAGTTTCTTTATTAAAGAAAGAGCTTAATTTTGCTGCTATTTAACACTTTCAATCGAAACATCTGTTTTTGACAAGTTTTTTCTTAGATCATCAAAGATGATATCCAATTTAGATTCTTGTATTAAAGATAGAAGATTCCGGCTAGTGTGACACTTTCCGTCGACATATCTCAAAACCGATTTCCTGTGATTTTGGAGGTTCCTCAAAGGTGATATGCAGTTCAATATATTGACTCGAAAGGTGAGATCAAATCTATATTAGATATATAACATTATTGCTGATGTATCACGTTTCAGCCATATGTTTTGTATCGTGACACGGCGTCTTTTCATGTCCCTTAAATACAGTATGAGTCCTTCCATGGGAAAATGTACACGTTTACTTTAGGAACGTTCTTACATAAGCGATATCCAGTTTTAAAAAAACTCCCAAAGTGAGGCAGTATATGTTTTAGACTGAAGAACAATTTCGTCTGTTTACAAATTCAAGGAAGAAAACTTTATCTGTTCACGGCATCTTTTCTTACGGCACTCAAAATCGGGAAGTTGTTTATTAGAGTTAGTCGGATGGAGGGATAGTATTTATTAAAAACTTAATAAAAGATTATTCTATAATGTTCATGGGGGTTTTGTCCAATGGGTTAAAATCCTAGGGGGGTATTATCCCATGGGTGTATTGTCCGACGGGGTTTTGTCCCACAGGGTTTATGTCCCACAGGGGTTTTGTCCTTCACTCGTTAGATATAGAACTATTTTGGCGGTACAAAATTATCTGATTCGATGTAGCAAGTTCGCAAAAACACGTTATGCCGTTTGATTGTATAACCGTACAGTGACTTTACACCGTGTTCAACATACTATCATTCATTTCACAGCAATGGAACACTTTATTCGTGATCGTTATGTAACAAACAGGTGCTTGGCTAGGACATGTGCCTTGTGCAAGGCCATTCCCCCATGACCGCTTCGAATTGGAATCGAACTCGGGACGTCTTATTAGAGCTTCCCCACGCTTTCTGCTCTGTTATGACTTTTGACACACTGTACAAAGACCTTGTGCTGTAAACTAGATCACGTGATATTCAACAAATATTCCATAACAAAAAATATAGATAAACTTAAGGATACAAAATCTCCAGGAAATGATAAGATACACCCTAAAGTAATACAAGAAACATCACTACACTTGGTGGAACCACTTACAATCCTTTTCAACCAATCAATGGAACAATCCAAATTACCGTCAGAATGGAAACTGGCAAATATAATGCCAATTCACAAAAAAGGATCCAAACAAGATGTATCAAACTATCGACCAATCAGCCTTACATCAATTATCTGCAAACTCATGGAAACAGAAATCAGGGATAAATTAATGATCCACATGGAAAGTAACAATATATTCACCAGACATCAACATGGTTTCAGAAAAGGTAAATCGTGCGTCACTCAATTGTTAGAAGTTCTGGACGATTGGACTGAGAAAATCGACACACAAAACCAAATAGATGCAATCTACCTTGACTTTCAAAAGGCGTTTTATACGGTTCCTCACCTAAGATTACTATCAAAATTGAAAAGCTACGGCATATCAGGAAAATTACTCGCCTGGATCAAAAACTTTCTCTCAAAACGAAAGCAAAGAGTTGTGCTAAATGATGCAAGTTCAAACTGGACAGCAGTGACAAGCGGAATACCCCAAGGCAGTGTATTAGGCCCGATTCTGTTCACCATCTATATAAATGATCTACCAGACACAGTAATTAATACAACCAAACTGTTTGCAGACGATACCAAAATTTATTCTGTCATCAGAAACGAAAAAGACATCAAAACACTACAAAAGGACCTCGACAGTCTCTCCA
This sequence comes from Serripes groenlandicus, assembly GCA_031761405.1. Taxonomy (NCBI): domain Eukaryota; kingdom Metazoa; phylum Mollusca; class Bivalvia; order Cardiida; family Cardiidae; genus Serripes; species Serripes groenlandicus. The sequence continues at coordinate 248,268 of JASEVX010000094.1, read as the reverse complement.
AATGGTCAACAAAATGGCTTTTAACATTCAATAAGGATAAATGCAAACATATTCACTTCGGTCAAAATGAAGAAAACAGTGCTCAATATTACATGGATGGGGACAGAATCACCAAGACGTCCCAAGAAAAAGATCTCGGAGTCATTATAGACAGTAAACTGAAATTTCAGGACCACATCAATACACAAGTCAAAAAAGCAAACAAAATTTTAGGAATCATTAAAAGATCATTTAGCTATATAGATCAAGAAATGCTCCTTATACTATACAAGAGCCTCGTCAGGCCACATCTGGAATACGCGAGTACAGCTTGGACAACAACTAACAAAAAAGAAAGGATAACTATTGAAAATGTTCAAAGAAGAGCAACAAAATTACTACCATCAACAAAACAGCTAAGTTATCCAGAAAGATTAAAAAAATTAGGACTACCCTCACTTCAATACAGAAGACTTCGATCAGACATGGTAGAAACATACAAAATAATCTACAATATAGATAAAATAGAATGCCGAGATATTTTCCCTTTAAATAACACCCAAACAAGAGGAAACAGCCTAAAAATCTATAAAAGAATCAGCCGCACAAATATAAGGAAATATCACTTCTCTCAACGCGTTGTTGATTCATGGAACAATCTGCCGGAGGACATAGTAACTGCCAGCAATGTTAATAGTTTTAAAAATAAATTAAATGTATACTGGAAAATTCTACTAATGAAATTTACACCTTATTATGATTGACCGTAAGCGGGAAGCAAAAACAACAATTAGGACGGATCAAAGAGGCAGTAGCCTAAGAAGATTCACAACCAAGGTAAACCAAGGTAAATATATAACAACCTGAAAATAATTCTTAATCAAAACCATTTGGATTTATCGATTAAATATATAACAACAATTCATATCATAAGCAAGCCTTGAAACATTTTCTGCACGAAAACGCAGTACAACGCATTTGCAGCAGACGACATTTTTGTGACAGAAAAAGAAAGAAAAAATGCATCTTATGAGCAAGTTTGTTCCACAATGCTTTCATCTCGATTGAATCATTATTACATACTTTAATTAATAGAGACTTATCATCTGTTGTCTAAATGTTGTCAAATCTGTCTCCTGCAGATATGTTGTATGATGGCAAAAAGGGTTAAAGGTAGCAACATGTATATAATCCAATATCCTGTGTATACGGATACAGACAGTTTAAGATGGCTGATTAACTCATTTCCACATATAGACACATGTTGACGCATCTGAATAAGACGAGCTTTAAAAAATAAATAAAGCTGAAAACATTGTGGAAAAAGGAGAATTTGCTCATCATGAGCAAATTCTACTTTTGTCTTAATGTTTTTAAAAAGTCGTCTGCTGCAGAGGCGTCAACATGCCTGTATCTGAGGATAATGGTTAATTTCAAGATGGCTGATTAACTCTTTCCCGTATATAGAAGTATTTCGATGCATCTGAAGCAGACGACATCTTGAAACATTGTGACTTATACATCCAATTACAGAGATCTTTCATATTTCGGCCATGTGTTTTCAAAGTATTCTGCTGTTAATTTATTTTATGTGGGAAAGGGTTTTTTCTCGGGTGACAATACTGAATACATTTTCGACAATGGGGATAGATGTGGCTACCTACAGATAAATAATTGGGACTTTTTCGTCGCGGCATAGACCAGGTATAAACATACGGACCTTACATATTCCTGTAAATGGCGTACGGGGATTTATGGCCGGTTTGAAAATTGCATTATGCTTGACCGCATTGTTATTGACTTGCGGTGATGTAGAGTCGAATCCCGGACCCAGTACAGAAACACGCTCATCACGACAAACGACCCTTTCCTTCGCAGAATCTTCCAATACTGCTCCTCCCAAGTCTCATGTGGCAGGTATTCCACCTATATCGCCGTCGGGACCCAGGTCCCAACAGCATTCTCAACTATCCCAACAGAGACCGAAGCGGCAGCCGAAAACGGGTACAAACGAAGAGGACATTATGAGTTTTCTTCAGGACATGAAAACGGAATTTCGGACAGATTTAGCACAGATAAACAACAAAATGGATGGTATTTCTAATTCAATTACCAATCTTCAGACAGAAAATGAAACATTGCGCAAAGAGAATGCGGACATAAATTCAAAACTGGACAAGCTTACTTCGAAACTGGACAATTTGGAAGGACATTCAAGAAGAAACAATCTGCGATTCAACGGCATCTCTGGCAGTTTAAATGAACCATGGAGTGACACCGAGCAAAAGGTTAGAGATTTTATAAAGTGTAATTTGAAAAGGCCAGAACTTGAAAATGTGGACATTGAACGAGCTCATAGGGTTAAAACATCCGAAAACGGTAGAAGCACTGTGATTGTCAAATTCACAAAATATAAAGATCGGGAACAAATTCTTAGTGCGGCAAAGAAGACGCTGAAAGACACCCAATATTTTGTGAAAGAGGATTTTACTGAGCAAGTGAATTTATGTAGACGTGAGTTGGGAAAAAAGCTTATCGATGCCAGAGAGAAGGGTTTATACGCATCAATGCATTACAATAAACTTATAATAGAAAATGAAATTTACAAATATGACGAGGGGAACCAGGAAATATATAGAGTAGGATATACAAGAGGCAGACCGGGAACCAATCACAGTGCACGAGAGTTTAAGACGCATGCTCCACGTGCCCCAATTTCGCGGGAAGATACTCACAGTTCAGTGAACGACGTTACTACAGTTTCGGGGTGCGGAGAAAATAGCACGGACTAGCGGTGCGGTCGAGGCCCAATTGGGATGAATGAATATATGAATAAAACCTTTAACATAAAATTACTATCGTGGAACATAGCGGGACTGTCTAAATTTTCATGTGACAATACGTTTAAAAACTATTTAATAAACTTTGATATTATAGGCTTAATGGAAACATGGAGTAACGCTAAGGGAGAACATGACGGCTTTTTACATGACTACAGGCATTTCGATTGTGTACGGGAAAAAACAAACTCTTGTTTTAGAAACAATGGGGGAATAAGTGTATTTGTTAGGGAAGAGTTGATTTGTAATGGTTTTGTTAAACAGCTAGATGTTAACTTTTCAGACTGTATTGTACTTTACCTAAACACAAGTATGTTTGAATCACTAATCGACAGTAAACAATGATACTTGTAGTCCCGTAGAAGATAATCCAATTTATTAAAATGAACAAATGGACTTCTTATTAAATTCTGAAATATCTCCAGAGGAAGTACAAAGAGGTCTAATAAAATTAAAAACTGGCAAGGCACATGGTAAAGATGGCATATCAGCTGAATTTTACAAAAATACTCTGCAAGAAATTAGTCCAATCTTAGTGAAACTATTCAACAAAATACTTGAAACGGGAATATTCCCAGAGTCATGGTCTGAAACTTTAATATTACCAATCCATAAATCTGGTTCTAAAAATGATCCAGGTAACTACAGAGGGATCTCTCTTCTTAATAGTATGTATAAAATATTTTCATTCATTGTGAATGACCGTTTAACGACCTGGTCGAACCAGTTCGAAGTTATAGACGAATCACAATCGGGATTTAGGGCCGGATATTCTGCGATTGATAATGTCTTCTGTCTTCAGAGCATGGTTCAAAAGTATATATCTAATCCTGGTGGTAGATTTTATGTACTTTATGTTGATTTCCAAAAAGCTTTTGACTCCTTGAACCATTACACACTCTTTACATGTCTAAACAAAAAGGGTATAACTGGAAAATTCTTCAAGATTATTATATCGATGTATTCAAATATAAAGGCGCATGTAAAAATAGACTCAAAATTGACGCATCCTATTCTATGTAACATGGGATTGAAACAAGGTGACTCAAGTTCTCCAATAATGTTTAATATCTATATAAATGAATTGTGTACTTATGTTAAACAAACATGTAACACGGGCATTTTCATAACAAATGATATTCCTGATATATTTTGTTTATTATTTGCAGATGATGTAGCGAATTGTGCGGACACTGCCGTCAATTTGCAAAAGCAACTAAATACAATAGATACATTTTGTATAGAAACAGATATGGTAGTTAACCTTAAAAAGTCTGAAATAATTGTTTTTAGAAACGGAGGCCCATTAAGAAAGTATGAACGTTGGGTTTATAGGGGTGAACATATAAAAGTAACTTCAACATATAAATTTATGGGTTTACTATTTAAACCAAAGTTATCCTGGCATTCAGCAACAACAAAACTTGCAGCACCGGCCCGTAAGTCTCTTTATCAAATCAAGAGATTTGAAAAACCTTTTGGTAAATTTTGTCATAAAGAATATTTTAAAATTTTCGATTCTATGGTTATTCCAATACTTACATATGGGTCAGAGATTTGGGGCTATGATACAAAAAAATGTGTAGAACAAATCCAGACAAAATTCTGTAAAAACTTTCTTGGTATCAATTCGTCTGTAAATGACGCAATGGCATTGGGTGAATGTGGGAGATTTCCTCTAGCTATAAATTACCACATTAAATTTATCAAATACTGGGTAAGACTGATTCATATGGATCCTAACAGATATCCAAAACAGTGCTATTTAATGCTTAAGAAGTATGATGATATTGGTAGAATTAATTGGGTTACAAAAGTTAGAGAATTTCTATTTAAGTATGGCTTTGGTTTTGTGTGGCTTTCGCAAGATATAGGTAATGAAACGTATTTCATAAAACAAGTAAAACAAAGATTAAAAGACTGTTCCTTTCAAATGTGGCATAATGATATAAATACTTCTTCAAGATGTGATTTGTACAAAAATGTGAAAACATTATTAAATGTTGAAAAATATTTAAATTTAGACATTAAACCCTACTATAAACGTTCCCTGTCGCGTTTCAGATGCTCAAGCCACAAACTTAACGTTGAACTTGGTCGTCATTTTAATATTGAAAGAGAAAATCGAATTTGTTTATATTGCTTTATGCAAAAAGATGCCTTAGTTATCGAAGATGAGTTTCATGCCTTCTTTGTTTGTGAAAAGTTTAAGATTATTAGAGATTTGTATCTAAATACGTGGTTTAATGCGTTACCAAGCTTACAGAATTTTTATTGTCTTCTTCAAAATGAAAATCCATTAGTTATTAAAAGTATAGCCATTTATGTTTCAAAGCTTTTTGAATAAATTTGATTGTGCACATTACTACATTGTAAATTGAATGTAATATAATATGTATGTATTGTGGGCCGGAGGCCTTATTACGCAAATAAACTATTGTATTATATTGTATTGTTAAGATGTGTTTTTTACAAATATTGGCACGAACGTCTCAATAATCGTCTGATCGGGATCGACAATGTTCGCCACTAAGTCAATGGTCAATTAAATAATCCCCTCGAGAACAAATGAGCAGTTCCATGAGAAAACCAACAGTGTGGACTCTGCGTAAAGTATCGACCTGGATCATCGTTTATCATGGTTTTTTACTCGATGCTTTCAAAATCAAATGATGCGGATGTGTCATATGTCTGTAAGGGTTAGAAACTTGATATCGCCAGCCACAAGAATGAAGAAAATCTGACTCATGACTATCGTCTAGACATGTTTGCTCTGTTTGTCAGATTTGTCTGACAGGTAAGTCACATCTGCAAAATCTGTCAGATACCACTAATAGTCTACCTGGAAAAGTAGCCATTTGCTGTGAAAGCCAGTTGTGTGGAGAACTGATGCAATAAAGCTAAATTTAGACTTAATTTGTTTCCAAAATTCACATTTCCTTCAATATATCTAGAACTGTTACAGATATTATTTTGAAAATTTATATTTGTGTTTAGTATCAAAAGACAACATCACATACCACTTATGAAACTTATTACTCAGAACATAAACTAATCTGGATACCATTGAAATGCTAACTTAAATACTGAACAGGATTTCAAACTGTACCATAGTCATGCTTTTTGACAATATATAATACTAATTTACGGAATTTGCGACACTCCTCTGGATACTAAGGATTCAAAATCATTATCGAAACATTTAGATATAGATAAATGGATAACCAAAATAGTGTCAATTTATCAAGCATTTCAACCATAACTGTACTGCTACTACATGTGACACTAAAATTATTCAGCATTTAGAATCTTCGGACTGCCCATAACCTGACCTGCATCTAAACACTGGTATATACTATAGTCTGTTAACATATTGTTAAATTAGGTCAATCTACCAAAGTTATTTTTTATCCTTTTCTGCACTCTAGAGGCCACATTTGTTAATTGATTTATTTTTTAATGCTTTAACTTTGAATGCATGCTTACAAATAATACAATCAATGAGTGTCTTAAAGGGCATCACTCAAATCAATTACCCTTTTCTAAACTATCCCCTTTTCATGAGTATGAACTCACTTTAGTGATAGTTCTAGTTCGTGAATGCATCGAGTCAATTCATAACATTCCTGACGGGCGTATTTTGTGGCAATCTGGTCCTCTTGTAAAAACATATTCAGCAGATCATCCACTTTCATTGACATAATATACGATCTGCAACTACCAAAACATCTCTCTGAACCCGAAATGGTGTTCAGAAACGAATGGCTGATATAGTAAGACAGATGTAAAGTAATTCACATGTAAAACAATAGTCGAGCTTCCAATCTCAAAAGGATGAGTATCTTCGGATTTCGCCTACTATAGCAATTGGTTCTAACGAGTCCCTTGCTAAAAATGTGTAAAATAGCTATAAATGGAAAAATAATGACTGAGAACATTGTAGTTACAAGAGAAATTGCGTCAGAAAGCGTCTTTAAGTGAGAAATGAATAAGACATACTCGTAAACCACTCTCAGCCTTAGTTTGCGGTGCTTAGAATGTATATGTTTAGTAATCATACTGTGTTAGAAAAAATCTATGGGGAACAGTGCCTCTAAAATTAGTTACCATGGATACAAAATGTATCATTTTAAAATTAAAAAAAAAAAAAAGATAAATGGTTTAATGTTTATTTAAATATTGCCAGCATGTGGGTTAAACAAAATGGATCATATTTTCTACCAAAGTCATCATTTGATGAAGGAAATTAAGTAGAAAACAATTGATTATCAAATTGTTAAATGTGGTCCCAAACCCTTCTTTGAAAATGGTGTTTTTTACGGGAAAAAAGAACACTTTTTTGCCATCTTTTGAATGGTTATAACAATTTGATGCGGCCATATGAATACAAATGCAATGAATGCATGAAGATCAACATCTCTTCCCACAAGAAATGAAAAAAAGCTATGGGGGAACAGTGCCTCTATTTTTTGTAACAGTGACCTTGACCCCAAAAACACAATCTGATTGAAGATATTCATAATACGTTTGAAATACATCATGTTTTTATTACTTGGGGAATATTTGAATTCAATGTAACAAAAAGTGAAGAAACTATGTTGAATTCTCATAAATAACCAAAATACATCAAAATTGATGTGTGTTACCCTACAAAACAGGCCCGCTCAGCCTCTTTATCATTCAATGTGAAGAAGGTTATTAGATGCACAAGTTTTCCTAATTTTAAAAGTAATAGGTTTGATAGATTCCATGTAAGTGACCTAAATGCAAAATTTAACCAACTATGTCCAATTCTCAAAATCAACCAAAATACATCAAAGTTGATATTTTTTACCCAAAAAAACCAGGCCTCAGCATCAAGGTTTGATAGTTTCCATGTAAGTGACTTAAAGGCAAAAATTAACCAACACCGCCAATTCTCAAAATCAACCAAAATTCATCAAAATTTATGTTTTTTACATAAAAAAACAGACAACACTCAGCATCTTTAGCATACAATGTGAAGAAAGGTATTAGAGAACAAGTTTCAAAGAATTAGGTTTGATAGTTTCCATGTAAGTGACCTAAACGTAAAACTTAACCAACTATGTCCAATTCTCAAAATCGACAAAAATACATCAAAAATGATGTTTTTACCCCAAAAAAGGCTACACTTAGCATCTTCAGCATACACTGTGAAGAAGAGTATTAGATGAACAAGTTTTCCAAGTTTCAAAGTGTTAGGTTTGATAGTTTTCACGTAAGTGACCTAAACGCAAAACTTAACCAACACCGCCGACGACGACGACGAAGACGACTACGACGATCAAGTGACGACAATAGCTCATCTTTTTCCTCAAAAAAAATCAGACGAGCTAAATATCAAAATAGAAGGATTAGTTAGTGATATAAAACATGGAAAATTGTAATCTTCAAACAAAGTTATCATTAGTTGTTATGATTCAAATAAAGAAGTATATTATTTTACATGTCAAGTTGGGTGACGCATTTTATACGTGAAAGTAATGTTCATCATTATTTGTATTAATGTATAATATATTTTTAAAACAAAACACGAATACACTTTCAAAAAGTGTCTATCATAAACCCCGATAAACAACTTATTTATGAAATACTATTGGAAAAAAAGCATCCGTTTTCAGCCAATAAAAACAGGTACAGGTACAGCAAAAGTATGCAAAGAAATTGAAGGGTTTAACCCTTTCCCTCATACGACAATTATGCAGCAGACGACTTTGAACATATTTTGACAAATGGTATTAGGAAAGTCCTTGGTTATACATCTGATAATTATCTGTTCATGTAGGTTCGAATGTTCAGCGTCAGTGATTATGAACCTAGAGTCACAGGTTCGATCCAAAAGTGCCCCGCACCAATTATGGTGGAGTACCCTTGGGCAAGGTACATTTCCTTACATAGTACTGGTTTGTTTGCCCAGGGATCACAAACAAGTGAATTGATGCTGTGATATTACTGAAATAATGTTAAAACGGCTCAAATCCTCAATAAACAAAAATCTAAAATTCCAAGGGAGGTAATTCATGTTTTTTTATTTTTCTAAATAACTAAGGGAGGTAATTTGTATTTTTTGGTGATGAGGTATTTTAAAATCTTATTTATGCAAAAACGATCATATGTTCCCCGTAGCTTTTTTCTTGCGTTTGATTAAGCAAATGTTCATCTATCTATTTATGTAATTCACTTAATTGGAGATGGCTGCATTTTTTTTTAAATAAGTGGTAAATATTGCGTTTTTCATCAAAAACTCAACTTTGCACACTGTTTCCATGGCAACAGGGCAATATTTGGAATTTCTAACACTATTTTTCTGAATAGTTTACTGATGGCAACATGTGGAATAAGTTTAAGCAATATCCGTGACTATGCGTGCCGAAAAAGTTTAAATGCTTACAGAGAATAGCTATTAATTAACTCAACAAGCGCCAATGATTTATTCATTTTTTGCAAACAATACAGATTGATGTGAGTCAACGTGTAACGAGCCGTCTCACCTGAATCAGCATTGTTTTCATTTTATTTATCTAAATATTCCAGAATTCTTATCACATGAAAAATGGAGTCTCCCGATTTTAAACATGGGAGAGTCTACTTTAGGAAATTCGGCCCTTGAATAGTTAAATATTTGTCATTCTGTACCCACTAATAAATACACAGTACAATTTACTTCCTTATCCTATTATTTTGCTTTTAAATAAATAATTTCAGAGTGTTAACAAGATTTTCCTTCAATTTGGCCTAGTTTTTGGCCCACTATGACCAATGTTCAATCTTGGTCTAGATATACTTAATATAAAGTTTCAACATGCTCAAGTAAAAAATGCGGCTTCATGCATGTTAACAATTCCTTTAATTCAACCTTGTGACCTAGTTTTTACCTCAAAAGAACCAGTTTCGAACGTGGCCTAGGTTTGATGTATGTTTTGATAAACTTAAATGAACATTGGATGCAAAATGTTGCCTGTAGGGTGTTAAAAAGGTAATTATTGACAATGCACAGCCAACAAAACGTGATCACAATAGCTCACGTTAAGCATTTTCTGCTCAGGTGAGGTAAAATCTGGTTGATACAATTTTTTCCCTTACAATAAACTTTTGAAAAAAAGATGCAAGAAATAATGAAAATCTCTATAATTATACCCCCTTCGAAGAAGAGAGGGTATATAGGAGTCACTGTGTCGGGCTGTCTGTCTGTCTGTCTGTCGGTCGGAAGCCATATTTTGTCCGGCCTATTTCTTACAAACCACTAGGTGGAATTCAATAAAATTAAATTGTACGTGAAGCTTCTATACCAAGAGGAGATGTACATATCCTAAAGGGGTTACCATTGCATGTTATTTTACAGAGTTATGGTCCTTTTACCTATTAGGTTATGGTGTAGGTCAAGGTGCTGTTTAGGGGGTATTTATTATCTTCAGTGATAGTTTTAGTTGAAAATGTAATTAATGAATAGTTTTGAAGCATTGAGGCGTTAAGAGGAACTGCTCTTGATGGTCAATGTTTTCAAAAGTTGTCTGCTACAAACAAGCCAAAATGTGTATGTAGAAAGGGAGGGTGAAAGGTGAAATTGCCCTAGACAAGCAATTTCTCCATTCCACCCAATGATTTCAATACCATGTTATAATTATCCCCTCGTCTAACGAAGTTTGCAATGGGGATATAGTAACGGGAATGTTCGTTTGTTCGTTCGTCCGTGCGTCCGTCTGTAACAACCTTGTGACCACTCTACAAGTATATGGCAAGGTCTAGAAGCATATTTATTTTCAAGGTCATAGGTTAAAGGTCAAGGTCAAATTGTATTTTGAATACTGAGGGGATGCATCCGCTTTGCGGTGCCCTTGTTTAACATATATTCTGTCATTTAAATGTTGCAAATTTTATTCTCAGATGTTCACAAATAAATGCATATCAGGAGATTGGTGTATTTATCTCGACACATCTGCAGCAGACAACTTTCAAAACATGTAGTAAAACATATTAAATAATCTCTGCATGAAATTATTAGAATTGAGTATAGAGTTGAAATAATTGTGGCAAAAAGAGATATTGCTCATTTGAGGTAATGTCAACAGTTGAGTAGGGGTTAACAATAACAATTTCATGATGCTGCGTTTACACTAGGCCACGATGTCTACGATCTCCGCGATTTGAGAGAATCGTGATGAGCGTGGGGGATCATGGGGTCGAATCATAGTGATCGTGAGGGAACGTGGTGGAATCGTAAGGATCGTGACAACATGTTTGGTTGTCAAAAACTTTGCCACGATTATGCCGATTTGACGCCAAATCTTGAGAGAACGTGGGAATCATAGTAGAGCGTAGTAGACCTTAACAGACCGTAACCGAGCGTAACAGAACTTGATGCGCCATCGTAGGGGATATTGATGAACTTAGAAACACGATTCCTTAAAGGTTTACTACGATGTCACCACGTTTCTATCACGCTCTATCACTCTCTACTACGATTCGTCAAGATACATTGAATAGCAAGTGTAATTACATCACGCTGTGACACGTTCAGCTACGAACATCCCGATAGGCATACACACTTTGACACGCTCTGATAAGTTTCCACGTGGTTCCCACGATGTGTATCCACGCTCTGCAAACTCCATTACGTTTGCAACACTGAACAAGGAAAAATCTATAGTTTTTGGTAGATTAAAAATATGCCAACTTTTTATACCCAATCGTGCTGCAAGCGTGGAGATTTTGCTCAAATCGTGGCCATAAATCGCAACAGATCTTAACAGAACTTCGTGATCGTGAGAGATCTTAACAGAACTTCGTGATCGTGAGAGATCTTAACAAAACCTAACGAAACTTGACAGAACGTGATCGTGACGATCGTAACAGAACTTGAGAGAACGTGATTAAAATCGTGGCAGATCTTGACCAGAGTCGTGTTGGCTTCGTAACAAAACGTACTGAGAGCGCAGTAAAGCGTAGCCAAACGTAGAAAAAGAAAAACGGATACAATAACTCGTCGGGCTCGACGATTTTTTTGAATCGTGTACATCGTAGACATCGTGGCCTAGTGTAAACGTAGCATTAATAACATTAAAATAGACAAAACGATGGTTTATTGAAGAAAATTGTCCTTATACTTTAATCTTGACCTCGTTTTCGATATGACATGAATGGTTGTAAGGATAATGTTACGGAATGAGCAGTTTCTTGTGCTTCTTCTAAGTAACAGTTCAGAAACGTTTAATTGTTATAGGTTACTAAAAAAACCTTTTAACTCTTTTACTCACACAGACGCCTCCAAAGCAGACGATTTTTGAAAACATTTGGACAAAAGGAGAAATCACTCAAAATGAACTTATGAGATTTTCTGAGTTTTTGCCTAGATCTTTGCATAGTCGTCTGCTGAAGAATTGTTCTATGTAAGAAAGGGTTGGATAATCATATAGAATTTAAAGCGAAGCTGAAGGGTCTCACTAAATGCATATTGTACTGGAAAATAGTTCAGACCTGGATCAGAAAGTGATAAGACATCCTTATTAAGAATGTACCTTATATGCTTCTTAGGGTAAACTAGATGTTTCTTACATTATGTATTTACTTTTTAAAATATTTGTTGTGATTTTGATATGCAGCATTACCTCTACTCTACCTGTATTGTTCCAATAAGGTTCTTGGGATGAAAAATGGCTCTATCCAAGGGGGACATTTTTTACATACAAAACATGTACTATAGTTAACCCTTTCCAGCATATAGTAGCTTTCTGACGCCTCTGCAGCAGACGGCTTTTTGAAAACAGTGACAAAAGAAGAGATTGCTCAAAATGAGCAATTTCTCCTTTTTCCACAATGTTTTCTACCTTTAGTCATGTTATCCATTCAATTATAGAGATTTCTGCTGCAAAACTGTTGTACGAGGGAAAAGATTTATATAACAAATCTTGGTGTGTCGATTTTCAAGATCAAATTGCCGGACAATCCGGCCTTACCGTCTTCAGCGGTTTCTTGTGTAGAAATGTTCCTTGGGTGACTTTATCAGATTCCACCAAGCCATGTTGATTGGTAAAAAAACATGTCCACCAGGGGTGGGGCTGTTTGGAGATTTTATTTGTGCAAAATGGTAGCGGAGGGATACCGACCCTCTTGGACCTCTTGTATTAGCTTACCTGACCACAACTTGAGTTAATGTGGTTGACTATGTGGTTGGCATGACAAATCACATTGCATAAGTCAGGTGAGCGATCCAGGGCCATCATGGCCCTCTTGTTGACAAAATATGATCAAAGTCGTCTGCTGCAGATTTGTCGTATGGGGAAAAGGGTGAAGCATAATTTGATTTTTTTGGGCTATGATACAGGAAAACAAACGTAAAGAGGAAGGCGGGAGGCTATATGATTATGTCTTGGTTGTCAAAAGGTGATAGTCCTGGCAAATCTGAAGCACTGGACAATAAAAAGATGAAGCCATAGTGGCATTTCTGTGATATTTTATGACATAATAAATGCTTTAACTGTTTCCATTGTACAGAGGACGTTTTAAGAAACTATTGCTGCAGACAACTTTTAAAAGCATTGATAACAGTGGAAGTTTGCTCATCTAAAAGCATTTGTTTTACTTTTGCCAGAAGCAACAATTCTGAAGACAAAGTCTTGGCAAAAATTTGAAAAATCTCTTTTTAAAAGAGTTCAAAATATAGTGACAAAAGGTGAAATTGTTCATTATGAGCTACAATATTTTCAAAAGTCGTCTGCTGCAGACGCATCTATATGTTGGAAAGGGAGTTAAATCGGCAATATCTTGGATTATATGAAACAACAAAATTGCATTTATTTACAACGGATATGAATATATGCATGATGGTCATTTTCGTCTTTTGTCACAATGTTTTCAAAAGTTGTCTGCTACAAACAAGCCAAAATGTGTCTGTAGAAAGGGACACATGTAGTTAAACATATTAAATAATCTCTATGCATAACATTATTAGAATTGAGTAGAGTTGAAATAATTGTGGCAAAAGGAGAAATTGCTCATTTGAGCAATTTCTCATTTTGACGTAATGATTTCAAAAGTTGCCTTCTTCCGATGTTTCGGATATGTCAACAGTTGAGTAGGGGTTATATATCACAATAACAAAAAAATACTGGCCACTGCTTTTTTCGTTGACGGCTAACCAAAACAATTTTGATCTTAACCATTATTGTTTAAAGACAAATGCTCTTAACATTGAAATAGAAATGTAACTTCAAAAGTTCTTGGATGTTCACAATATAATGGTTAGCCCTTTGATTGTTGGTTCTGAGTGTGTTAAGCCTATGCTGCCAGACTAGCCGACACTTCCCTGTCATGTGTCCAGACTCAGACACTCTTTTATGTCATCTGCTCAACTCAAAATAATGATCTTAAAATTCCTATAATTGGCTATGGACTCATCCAAATGCATAGCTGGACAAGTTCATTTTAAAGATTCAGCATAGAAAGGGTTGACAGTGAGTGATATAAACTGTTCCTTATTTTCCCTACACTGAGGGAGCTTAAAACTAACAATTCAATGGTGATTTTGTTAACCCTTTCCCTCATATAGGCGCTTCCTGACGCCTCTGCAACAGGCGACTTTTTGAAAACGGTGACAAAAAGAGCAATTTCTCCTTTTGCCGCAATGCTTTCCACTTTTAGTCATAGGTTATCTATTGAATTATAGAGATTTTCTATTTTTTGACAAAATATGTTCAAATCCGTCTGCTGCAGTATTGTTGTATGAGGGAAAGGGTTAAATATTTACATGATTTATTCAGAGGACTTCATAAGTGCGAGTAAACTGGTTTAATCCCAACACTATCTCTTATTACTTAACCAAACCCTAAGTTGTGGATACTTAAAAGAATTATCTGAGCGAGACTATTCTTTTGAGTACCCACAAGATAGGGTTTGAGTATCAAATAAGGATTTCAGAACATGGAAAATATCCCTTATCTAGAGCTCTGTATATTACATACAATCAATGAAAATTAAACCTTTTTCTACATGCAACAAATCTGCAGCAGATTAATGTGAAAAAAGCAAAGGCACAAACATGTCAAATCTCTTTAAAGCAAAGCAATTATTGAAAAGGGATGAAAACTTTGTGACAAAAGCAAAATTACGCATGAGCAGTTTTTCCTTTAGTCACAATTTTATTTAAAAAATTATCAAAATGTGTCTCTTAGCGGTCAAGGGTTGATGAAAAGTATGGGAATTTTGAACAGATGAAAAGAATTAAAATAAAGACAAGAAACTACTGAAATGGCATATCATGAGCAATACTGTTTCAAAGTGTTGGCTTCTTGTTTTCAATGTTACACTTGCTGAACATTGGCCTCTAAAGCTCGTAGCTTTTTCCCCACATACAACAAATCTTCGGCAGACGACTTAAAACACATCTTTACAAAAAATATGTAAGATATCAATAAATATTGGATAGAGGTGAAAACATTGTGGTAAATGGAGAAATTCCTCATGAGCAATTTCTCAATTTTGATACTTGTGCTTTTAAAAGCTGTCTGCTGTAATTTCGTTAAAATTCTTCTACTCGCACACACATTTTACTTTAGTTTTTTAACAGAATGCTCCCTGAAAACAGAGACATATAAACACATATATATATGTCTGCTGAAAACAAGTTTTTTTCCACAACTACACATTAGTATTTTTTATATTCATCCATGTTTACCAAGCTTTTCTTGAAGGTGGCCGTTTTTCAGTGTTAGTATCACTATCGTTATCAGAAATAGTGTCGACCTTTTCTGGAATGTCATCGATTTGAGTATCTTCTTCGTACAAATCCATACACGCAGCACCTCCTTGAACCTGGTTCCTGAAATGAAAAAAAAAAGAGTACACAATGTTTTAAACTCGATTTAACCCTTTCCCTCATATATACGCTTTCTGACGCCTCTGCAGCAGACGGCTTTTTGAAAACATAGTGACAAAAGAAGAAATTGCACAATACATTTTGTGCAATTTCTTCTTTTGTCACTATGTTTTCAAAAAGCTGTCTGCTGCAGAGGCGTCAGAAAGCATCTATATGAGGGAGAGGGTTATAAGCGTTAAATCATTTTTCTTGGTAAACAATGGAAATTTAGAACGAGCAATGGCACCTAAATTTGCATTGTTTACAAAGGGGTCAAAATAGGTTTTTAGTTACAACCGTTTCACGCCAAGCCCT
Organism: Serripes groenlandicus; assembly: GCA_031761405.1. Lineage (NCBI taxonomy): Eukaryota > Metazoa > Mollusca > Bivalvia > Cardiida > Cardiidae > Serripes > Serripes groenlandicus. Next base: position 232,263 of record JASEVX010000094.1, on the reverse strand, counting down.
CGAAATTCTAGTCGGCATTTCTGTACAGTGTAAGTTCAGATCAGCACAGAATGTATACAAGTTGACATAAGCTTCTAACAAGTTTTGTAAGTAATATTTGAACAGTGAGGATCTTTATCAGATTGGATGCACAGGCTGATCTAGTTTCCCACTGTTCACAAAAAAGTCAACATGTACCTTTTCCCATGGAGAAGTTCTCATAACCTAAGCTAGTGAATGATATGATGTTTAAGATGACTTTGAGCCCTCGGCTCACACGGTGATCTAGTTGGACCAATCTCTGTCTGGCGGCGTCGTTAACTGTTGGCTTTAAACAGATAGGGAATAGTATGTTGCAGTTATGATACATCAGTTTATATTTTAAGCTCCGAGTGTCAATTCATAATTCTTTTTAACTCTTTCCCTCATACAGATGCTTCTGCAGCAGATGACTTTTGAAAACATTTTGGCAAAAGGTGAAATTCCTCATAATGAGCAATTTCTGCTTATGCCACAAGGTTTTCAACTCTTCACTTTTTTCGTTTTTTTCATACATTTGCCTTGATATTATCCAAGTTGTTTGCTGTAGATTTGATGTATGTGGGAAAGGGTTGAATAAAATCGTCTATACATTCCATCACAGATTTAAAATGCTGTTCATTATCATTTTACGACTTTTGTAGAAAACGCTGTGTTGTATTTTCTTACCAAACATTTCTCGATTGTGGCCTTGGAACCTCGTCTTCATCGGGTTCCATTTGCTTCAATGTAAAAACGTCAACGTTCTTTCCTTGTGGGAACAAGGCATCGTTTCCATCTCTTCTTAACTGGGCACTGAAATGAATATTATGATAATATAAAAACATAAATATAACAAGAGGGCCATGATGGCCCTGGAATCGCTCACCTGATTTTTTTTTCTTCACTTTAGCCATATTAGCCCCGCCCCCTGGCGGCCATAGTTTCCGACCAATCAACTTGACTTCTAGGAACATTTCTACAAAATTATTTGAAAATCGACCTGACACTTTTCGAGGAGAAGATTTTTTAAGCTTTCACTATAGCCATATATAATGCAAAATAGCCCTGCCCACTGGCGGCCATGTTTTTTGAGCAATCAACATGGCTTAAAGGAATCTGAAAGTGGATCACTTAAGGAACATTTCTACAAAATTATTTGAAAATCGGCCTGACACTTTCGGAGAAGAAGATTTTTTAATTGTTCACTATAGCCATATAAGGCAAAATAGCCCCGCCCCCTGGCAGCCATCTTTTCCGACCAATCAACATGGCTATAAGGAATCTGATAGAGGGTCATCCAAGGAACATTTCTACAAAATTATTTGAAAATCAGCCTGACACTTTCGGATGAGAAGATTGTTTAAGTCTTTACTAAAGCCATATAAGGCAAAATAGCCCCGCCCCCCTGGCAACGAAATGAAAAAAAACTTAAAAAATCTTCTTCTCCCAAACTGGTTGGCAGATTTTCAAATAAGTTGCTACTTGGATGACCCTCTATTAGATTCCTTCAAGCCATGTTGAAAAAACATGGCTGTCAGGGGGGCGGGGCTATTTTGCTTTATATGGCTATAGTGAAAACTTAAAAAATCTTCTTCTCCGAAAGTGTCCGGCCGATTTTCAAATAATTTTGTAGAAATGTTCTTTGGATGACCCACTTTCAGATTCCTTCAAGCCATGTTGATTGGTCAAAAAACATGGCCGCCAGTGGGCAGGACTATTTTGCATTATATGACTATAGTGAAAACTTAAAAAATCTTCTCCTCCAAAAGTGTCTGGCCGATTTTCAAAAAAAATTGTAGAAATGTTCCTAGGGTGGCCCTCTATCAGATTCCTTCAAGCCAAGTTGATTGGTCGGAAACTATGGCTGCCAGGGGGCGGGGCTTATATGGCTAAAGTAAAAAAGAAAAAAATCAGGTGAGCGATTCCAGGGCCATCATGGCCCTCTTGTTTCATTTCGTTGCCATGGATCCCAAAAAATTGAAGGAAATCTGCTGAGGTCATTGAGAGGATGCTTTCTGTGAAGTTTCATCTCAATTGACCTACTGGTTACTGAGGAGAAGAAGTTGACGGACGCCGGACAAAAGGCGGTCACAATAACTCGCTGTGAGCTAAAATGGTTTCAAAATACCCGAGTCCCTGAAAATAATGACCGGCGATGTATCCGTTCAATCTCTCTATGATAGAGAGAAATTTAATTGACTAATATGTATTTACGGCCTACTGTACTGGCCTCGGGTAATAATACAAAATACAAAAAGAAAAGAAAAGAATAGACAACTGTAAAACACTGACGTCGCGCAACCTAACCAGGAACCACGTGAAATACACCTAACATAAGGACACTGTTAGTACTTTATAATTCAGTTTTGGAAATGAATGTAAAGTTTTACATTTATTTATTTATTGGGGTTTTACGCCGCTTTCAACATTATTTCAGTTATATCACGGCGACAGTTCACTTATTCATGATCCCTTGGTAAACGAACCAGTACTAGGCTAGAAAATGTGCTTTGCCCAAGGGCACTCTACCATGACCGAGGTGCCGCGACTTGGGATCGAACCCGGGACACCCGGTTTCGAAATCCCCGACGCTAACCACTCGACCACAGCGGATGCCTGTTTTACATATAAAATTGTGCTTTACAAATCGTAGATACATTATTTTGATCAATTATTTAACAGTATTAAAAATACAGCGTTATAAAACAATACAAATCCTGATAAAAATGTTGTGTAAGAGTTAACAGTCGGAAGCACATTTTTAGCTCACCTATGCACGAAGTGCAAGGTGAGCTATTGTGATCACATTTTGTCCGGCGTCCGTCCGTCGTGCGTCGTCAACATTTGAGCTTGTTAACGCTCTACGGGCTACATTTTGCATCCAATCTTCATGAAAGTTTATCAGAACGTTCATCTCCATAAAATCTTGGACAAGTTCGAACTGGGCCTTATGAGGTCAAAAACTAGGTCACTAGGTCGAATTGAAGGGAAATCTTGTTAACACTCTGGAGGCCACATTTTCAACTTTATCATGTTGAAACTTTATCAGAATGTTTGCCTTGATGATATGTAGGTCAAGTTCGAACATGGGTTATGCTGGGTCAAAAACTAGGTCACTAGGTCAAGTTAAAGGAAAATCTTGATAACAATTTGGATGCCGCATTTTTGCTTCAGCAGCTTGAAATTTGGTCAGAATGTTTGTCTTAAAGATATCTAGGTCAAGTTCAAATATGGGTCATATTGGGTCAGAAACTAGGTCACTAGGCTAAATTGAGGGAAAACTGCTTCAGCGGCTTGAAATTTGGTCAGAATGTTGAGCTGAATGATATTTAGGCCAAGTTCGAATATGGGTCATGCCGGGTCAAAAACTAGGTCACTAGGTCAAATTGAAGGAAATTCTTGTTAACACTTTGGATGTTCAAATATGGGTCAAATTGGATCAGAAACTAGGTCAATAAAGGAAAATATTGTTCAAACTCCGGAGGCCACATTTTAACTTTGAGCAAGTTGAAACTTTGTTAGTATGTTGTCTTGATGATATTTAGTCCATGTTGGAATATGGATCATATCAGGTAAAAAAATATAGATCACTAGGCCAAATGAAGGAAAATATTGTTAACACTGTGGAGGTTGCATTCAGAATAATTGTCTTGATGTGTTTTGCATTGCAGTACATTGTATAATTAAGGTGAGCTATCCAGGGTCATCATGGCCCTCTTGTTTATATTCACACCTACGATATATAAACTTCGCGTGCTTTTTCCACGAGAAAAAAACATTGCACGAGTTTCCGAAAATACGGTGATTCAACATCCTTACCGGAAATAGAAACAAACCAAGTGCTGCCCCCTCATGGCCATGTTTTTCAACAATTCAAAAGTATTTGATCAATCTAAGTGGAGGCTCACCCAAGGAACATTTGTGCAAAATTGTTTTAAATCAGGCCAGTACTTTTCATCAAGAAGATTTTTAAAGTTTCTCGATATAAACTTATAAGGAAAACAAGCCCTACCCCCTAGCAGCCATGTTTTTCAACGGATCTGAATAATTTCAACAAGCGTGGTAAGTTGTGGCCACAACTTAGTTTAGCCAATCAAAACAGCCGTTTCATCTTTGCTGCTTTATGGTAATAAACTGATGTAAGTCTATGTGTATATGTACAAGTATACTAACTGGTGTGTGTACCTGTACGAGTATACTAACAGCCCTGTGTTCCATACATGTAGTCACAAAACTCAAAACCTGTTTTGCGAAACCTATATAGGTTTTGTCGATATACCGTTCCTTAGTCGGTTAACAAACATGTCCTACCTGTTTTCCATTCATAAAACAGGTAGGTTTCGTTCTGTTTGATGGGCATAGCTTAAACTGTTTATGTTGTGTTTACTATGGAACACACGGCTGGTATCTGTATGTTATAGATACTGTATACACACACCAGTGTGTTCACCATTTCAGATATGATACGGATATGTGCCAAAACCTGTTATGATATACTACAACGTGGTCTTTTTTTTATCTAAATAAGTTAGACTATTCTATTACTTAACTTTTATTTTTATTCTGTGTAAATATGTTCAGGACGAATACATTTTAATGTTAATAAGTAAAGTAAGTAAGTAAGTACTTACTTACTTACTTACTTACTTACTTATATAAACAAAATAATTTAATTTGGTACTAATTAAGTACAGGCATTAGCGATACATGTTATTAAAACAGCCTTAATTAACTAGAGGCCATTTGTGAAAAACAATGCTTTAAGGCGTAACTGGTTTTAAAGATAATTTAATTATATTTTTGGCTATTTTAACCATCCTACGCTATATCTAAAAATTAAAATCGTGGAATATTATGTTGATCAACATCTTTCTATTCAGGGATCTATATATTTATTATTTTGTTTGAAAACAATGTTACAAAGAGGGTTGTTCTATATTCTGTCATGTATATATGTCATTTTGTTTCGCCGTTTGTAATGCTAAATTGTATTTTCCTCATGTTTTTGTCCATGTACAAATTGGGAGTATTAAAAAAATTGAATTGAATTGAGGTAGAATGAAGTCTACCGGTTACAAATCAGTCAAGACCGTTAATGTATAACAATAATAAACTTTTAAAATGTCTAAAAATTCCAGACATGAATTGGAATATAAGCAAAAATTAATCCAACGCGAATACAACCTATTTTTACATATATAAGGCCTCGGGTAATACAACTAAATGAAGAAACTAGTTGAGATCATAGGAAGTATGAAGCTCCAAAAATGTAAACCTTTTCCACATGCAACAGATGACTGAAAAATGACTTGGAAAAAATATGAAGAGTCTCTTCAAATGAAACTTTAATCATTAGAAAGAGTTGAAAACACAGAGGCAAAATAAGAAGTTGCTCTTTTTGAGCAATTTCTTCTTTTCCTATAAAGTTTTCAAAACTCATCTGATGAAGATGGATGCATAAAAATATGTCCGCAAGTAAGAAAACTTATAGACGCTTTCTGACGCCTCTGTAGCAGACGGCGTTTTGAAAACATAGTGACAAAAGAAGAAATTGCTCAAAACAAGCAATTCTCCTTTTGAAACAATGATTTTCACTTTTAGTCATAGGTTATCCATTCAATTATAGAGATTTTTCTATTTGTTGACAACATGTGTTCAAAGTCGTCTGCTGCAGAATTGTCGTTTGAAGGAAAGGGTTATATATGCGTTTGAACGAGGGAAAAGGTTATACATGAACAAAGAAATCCATTTACGATTCCTTTTGCTGAAAGTGATAAATTGACGATTTCATACATACGTGTTAAAACGGGGGTTTGTGTTTCTGTGTGAGTTGCTAGTTGCACGGAGAGTAATGTCATCAGTTAATGGGGTGACGGGCCTTTTTGAACTTCTGTAAATAAAAACTTGACGATAACAAATGTTTTTCTATTATTCTGTTATTCAAACTGTCTACCACATGTAAAACAGGAAGCTTTACCCTTTTTCACATAAATATGCTTTCTGACGCCTCTGCTGCAGACGACTTTTTAAAACATTGTGAGAAAATGAGAAATTGCTCAAAACAATCAATTTCTCCTTTAAGCAACCATGTTTTCAACTTTTTTCAGTAATACTACATATATTTATACATTTTATTTATCTAGATGTGTTTGTCGCTGCAGATTTGTCGCTGTTTGTGTTATATTGGAAAGGGTTGAAATTGTTATTCAAACTCGCTACCAGAGATGCTTTGTAATGTATCTGCAGCAGAGGATTTTTTGAAAATATTGTGGCAAAAGAAGATGTTGCTCATAATGAACACTTTTCCATTTTGCCACAATGTTTTCAAATGTTTTCAATACTTTATGAGCAATTTCTTCTTTTACCACACTGTTTTCAATAGTCATCTGCTGAAGAGAAGTCAGAAAGTGTTTGTATGTGGGAAAGGGTTAAATCTACAATATCTATTGTAGTAGTCCACTTAGAGTGCTGAAGATCATCCAGTTAACCCTTTCCCTCATACGACAATTATGCAGCAGACGACTTTGAACATATTTTGTCAAATAATGGAAAATCTCTATAATTGAATGGATTACCTATGACTAAAAGTGACTATGACAAAAGGAGAAATTGCACGTTTTGTGCAATTTCTTCTTTTTGTTACTATGTTTTCAAAAAGCCGTCTGCTGCAGTGGCGTCAGAAAGCGTCTATATGAAGGAAAGGGTTAAGAACTTCTGACAAATATCTCGGCATTCCGTAACACCTATCACTTTCTTTTATGCAGGGGTTGTGAGTTCGAATCCCAAGCTCCGCCAACATCCTTTCCGACGTTTGACCAAAGTCACTGTGACATGCGTTATTCGTCTTTTACAAATGGGCTGTTTAACAGTCTATGTGGAAAAGCAGCCAGTTGCTTGGAAAGTATTTTGTGTGGGAAAACCAGAAAACGCATGAGTAGGTGAACTTGCATCCTCGGTACCCAGGCAATTCATAAAATATATGATACCCTGGGCAAATTGGCTGTACAAATCTCGTACTCATGAATAATTTATCAGGTGAAATGCAGCCTTTTGATTGGCCGCATGACACAAACCTTTTGCGATACTAATATTTACAGTGTTGTTACGGAGGAAGTCGTGGCGCATGCTTTACGGAAATTTCGCTATCCAATTTGCCCAGGGTATCATATATTTTATGAATAGCCTGGGTACCGAGGATGGTAAACTGGTCGCCGTGATATGACTTAACAATTGTTGAAAACGGCGTTAAACCCTAATCAATAATCAATCAACATGTGCATAGATTGAAAACCCCTTCCCTACATGCAGCTGATTTTATAAAATGTTGTGCCTCTTGGTTGCTATGTCTTTCAACCAATCAATACGGCTTGAACACATTATGAAGAAGGTCACTGAAGGATCTTTTCTGCTAAATAATCTTAAGATCAGACAAGCACTTTCATAAAAACAAGATGCCCACAGGCAACATGTGGATCCCGCCTTAAAGGTTTTGTCACAGACATCGTACTCTTCCATGCAATTGCAACACAGACTGACTAAGACTTGACATTCTAGCAGTTAATTGCCGAGCCCCGGTAGCTTAGTCGGTAGCGACGCAGGCTGTCAATCCAGGGGTTGTGAGTTCGAATCCCTGCTCGTCAAACTTTCTTTCCGAGGATTGACAAAAGTCAATGCGACATGCGTCATTCGTCTTCCACCAATGGGCTAAATCTATGTGGAAAAGCAGCCAGTTGCTTGGGAAGATTGTTGTGTGGAGTACTGGTGTGAGGAAACCAGGAAATCCAGTGGTAAAAAGAACGGTCTCCGTTTTTGCAAAATTTATTTTCACTTCTGCCATCATTACCTCATCATGATGAACATGTTTGCCAACTAACTTGGGAATCCTATTGTGCATGGTTTCTCATTTTGACCTTTGACATCTAAGTGTGACATTGACCTTTATGACCAATGCCTGGGTCTTGTGCACTAGACTTCACCACATCATGGTGAACATGTGTGCCCACTAACTTGGGAATCCTATTATGCATGGTTTCTCATTTTGACCTTTCACATCTAAGTGTGACATTGACCTTTATGACCAATGCCTGGGTCTTGTGCACTAGACTTCACCACATCATGGTGAACATGTTTGCCAACTAACTTGGGAATCCTATTATGCATGGTTTCTCATTTTGACCTTTGACATCTAAGTGTGACATTGACCTTTATGACCAATGCCTGGGTCTTGTGAACTAGACTTCACCACATCATGGTGAACATGTGTGCCCACTAACTTGGGAATCCTATTATGCATGGTTTCTCATGTTGACCTTTGACATCTAAGTGTGACATTGACCTTTATGACCAATGCCTGGGTCTTGTGCACTAGACTTCACCACATCATGGTGAACATGTGTGCCCACTAACTTGGGAATCCTATGATGCATGGTTGAGATGTGAGCCGGACAAGGTACAGTCCTATCAAACGGTACTGATTTGTATCTGTGACCTTGATATTTGGGGTACAGACCTGGGTATTAAGCGCGACACACCGCTTTATGCCGTTTGTGCCAAGTTTCTTGGAAATTCTATGATGCATGGTTAAGATGCGGCCCGGACAAGGTACAGTCCTACCAAACAGTCCTCATTCTGATCTTCGACCTCTAAGTGTGACTTTGACCATTGATGTACAGACCTGGTTCTTGTGCACGAAACGCCGCCCCATCATTGTGAACGTCTGTGCCAAGTTTCTTGGAAATCCTATGATGCATGGTTAAGATGCGGAGCCGGACAGATGACCCCACGGACGCACGTGTATACACCGAACCGCCATTGTGACAGCGTTGTCGTGCTCTACGCTAGCGGGATCGACAATAATATTTTAAATTTTGTCATTTTGCCTCTTTTCTAAAGCTGCCAGTCTATACTTTTGTTCAACCAATCAATATGGATTAAACTGTTGTGTACTGGGTCACCCAGCAAGCAATTCTACATAATCATATTGGAATCCGACAAGCAAATTCAGGGGAGAAGAATTTTAAATATGGTGCACTTTCACCCTTTTCTGATGAAACAGCAGTTATTGTTCTCCACATAATTTAATCTTAAAGAGGACCACAAAAGGAACATTCCTTTGAACTTTGGTTGAAATTGGTACGGTGGTTGAGAAGGAGATGATGTTTAAAGCTTAAAATTAACGGACAGAGAATGATCAGAACATATCACCTTGAGCATTTGGCTCAGGTGATCTAATTTTTGTGGTCACAATGTTTATATATTTAATGATTGTATTTTCAGTTATAAAAATATTCCATAATATTGCCAAAAGGTTAACAAAGTCGTCTGCTGCAGATGTGTGGTAATTTTGAAATGGTTACTTACTTTTTCATACACATCCAGGCTGTAATTACAATTACGACCAACACCAGTCCTCCACCCACGCCCAATAAGACCACCCATAGGATACTCTCTATGTCAGTGTCAGTGTCAATTACCTCGACTGAAACCAAAGAACAAGTATGTAACTCGACCCAAATTGAAGGAAGAATCTAGGAAAACTACTATATCATCATCAACAATTTCTCAAAAATCTTGCAACTTGCATGTGGAAAAGGGTAAAAGTACCAAAGAGGTCACATTCCGATCAATTATTTGCAAAGTCCTCATTTTGTTTTCATCATTGACCTTAGAAAGTGTGATATTCACCCTGTAAACCATTTCCCACATGCATACGCATTTTGACACATCTGCTCCAGACCACAGATTGAAAACATGGACAAATTAGAAATTGCTCATCATGAGCATTTTTGCCTTTTGCCACAACGTTAACACTTTTATTCAAAACATGTTCTTTAATTTATTTAAACTAAATGTCTTCAAAGCCATCTTCAGCTGATTTGTTGTTTTGTTAAGAAGGGTTTACCTTTTCCCACATGCAACAAATCTGCAGCTGACAACTTTAGAAGAATCTGGGCAGAAATAGGTATAGAAATATAATTTGTTTTTGTTTTTGTTTTGTTGGGATTTAACGCCGTTTCCAACATTATTTCAGTTATATCACGGCGACAGTTCACTTATCCATGATCCCTGGGAAAACAAACCAGTACTAGGCTCGGAAATGTGCCTTGCCCATGGGCACTCCACCATGACCACAGCGCCGCGACTGGGGATCGAACCCGGGACGCCCGCTTCCAAATCCCCGACGCTAACCACTAGGCCACGGGTTAATATCTGTATGCGAGCATAATTGATTTAAACATTATATCATAAATGACGTCGCCGGGAGTGTAATAAAGCCATTGAATAAATTGCGTATTCAACTAGTGTAATAACAATGTTACGTAACGTCATACTGAAAAGCATTGAAAATGACCGCGCTATATAGCGACGTTATATATATTTTGCGCTAATGATCGTCGAATTGGAATTTATGATATAAATAGAATATAACATTCGTGGTCATTCAATACAAAATTTTCGAAATCGTCGAATTGGAATTTATGATATAAATAGAATATAATCATTCAATACAAAATTTTATTAAACTCGTTTAGTAAAATCTCGTATTGAATGACCACTCATGTAATATCCTCTATGTATTATATCTTTATACGATATAACATATATATATTACGGAGCTCTAGATCAGGGGTATTTTCATGTTCTAAAATCCCTATTTGACATTTAAACCCTATGTTGTGGGTACTCAAAAGAATCGTCTCGGTGAGACGATTCTTTTGAGTACCCACAACATAGGATTTTATTGAGTAATAAGCGAAATAATGTGGGGAAAAGACCTTTTCACTCCCTCTTATCTAGTCCTCTGTATGCTATTAATACAATTCATATCAAAAAATAAAACGGATTGAGCAGAAACTATTCAGCTTATAAAAGTACATGTAGCTATCTCCCTGAAAGTATGATTATTAAATACTGTCGAAAACATTGTGGCAAAGGGAAAATAGTTGTGTGCTACAGATACGTCAACCATGTGTCTGTTAGTGACAAAGGGGCTCATATAAGTAGAGGAAATGTTTCCCACTTTATCTTAATTAAATACTTTATTGACAGTTTAAAATATGGTATATCTTTTTGTTGTGACGATTCCTTGTAACACTAATATTGAATAAATTTGCCTTTGTTTCCTTAAACATGAAAATAAATAACGGTTTTCAATCAGTCATGATATCTCAACCTAATCTTATCGAAAAAGAGGAGTTTGAGTAAAATTCAAATCTATAATTCAAGAAACTTGACATATGTCGTCTGTGTTTTTTAACTGAAGAATGCCTTTGATGAGACAACATCAATTTTAACCCTTTCCCACATACAATAACTTTGGAGCAGAACACTTTGAAATCATTCGGGATTAAAGTAGAGAATATTTCTATTCTTTAATTATTGAATAGAGATGAAACCATTTCGACAATATGGAGAAATAGCTTGTTTTGAGTAATTTCCCCTTTTGCCACAATGTTTTCAAAAGTTGTCTACTGCATGGGCGTCTATATGTGGTGAAGGGTTCACTGAAATATCACATTAGGTATAAACCTTGAACTGAATCCTTCCTCACATACATGTACAACAAATCTGCAGCAGACGACTTTAAAAACAACGAGGCAAAACCTTAGAAAATCTTTATAATTATTGAATAGAGTTGAATACAGTGTGGCTTCAATCATCAGTTGCAGCTGCGTCTGCATTTGGTAAAGAGTTATCCCTTTCTGTCATATGAAAAATCCTCAGCAGATGACTTTGAAAACATCTAGGTTAAAAATAAGGAATATGTCTATTAATGAAAGTATAATAAATGAATAATTGGAAAACATTGTGGCAAATGGATCAAGAGGGCCAGAATCTCTCTAATGCGTTAGGCTACAAAGAACATTTCTACAAAATTAGTTTAAAATTGTCCACATACTTTCCGGAGGAGAAGATTTTTAAAGTTGTTTTCTTTCGGTTGCCATAACAACCAAATTTTTGCAAAGATATACCAAATTTGAAGGAAATCTGGTGAGGACATTGAGAGGATGCTTTCTGAGAAGTTTTATCCCAATTGAACCACCGGTTACAGAGGAGAAGATGTTAACGCATGCACGGACGCACAACCGACAATTCGCCATGGCATAACCTGGACTGGCTTTCAGCCAGTGGAGCTAAAACTTGCTCATAACGAGCAGTTTTTCCTTTTGCTCCAATGTTTTCAAAAGTGTTTTGATTTTAATATTTCGCATAATGTTTTTTGCTTCTGATGCTTCAGAATGGTTCTGCAAGTGGAAAGTGGTAAAGCGTACCTGAACAATCTGCACTATTTTTCGATTGAAGTCCGAGTGATGTCCATCCGTCTGGGCACTGTTTACATGAGGTTTGCCTTGTCTCGTCCTGATAGTATCCCCTCGGGCACCTTTCACAGAACTCACCGCTCGCGTACATACCCTGACCACAAGGGACTGAAATGTTAACACAATATAACTTTTTTCATTTCAAAATCGACCATGAACATACTTTTCATGTCAAAACGACCATGAGCATACTTTTCATGTCAAAGTCGACCATGAGCATACGTTCATTTCAAATGAGCAAACTTTTCCTGTGAAAGTCGACCATGCGCATACTTTTATGCCAAAGTCGACCATGAGCATATTTTCATGTCAAAGTCGACCATGGGCATACTTTTCATGTCAAGACGATCATGAGCATACTTTTCATGTCAGGTCGACCATGAGCATACTTTTCCTGTCAAAGTCGACCATGAGCATACTTTTCCTGTCAAAGTCGACCATGAGCATACTTTTTCCTGTGAAAGTCTACCATGATCATATTTTTCCTGTCAAAGTCGACCATGAGCATACTTTTCTTGTCAAAACGACCATGAGCATACTTTTACTTTCAAAACGACGATGAGCTCACTTTTCATGTCAAAGACGACAATGAGCATACATTTCATGTCAAAGTTGATCATGAGCATACTTTTCATGTCAAAGTCGACCATGAGCATACTTTCATGTCAAAGTCGACCATGAGCACACTTCTCATGTCAAAGTTGACCATGAGCATACTTTCATGTAAAAGTCGACCATGAGCATACTTTTCATGTCATAGTGGACCATGAGCATAATTTCATGTTAAAGTCGACCATGAGCATACTTTTCATTTCAAAGTAGACCATGAGCATACTTTCATGTCAAAGCCGACCATGAGCATACTTTCATGTCAAAGCCGAGCATGAGGATATCTTTTGCAAGTCCATCATATTTTAACACTTTTCACATGAAGTTGCATTTGGAAGCATCTGCATAGCAAGTGGCTTCTAACACTATTGTGGCAAAAGGAGAAATTGCTCATGATGTTTCAATAATTATACTTTTATTTAAAGAGATACTTAAAGAAGAAAATATCCCAAACTGTTTTATGAAGTCATCCATCTGCTGAACACTTGCTATGTGTGGGAAAGAGTTAATTAACCAAACTAAAACTCAATTGAACCTGCAGATTGATCGATTTTCATCATAGTGCACACAATGGCGTTCATATTTAATTATAGTCTTCGACCTCTTTCCAACACTCAGACGACGTTCAAAAACATCATGGAAAAAGAAAGAATTGCCAATAATAACCAATTTCTCAATTTGACACAATGTTTTTGAACGTCGTCTGAAGATTTTGTTATATGTGGGAAAGGGCAGTTATTCCCCATTTCTCACATTTTAAGGATATCGCATGTTCTCTTGACGTAATTTGATCATTTCACAAAGTCGACTCTTCCATGTTGAAAATTGGACCTCTCCACTTTTCATCTAACAGGTTCTTTGGTAAAATGTAATGTCTAAAAGGAAGACAATGCAGATTTCAGGAGAGACAGTTCGTTACGAGTTGTCTCACCTGATTCAGCATTGTTTTCAAAAAGCCTTTAATTGCCTTTAGCAGCGAAAGGGTTAAACAATACTCAATATGTGTTTTACTTTGAAAGGACCGGAAGTTCCTCCCTGTCACTGTTAAAAAGAGGCTTACACTGGCTAGGTATCGAGAAACAATACTCAATATGTGTTTTACTTTGAAAGGACCGGAAGTTCCTCCCTGTCACTGTTACACAGAGGCTTACACTATCTAGGTATCGAGAACCAATACAAATAATGTCATGAAAGTGTTTTAACCCTTTCCCACATACAAAAAAATATACAGCAGATGATTTCGAAAATTGCTCATATGCTCGATATATATGTTTCAAAAGTCGTCTGCTGCAGATTTGTCAAAATGTGTCCGGAGAATAAAGGTTAAATGTTATCAATCAACTTACTACAATAGTGGAAGACTGGAACTCTTCCAGTGCTGCAAGTTGCTGTTCCGTCAACTTCGGTGCTGTTGATGTCAACATCGTAGTCCTCGTTGTCATAGGTTACTGTCAGTTGAAGGTTGTTTACAGCGTCAATAAGGGAAGACACTATGACAGCAAGGAGGTCATAACATTCATCAACAGCTGTAAAAATATTGTAAACCATCATTGCTAACATGTAGGTTAAAGTTTTTCGACGACGCAGACGACGACGCAGACGACGACGCCGCCAAGGGTATCACAATACCGGGACTATTTTTCTTCGAAAAACAGACGAGCTAAAAATGGAAAGTAAAAAAATTTGACTGCTGAAAACAAAGTCAATGTATTTTAACTCTTTTACACATAAAACAAAATTGCAGTGATCATAATAGATAACATTGATCCTTCAAATTCAGATGATCTAAACATATAAGACTGTTTTTATGTTATTCCTTTAAGTGGCTGTTCAAAAGATGTCTACTGCAAATGTGTGAAAATGTGTCTGCATGTAGGAAAGGGCTAAACTTGTTATGTATTACACAATATCCTGCATTTGAGTCAAAATTAGAAAATTTTAAAGAAGTCAAAACAAAGATGGCCAAATAACCTATTCCCTAATACAAAAAACAAACAAACATGCATTGGACACATAAAAAACAATGTTTAAAAAGGAGATTCTTCTTCATGAACCTACTCAAGCTTTTTAAATAGCGCAGAAATAATAAATTTCATATCTCAAAATTGTCTGATGAGATATAAATAGCGGATATTTCATGAGTGTTTATTTTATTATCACGTTTAATAAACGAGTTTCCTAAGATGATATGCTCGAGCCTTGGCGAGCATCATATTCATCTTTGTTAAAAACGAGTTCATAAAAAGCGATAATAAATAAACACGAATGAGATATTTTATTTATCACATAAAGTCATTTAAGAGGCGTATTTCGAAAAAAATGTACATGAAACTTGACGGTTTTGGCGCCAAAGTGACGAACATTATAACGTCAAAAACCGTTAAATTGACGTCAATTTCATAGTTTGGTTTCCGCGTTGTAACAAATACTTGAGCGTTATACTGGAAACCAAACTAGTAGTGTCACATGATGTTTATGTCACGGGATTTTAAAACTCACAATAGTGACAAAGGGGGCTTTATGTGACAAAAAGGACTATAGTACTATACTCACATAATATGGGCTTACAGGAAAGCGTGAGAGTAAAGCTGGTACCAGCGGTTGATCTACGTTTACGTCCAAAACCATTGTCAAACAAAAGCGATGGTTCATAAGTACATTGCTTTGTATCAAAACATTCCTGGTTCAGTTGCTCAAAAATAACATTTTCAATGGGTGTATCTGTAAACTGTTGTTGTAAACTTCCATAACTACCCGTGAAGAAGGCCGTCACTTCATCTGCAATTTCTTTTTCTGAAACAAAAATTCCATTTCCAACATTATGTCGGTTATATAGGCGACAGAAAAGCGTATTCATGACCCCTGATTTAACAAAGCTGTACCAGGCTAGAATATATGCATTCTTATGAGACACCACCATGACCAACATCTGACACAAAATAAATATTTAACAATTTTTCTTTTGCAGACGTATCTGTATCAGACGACTCTCTTAAAAACAGTGTAGCAGCATCTCCTTTTGCCACAATGTTTTCAACACTATTCAATAAATCTACTTTGCTTTATAAAGTGTTTCCTTTTTATATTTTTGCGAAAATGTTTACAAAGACGTCTGCAGCAGATTTGTTGTATGTGAGAAAGGGTTAACCAGCATAACCATTAACTCTTTCCCCCATACAGCAAATGTGTAGCAGACGACTTTGAAAACATCTTGGCAAAAAATAAAACATCTCTATAATTGAATGAATAACCTATGACTAAAAGTGGAAAACATTGTGGCAAAAGGAGAAATTGCTCTTTTTGAGCAATTTCTTCTTTTGTCACTATGTTTTCAAAAATCCGCCTGCTGCAGAGGCGTGGGAAAGCGTCTATATGAGGGAAAGGGTTAATAGCTCTGTCTCATTTTCAGACAAATACGATGATGCACCTGCAGAAGACATCTTTTGAACATTGTATAGGAGAGATTGCCCTTTTCAATAGTTATGCACTAATTTTATAAGAATTTCATATTATTGCCTTGATGTTTATAACGAATTTGCAGCAAACGACTTTGAAATCATCTGGGTAAACATATGGAAAATCTCTATAAAGGAAAATCTAAATATTGAATAGAGTTGAAAATATTGTGGCAAAAGGAGAAATTGCTCGACTCTCTGTTTTAAAACAGCCTAAAAGCAATTTTTTTCCAATGACAAACTTCCCGTTGAGCAAGTATCATAAGTAAAACTTATTTAACCTTTTCCCACATACAACAAATCTGCAGGAGACAACTTTGAAAACATCCACGAACATTTATGATTGAAAATATAATTATTGAGTACAGTTGCAGAGGCGTCAGAAAGCGTCTATATACGGGGAAGAGTAAATAAGAAAGGTCACCAAATTAATTTCATATTGATTCAGTAGAGATTTTTGGAGATTTTTTTTCTTCTAAATACCATAAAAGGAAAGCAACCCTTGCCCCTGGTGGCCATGTTTTTCAATAGATCAGAATACTACTAGCAAACTTGGTTGAGGGACATTTAAGCAACATTTGTTCCATATCATTTTCAAATCGTACCTGTACTTTTAGACCAAATTATTTTTTAATATTTTGGCATTTTTCTCCCTTTGTGATAACCACACTTATGAATTGAATGGTTTTTTTTTCCAAAGAGGACCACCAAAGGAACATTCCTGTTTAGTTTGGCTATACTAGACAAAATGTTTTAGAAAGTAGACGTTATTTGACAACGAGTTCTCACGAAGGACACGGGGGATCACATAGCTCACTTTGGGCTCAGGTAAGCTAAAAAATGGTCGACATAGAGACTATCTTAGGGTTGTAAGATTTAGTGTACACTAATCGCTGGTTAAACATCGTTCAACCTTTAACACATTCCCACTTACAGACACATAGGGACTATCTTAGGGTTGTAAGATTTATTGTATGTGGACATATATTAATAAAAAAGACCCGCAGGTCAATACCAGGTTTAAAGGTCAACAGCAGTAATGACTTACCCAAGCAGCTCGGAAGAGTCATGTTAGGATTGTCTGGGTTTTCTACGTTCCACGTGAAGCCTGAATTTACGCCACAGAAAATTGTCGCGTTTACCACCATAAAGTCGCTATCGAAATCGTAGCCATCCAAACATTTCGGCGTACAAATGACAGTCTCTCCATCATTCGCATCTATCGTGCAGTTCATCGTGCCATTGACGAGGGTCGGAGGGTTTGAACAATCTGCAATTATGTAATATGCAATTATGTAATATGCAATTATGTAATCTGTAATATGCAATTATGTAATATGCAATTATGTAATCTGCAATTATGTAATCTGCAATTATGTAATATGCAATGATGTAATATGCAATTATGTAATATGCAATTATGTAATCTGCATCTGCAATTATGTAATCTGCAATTATGTAATCTGAAATTATGTAATCTGAAATTATGTAATATGCAATTATGTAATATGCAATTATGTATGTAATATGCAATTATGTAATATGCAATTATTTAATATGCAATTATGTAAAATATGCAATTATATGTAATATGCAATTATGTAATATGCAATTATGTAATATGCAATTATGATATATGCAATTAATTAAAACATGAACATTTCAATCGATGTTCAATCAGGGGGCAAACTTTTCTGCAATACCATTGATAATGGTTTTTAACCCTTGCCAAATTGAATATGAGTCGCAGGCTGATCTGGTCGATACATTACGCATGTGCCATACTGCGTAAAGTATCGACCCGGATCAGCCTAAACATGCCGCGCAGGCTAACCCGAACGGACACGTTTCACCTCCTGTGGATTTTCTGTTTCAGAAAACCTTTTCTCTATACCCCTATCCCTCGGAGACGGAATGTGTCGGCCCGGATCAATCTCCAAATTTAAAACTGGTGATCCTTGGGTAATGGCCGATTTTGACCACAGGGCCAATCTTCATATAGGCCCACTAGACAAATCTAGACACAATATATCTAAGCTCTATGCCTTTCGGTTTCAGACAGGAAAAACAGGTGATCCCTGGGGCGAAGCCTAATTTGACCCCAGGGGCTTAATTTGTACACTCTTGGTAGAGGATCACTAGACAATACTACACACTAAATATCTAAGCTCTAGGCTTTTCGGTTTCAAACAAGAGGATTTCCAAAGGTGTTTTTTTAAAAATCATTTCGGTTGTCATGGCAACTACAGTTCTGCAAGTTTTTTTCTTTCTTTGGGCTGTTTTTAAAGAGCACCACCCAAGGAATATCCCTGTGAAGTTTCATCAAATTTGTAGAAGCTGTGTAGGAGAAGATGTGTATCATTAAGAAGAAAGCTATCGTACGATCGACACAATCTTCGTCCGTGTCTGCTGTAGATTATATGTGAGAGAGGGTAAAAATAAAGCTATCGTACCATTGACACAATCTTTGTACGTGTCTGCTACATATTATATGTGAGAGAGGGTAAAAAGAAAGCTATCGTACGATTGACACAAACTACGTACGTGTCTGCTACAGATTATATGTGAGAGAAGGTTAAAAGAAAGCTATTGTACGATTGACAAAATCTTCGTGCGTGTCTGCTGCAGACTATATGTAAGAGAGGGTAAAAAGAAAGCTATCGTACGATTGACACAATCTTCGTTCGTGTCTGCTGCAGATTATATGTGAAAGAGGGTATAAAGAAAGCTATCGTACCATTGACACAATCTTTGTACGTGTCTGCTGCAGATTATATGTGAGAGAGGGTTAAAAGAAAGCTATCGTACCATTGACACAATCTTCGTGCGTGTATGCTGCAGATTATATGTGAGAGAGGGTTAACAGAAAGCTATCGTACCATTGACACAATCTTCGTACGTGTCTGCTGCAGATTATATGTGAAAGAGGGTAAAAAGCTATCGTTCCATTGACACAATCTTCGTGAGTGTCTGCTGCAGATTATATGTGAGAGAGGGTTAAAAGAAAGCTATCGTACCATTGACACAATCTTCGTGCGTGTATGCTGCAGATCATATGTGAGAGAGGGTTAAAAGAAAGCTATCGTACGATTGATACAATCTTCGTACGTGTCTGCTACAGATTATATTTGAGAGAGAGTAAAAAGAAAGCTATCGTACCATTGACACAATCTTCGTGCGTGTCTGTTGTAGATTATATGTGAGAGAGGGTAAAAAGAAAGCTATCGTACCATTGACACAATTTTCGTGCGTGTCTGTTGTATATTGCATGAGAGTGAGGGTAAAAAGAAAGCTATCGTACCATTGACACACTCTTCGTGCGTGTCTGCTGTAGATTATATGTGAAAGAGGGTATAAAGAAAGCTATCGTACCATTGACACAATCTTCGTCCGTGTCTGCTGCAGACTATATGTAAGAGAGGGTAAAAAGAAAGCTATCGTACCATTGACACAATCTTCGTCCGTGTCTGCTGCAGATTATATGTGAGAGAGGGTATAAAGAAAGCTATCGTACCATTGACACAATCTTAGTGGTGTCTGCTGTAGATTATATGTGAGAGAGGGTTAAAAGATAGCTATCGTACCATTGACACAATCTTCGTGCGTGTATGCTGCAGATTATATGTGAGAGAGGGTATAAAGAAAGCTATCGTACCATTGACACAATCTTAGTGGTGTCTGCTGTAGATTATATGTGAGAGAGGGTATAAAGAAAGCTATCAAACCATTGACACAATCTTCGTCCGTGTCTGCTGCAGACTATATGTAAGAGAGGGTAAAAAGAAAGCTATCGTACCCTTGAAACAATCTTCGTGCGTGTCTGCTGCAGATTATATGTGAGAGAGGGTATAAAGAAAGCTATCGTACCATTGACACAATCTTAGTGGTGTCTGCTGTAGATTATATGTGAGAGAGGGTAAAAAGAAAGCTATCGTACCATTAACACAATCTTCGTGCGTGTCTGCCAGTTCTTCACACGGCCCGGTCTCAGTGTCACTTCCGTCACATTCTAGTCCACCATTATCTGGGGCAGGCCTATCACACACCCGGGTACGGGTCCAAGTCCCTTCTCCACACGTCTTGGAACATCCACTCCAGTTGCCAAATGGTCCCCACTCGCCGTTCACTATAAATAGATAGGAACCAGGCACAGTGAAAAGGGGATCTTGTTACACTAACCCTTTCCAGACATTCAAGTTCAACAAATCTGTAGGCAATGAGATTGAAAACATCTTGGCAATAATTTGGAAATGATAGAATGATTACTGAAAAGAGATGAAAACATGAAAACATTGAGGCAAACGGGGAAAATGTTCATTAAGAGCAATTTCTTCATTTTTGCCATCATAATTTTCAAAAGTCTTTTTCTGCAGAGGTGTTTAACCCTTTCCCTCATATAGACGCTTTTTGACGCCTCTACAGCAGACGGCTTTTTGAAAACATAGTGACAAAAGAAGAAATAGAAAAACTCTATAATTAAATGGATAACCTATGATCAAAAGTGGGAAACATTGTGGCAACTGGAGAAACTGCTCGTTTTGAGCAATTACTTCTTTTGCGACTATGTTTTCAAAAGGCCGTCTGCTGCAGAGGCGTCAGAAAGCGTCTATATGAGGGAAAGGCTTAATATGACATATAGCACTGGTGTGATTTAAATCCTTTCCCACATGCAGACACTTTCTGACGCCACTGCAGCAGACACCTTCTGACGCCTCTGCAGCAGACACCTTCTGACGCCTCTGCAGCAGACACATTGAAACCATTTTGGCAAAAGGAAAAATTGCTAACTTTCATTTATAGAGCTTTTCAACACTTTTTGAAGATGTTTTAAAAGTCGTCTGCTGCAGATTGTTCAATGCGGGAAAGGGTTAATGGTTATTGTTACAAAACCTTTTGTCAATCATCTGATGAACGAATGAACGGACGAGCCATTTTTTGAACTCAAGATGCCTTGATTGAGAGCCCTCGTCATTGCAGACTGAGCTATCGCCGCTCTACGCATAGCATAGAGACCTAAAATGACATAGCCAGATCAAGGTGCATCAATACTCAGGTTTATCAGGATCTGCGAAGCTTGCAGATTATACATTGTTGTATATTTTTTCAAGTATTAACCGTTTCCAACATTAACCCCTTCCCCCAAACACACGCTTTCTGACGCCTCTACTGCAGACGTACCCTATTTTCAGCCAGATTATTTCAAAGTCCTCTGCTGCAGATGTTTGTATGTGGGAAAGGGTTAAGATGCATCTGCAGTAGACATAATGAGCAATTTCGCCTGTTGCAGCAATGATTTTTCAAGTTTATTCAATGATTGTACTTTCATATACAGCGAATTTTCATATACATGTAATTATAATGCATAGATGCTTTCAAAATGGTTTGCTGTATATTTGCAGTATAAGAAAGGGGAGTTAACGCTTTCCCATCTGACGCGTCTGCAGCTGACTACATTAAAAACATTGGTATTGGTAATAATGAGCAATTTCTCCTTTTTGCAACAATGTTTTAAACTATTTTGAATACTTTCATTTACATTTTAAGAGATTGTCTAAATTTTTAACCAGATGTTTTCAAAGTCCTCCGCCGCTGCAGATTTGCTGTATGTGGGCAAGGGTTAACTTTATATAAAATTTCATACGTAATGCCTTGATGCTTTCAAAATAGTTTGCTGTATAATGGTCCATATAGTACATGTATAATAGTATTTTTTATAAAACCTTATAGAGAGGCTATTTATAGTAACAAGGTCCTGTGTGGGATTCCCCGAATATTCTCATACGTTTAACATTTATAGCATATGGACACTATATAGAGACTTTTTGAAGTATCCTAAAGTGGTATTGTGGTGGTTTTTTTCTCCATTGTTGTTCTCAAATGAAAACTCGGACCTGTGGTATAACATAGGGGGTTAACCTTATATAAATGGCTCACATACCGACTTTAGTCTCACACAAGTCTCCTGTATAGCCAGCCATACACTGACACGAGAATGAATTCGGTCCATCAACGCACGTGGCGTTATTGTCGCAGGCTTCATTTGCCTGGCAATCGTCGCTGTTATCTTCACACGACTTCCCGGTAAATCCTTCGGCGCATGCGCAGGTGAAATCCAAATAAGCGTCTTTGCAACTTGCATTATTTTTACAAGGCCCGCTGTCACAGTTGTTTATCACTAATTCAAAATAAAAAACAGAATTATATTTTGGAGTCGTCTGCTATGAAAGCAGCATAGATTGAGAGATGGATACTTTGGAATCGTTTGCTATGAAAGCAGCATATATTGACAGATGGATACTTTGCTGTTTATAACTAATTAGAGTCATCTGCTTTGCAAACAGGATAGATAGATTGATTCTTTATTTTGTCAACTGGTACAAAATAAATAGGACTACATTGCTGTTACAAATATAAATGCAAATTCATTATGTGACATATACTAGTTAAACACAAGATGCCCAATTAACATAACCATGGTTTCCATGGCTTTCTCTGGTCAATACTCAACAAAACATTTTTCTCAGGCATCCGGGTCATTTTCACATAGATTGTCAGCCCATTGTTGGAAAACAAATGACTTTTGTCTATCATCGTAAACAATGCATGGCCCAGCAATGATACAAATTCACAGTCCAAGGATCGATAGTCCATGCTGTATTCAACTGAGCTATCGCTGATAAACACTTAATTGATGAGTTAGCTCTTTGCAATCCTCGGTACCCAGGCTATTCATAAAATATATGATACCAAGGGCAAATTGGCTTTAAAAATCTCGTACTCATGAATAATTTATGGCAGAATTTTTTTATATTTTTCAAATTTTACAGATGACAATATATCAGACAAAACGTGTAATGAATTAAACCCTTTCTCAAATACAACACATCTGCGACAGAAAAGCTTTGAAACAACCAAGTCAACATTATGGAACATAAGTTTAATTATTTAAAAAAGTTGAAAACATTGTGGTAAAAGGAGAAATTGCTCGTTTTGAGCAATTTCTTCTTTTGTCACATTGTTTTCGAAAGTCGTCCGCTGCAAAGGCGTCAGAAAGCGTCTATATGTGAAAAAGGGTTAATATAACTTCAACCCTTTCCCACATTTGGACTTATCTTGAGCAGATGACATTTGCCACAATGAATTCATCTCTTTTCAATAATTATATTTTCAATTCTTCAGATTTTCTATATTCTTGCCTAACTAATTTCAGAGTCGTCTTATGCTTTCCTTGTATAGCAAAACGCTACAATAGATGAAGGTTTTGCAAGGGTTCAATATTTAGAGGATAAACATCTTACTGGCAAAAAAAAGCTTATTACTGTAAATTAGCGGAGATGTGCAAGTAGAATACTTCTGGCACACCCAGTAGCATACGACAATTCTGCAGCAGACGACTTTAAACATATTTTGTCAAAAATAGAATATCTCTATAATTGAATGAATAACCTATGACTAAAAGTGGAAAACATTGTGTCAAAAGGAGAAATTGCTCGTTTTGAGAAATTTCTTCTTTTGTCACTATGTTTTCAAAAAGCCGTCTGCTTAAGAGGCGTCAGATATATTGGCTGGAGATTTAGAGCAAAGGCAGTTAGTTATTTAAACTCGTTAGACTTCTCTTCATTTCGGATAAACTTTGAACTCACATTTGGCTTGGGGTTTGAGTTAGTATATCATATTTGGCTTGGTGTTTGAGTTTTTGCACCACAGAGAGACTTGTTGTATATGGAAAAGAGAACATTTATATGTCGTGGCTTACCATCCCATCATCTTCCACCAATGGGCCAACAGTCTATGTGGAAACGTAGCCAGATGATTGGAAAGATTGTTGTGTGGATTACTGGTGTGAAAACCCCCAGGAAACACATGTGTAGGTAAACTGACCGTCGTGATATGACTGAACAATTATTGAAAAACGGCGTTAAAATCCAACCAATCCATCAATTAACTTACCATCACATTCACTGTGTACTTTAAAGTATGTGCCCTCCTCTCCCGTTTCCAGGAAGTCTTTCCAGGATAACAGGTCACCCATTTCCCCGTTAGAACAGGATAATCTAGGGTAATTCCCTGTTCCGGCTGTTCCGGCTGTTTTGTTAAGGTTAAATTGTGAAAATGAACTAGTGCAGTCAGATCCTGAAATAGATGTGTTTTTGCAAATTTAATATTTTTTAATAGACTGCTTAAAAATGCTACAAATTAAAACTAAATTTATTTTTAGTTTTGATTAGTAGCATTTTGTGCAGTTTAGCAGAATGGTTTGAGCAACTTTTAACCCTTTCCCACATACAACAATTCTGCTGCAGACGACTTTGAAAACAAACCCGAAATAAATTGGAAACACCCTTTAAATACGAGTCAAATAATTGAATAGACAAAAGGAGAAATTGCTCGTTTTAAACAATTTCTTTTTTTTGTCGTCGCATTTTCAAATAGCCGTCTGCTGCAGAGGTTTCAGAAAGCGGCTATATGAGGGAAAGGGTAAAATAAGTAGATAATGAAAATAGATTTGAAATTGGTCCAGCTGTTTAGGGGGAGATATCATTTAACTTTGAAATTGGTCCAGCTGCTTAGGGGGAGATATCATTTAACTTTGAAATTGGTCCAGCTGCTTAGGAGGAGATATCGTTTTACTTTGAAATTGGTCCAGCTGCTAAGTAGGGGATATCGTTTAACTTTGAAATTGGTCCAGCTGCTTAAGAGGAGATATCATTTAACTTTGAAATTGGTCCAGCTTCTAAGTAGGGGATATCGTTTAACTTTGAAATTGGTCCAGCTGCTTAAGAGGAGATATCATTTAACTTTGAAATTGGTCCAGCTGCTTACACACATACAATTAATATGCAGAAGACGACTTTGAAAGCATCTAGACACAAATGTGGAAAATCTCTATAAAATGAATGCATATTTATTATTGAAAAGAGTTGAAGACATTGTGGCAAAAGGAAGAATTGCTTATGATGAGCAATTTCTCCTTCTGCCAAAATGTTTTAAAAAGTCATCTGCTGCAGATGCATCAAATGTGATTATATGTGGGAAGGGTTAAAACAGATTTCAGTTATTGTGGCCATCTTGTGCAGTGCAGTTGCGTTGTTTCAGAAATTTAGGAAGATGGTCAAGATATACCATGCATACCACATCATTGTGTGAAATTGTTTTGAAATTGGTTATTTAGGAGAAAATGTCATTTGCAGGGTTTATTTGAATGTTTAGCTCTGGTGGCCTCCTTCATGCTGCTAAAAGAGATATAAATGACAAACAGCTCTACAAAAAGAAATGAGCCGTTCCACGAGAAAACCAACATTATGGATTCTGCGTATTGTATCGATCCAGATCAGTCCGCGCACGCTAATCCTGGCCGACACATTCTGCCACAGAGAGAATAGAGGTATAGAGTAATTATTCGAGAAACAGAAAATCCACAGGAGGCGAAAAGTGTGTGCCCGGGTAAGCCTGCACGGCATGCTTAGGCTAATATGGGTCGATACTTTACGCAGAGCCCACAATGTTGGTTTTCTGGCGGACGGCCCATATTTCAATCACTGTGAAGGAAGCATATAGAAATTACTGAGCTTTAGTCATGGCAAATAATCAAGACTGCATTTCACTACATATTTCCTTTATCATACATGTTATTAAACTATTACAGACTTCCAGACAGATTTTTATGCAGAAAACATTTAAAAACATTTTGGCAAAAGTAGAAATTTCTCATAATGAGCATATTTTTTCTTTTGCTACAATGTTTCAAAATCTTTTAAATATGATATAGTTTCATTTATAGAACCTTTCGATATTTATGTTTATACGTTATACACTTTCCAACATAAAACAGATCTACAGCAAACATTTACAGGCCATAAATCACAAGCAACATCTCTTCAGCTTTCGCCGAGCCCCGGTATCTCAGTCGGTAGCGACGCGGGCTGTCAATCCAGGGGTTGTGAGTTTCTTTCCGACGATTGACAAAAGTCAATGCGACATGCGTCATTCGTCTTCCACCAATGGGCTAAGTATATGTGGAAAAGCAGCCAGTTGCCTGGGAAGATCGTTGTGTGGCGTACTGGTGTGAGAAAACCAGGAAACGCATGAGTAGGTGAACTGGCCGCCGTGATATAACTGAGAAACCCCCGTCAATCAATCAGTCTTCAGCCTTCATGTCGAAATTTCAGATGTTTTTGTTTCTACAATGTATTCAAAAGTTGTCTGCAGCAGAGGTGTTGGAAGGGGTTGTGAGGGAATAGGTTAACTTACCACCTAAAGTTATGTTCACAGCATCTGGAACCCAATCCCCTGTCAATGATGTAATATCCTCATTGAAGACCATCTCGTCATTGACATACATCACAAAGCTGGAGTTGTGTAGACTTGCATTAACGTAATGCCATACATCAGTCGTCATCGTTATTGTAGAAGTGTAACTTTCCCTGAAAAAGTGTACTACTACTACTACTTCTATTTCCAATGATAATAAAGATTTCATTTATACAAGCTACATCATGTCAAATTTCTCCTTTTGCTATATTGATTTCAAGGTTTTTTGCAAGGGTCAATGAGTTTGGCAAGCTCAGTCTTCACTATGGATCTCTCCTAAAATGTTTATTTATATCTGCACAATTTCCGGGACAGATTGTCATGGACAAATAAAACACGACGGATAAAAATCAGGTCAAATATCTAAACCCTCTCCCACATACAACAAATCTGCATCAGACGACTTTAAAGCGACTGAACTCCATATACCCAACTGTCGAAAAAAATAATTAAGAAAATTAGTGTTATTGTTGGATTTGGGGCATTAAAATATGATAACTGACATATTACATAGGTTACCTATTACATACCCCTATAATCGGTGAGATTTTCTTGTTTTCGATACTTTTTCAATCGCAAATTCTACCCTGTCAGTAAGTATTTTTAAATAGGAAACCCCTTCATCGGGACAATTGAAAACGACTCAAGTTCACTTTATTGATAACAAACGATACATTTTCTACCCATAAAGAATAACATTTAGGGCGAATTCGATTTTTTTTTTAGTCGCTTTAAAATCATCTTGGCAAAAATCTTGAAAATCTCTATAAATGATAGTTTAAATATTGAATAGAGTTGAACATATTGCTCGTTTTGAGTAATATTTTCTTTCTTCACAATGTTTTAAAGAAATCGTCTGCTGCAGCGGCGTAGGAAAGTGTCTGTATGTAGGAAATGGTTAACTACTTATTTGACACTCAAGTGAGACGATTCCTTTGAGTATCCACAACATAGGGTTTGGATGAGTCATAAGATAAAAGTGGGAAAAACCCAGTTTACTCCTCCTTAACCTTTTCACACATATAGACGCTTTCTGACGCCTCTGCAGCAGACGACTTTTGAAAACCGTGTGACAAAAGAAGAAATTGCTCATAATGAGCAATTTCTCCTTTTGCCACATTGTTTTCAACTTTATTCAGTAGTTAAACCTTCATGTAAAGGGATTATCTGTGTTTTTGCGGAGATGTTTTCAAAGTCGTCTGCTGCAGTTTTTGTTTTATGTGGGAACAGATTAACTAGTCTCCTGTGTGATAATATGAGTCGTCCAACGAGAAAACCAACATGGTGGACTCTGCGTAAAGTATCGTCCCGGATCAGCCTGAGCAGGCCGCGCAGGCTTACCCGGATAGACACTTTTCGCATTCCTGTAGATTTTCTGTTTCAGGAATCATTATTCTATACCTTTACCCGCCTGAGACGGAATGTGTCGGCCCGGATAAGTCTGCGCGGACTGCGCAGGCTGATCCGGGTCGATACATTGCGCAGATGCCATACTGTTGGTTTTCTCGCGGGACGGCTCCATTATAACATACCCTAGAGCCGAGCCCCCAGTAGTTCAGTCGGCAGCGACGCGGGCTGTCAATCCAGGGGTTGTGAGTTCGAATCCCAGCTCGGCCAACATTCATTCCGACATTTAACAAAAGTCACTGTGACAAGCGTCATTCGTCTTTCACCAAAGAAAAAGCAGTCAGTTGCTTGGAAAGTACATGTCTGTTTTGTGGTGTACTGGTGTGGTAGGATATAAATGAGTAGGTAAACTGGCCGCTGTGATATGACTGAAGCATTGTTGAAAAAGGCATTAAATACAAATCAATCAATCAATCAATCAATCAATCAATCATACATACTCTGAAATGTTGGCTGTCAAAGAATCACCTTGGTTTGTGAGTTCAAATACAACTGCATTTCCATTTGTCACATTCAACAGGTTTGAGCAGTTAGCAGGTTTGTATTGAAACCATAGAACGAAGCCCGATTTAGCGTTCGTTGTATTGACCGACAGCCTGGCCGCTGGAACCGACACTTCACCTTCATCAAGCTGGATATACTGAATATCTATATCTGAAAATGATTTATCGTTTTGTTAGTTTAATCCTGTGACACATACAGGCGCTTTCTGATGTGGACCTTTGAAAACATTGTTGGTAAAAGGATAAATTGCTTAAAATTTCTATTTTTTCCACAAAGTTTTTCATATTGTTTTACAAAATGTTTTCAAAGTTGTCTGCTGACGAATCGTTGTATGTTGGAACGGGTAAATTGGAATTTGACTCCTTTTTCAACAGTTTTTCAGTTATTTCACAACAACGGACAGAACCCTTATGTGCGATTCCTGGTCCACTTCCCCTTTCCCACATACAACAAATATGCAGCAGATAATTTGGCAAAAGTATGGAAAACCTTGATAAATGAAAGTTTAACAATTGAATAGAGTTGAAAACATCGTGGCATAAGGAGAAATTGCTCGTTTTGAATCTCTTTAAGTTAACCTGTCATAATTGATTAGAGATGAAAACGTTGTGGCAAAGTGAGAAATTACTATCACGAGCAGTTTCTCCTTTTGTCACAGTATTTTAAAAAGTCGCCTGCTGCAGCTGCGTGAGAAAGCGTCTGTAACTTCCAGAGTTACACACATTGGATTCCTTTAAGTTTCTTAGTTATGGCGAATGGTAATTCTTAGGATCGGGTCAATTGGAGTTTGACTCCTGTTTCAACAGTTTTTCAGTCATTTCACAGCAACGGACAACATCCTTATGTACCATCCCTGGTCCACTTCTCCTATCCCACAATCAACAAACATGCAGCAGACCACTTGACACAAGTATCGAAAATCTTTAATAATTGAATAGAGTTGAAAACATTGTGGCAAAAGCAGAAATTGTTCGTTTTGAATCTCTTTAAGTTAACGCAAGAAATATACCGCGGACAAATTTGAATACATATATGTTAAATTTAGGGTACTCTTTATAATTGAAACCATAATTATTGAAGAGAGATGTAAGCTTTGCTATAAAACGAGAAATTGGTAATTCATGGAGATTTTCAATATTTTTGCATCAGATTGGTCATTTCTCCCTTTCTGATGCTGCAGCAAGCATAGTTCTCAATAGAATTTAAATCTTTGAACATTTTCGGAAGAAGACCTACAAAGGACCATTCCTGTGAGGTGTGGTTGAGATTCGTCCAGCAGTTTATGAGGAGAAATCGTTTAAACCTAAAAGTCAAAGGCGGACGACGAAGGATAATGACAGAGAGTGATTAGAATTGATCACCTTGAGGCTTTATCTCAGATGATCTAAAAATAGAATACTTTGATTTGATTATAGCTGATTATTAAGTTTCTGCGTCTTTTCCAAACAAGCAGATGTGTTTCGAATCATCTGCCTCTGCCATACAAGACGTTTGAAAACATTGTGGAAAAGGGAATCATTGCTCCTATCAGCTAGTTTTGCTTTTGCCAGAATGTTCTGTTTCTAAATACTCTTTCACTTATGGAAATGTTCAATATATTTGCCTAGATGTTTTCAAAGTCGTCTGCTAAAGATTTGTTGCATGTGGGAAAAAGGATATTATATATAGTTACCTGTACAATTGTCAACAGAGCTTGCTCCTGGTAATAAAGTGGTTTTGGATCCCGGGCATGGTTTACAGGACAGAGATGCTTCTAAATCAGTGTATGTACCTATGTCACACAGCGAACAGGGCGTGGTACCAAATTTGGAATAGGTCCCCTCAGTACAGGCAGCTACAGATAGATATATTTACTCAACATATAACATATACAATACAGTGTTAGACAATCCTGTCACCTTGTGTAGAATATGTTAAGATGGAACAGAAGAACAGTCTGATCTGAACCTATACTGTAAAGCAATTCCAACTTTTCCTCATGTAATGGATGGAGAATTTATTTCTAAATGTTCCCACGTGAGCCATTCCACGAGAATACCCCATTCCACGAGAAAAGCAACATTATGGACTCTGCGTAATGTATCGACCCAGATTAGCCTGCGCAGTCCGCGCAGACTAGTCCGGGCCGACACATTCCGTCTCGGTGTGTGTGTGTGTGTGTGTGTGGGGGGGGGGGGGGGGGGGGGGGGGTTAGAGATATAGAGTAATGATTCCTGAAACAGAAAAGTGTGTGTGCGGGTTAGCTTGCGCGGTTATAAAACGTCATTATGGCCATTATGCTTTATAAGACATTATACTGGCATCGCATAAGCTCGGAAAGCAATGTAAATTACATTACATGCACTTCAAGAAAACCCAATCACATGGCATTTGTTGCCAGTGCAGATTCAGAGCACTATGCGCGCTCCTGCAGAGCAAACAGAATTTGCAATGTACGCTGTTTAGTCCGAAAAGCTTTCTAGAAGTCAAAGACCTAAACTAACATTTATTCTGTGTTATATTATGTAGAAGCTTATTACAAACAGTGCGCACCTTGACCAGACAGTATCGATGGCCCACAAAGATCATTATCAACGCTTGTCATGAATACCGTTCAGTTATAGTGGTTTTACCTCAACAAGATTATTTGATTGATTGATTAAATGAATGAATGGATGATTGATTGGTTGATTGACGGATTGATTGATTGATTGATTAAATGAATTAATGAATGAATGATTAATTGATTGATTGATTGATGGATTGAATGGATGAAGGAATGATTGATTGCTTGATTGATTGATTGATTAATTGATTGAAGATGTAATCACTTTTCTACGGTATTACAGATATACTGTGGTGGCCAGTTCAATTAACATTTGTTTCCTGGTTTTCTAGCGCCATTACTCCACACAACATTCTTCACACAGGCAACTGGCTACCTTCCCACATAGACTGTTTAGCCCATTAGCGGAAAACGAATGAATGACTTTTATCAATCATCAGCAAAACTGAATGGCCGAGCCGAGATTTAAATTCAAGACTCCTAGATAGATAGCCCTCTTTGTTACCAACTGGCCGAGTCCCGGTAGCTCAGTCGGTAGCGACGCGGGCTGTCAATCCAGAGGTTGTGAGTTCGATACCCGGCTCGGCCAACTTTCTTTCCGAGGATTGATAAAAGTCAATGCGACATGCGTCATTCGTCTTCCACCAATGGGCTAAGTCTATGTGGAAAAGCAGCCAGTTGCTTGGGAAGATTGATGTGTGGAGTACTGGTGTGAGAAAACCAGGAATTGCACGAATAGGTGAACTGGCCGCCGTGATATAACTGCGAAATTGTTAAAAACGGCGTTAAACCCCAATCAATCAATCAATCAATCAATGTTACCAACTGACCTACCTTGACAATCAGTGTCAGCATTGTTACCGTCATCACGTGTCGTGGTCCCAGCTGGGCATCGTACACAAGCTGTATTACCAGAGGTTGGCTGATACGTTCCTTTCTCACATTTAGAACAGCTATCAGTGACTAAATTGTGATAGTATCCTTCTTTACAAATAACTGAAAAAAAAAGATACATAATTCCAAATACTATAGTATAGTTACCTCCCTTGTTTGGTATTTTGATTTTCATTTATGATAAACATTAATTGAATACATATACGTATAAACCCTTTCCCGCATACGACAAATTTGCGGCAGGTGACTTTGAAACATCTAGGGAAAAATATGGAAAGTCTCTATAAATTTAAGAATTAATATTGAATGGATTAGAGTTAAACACATTAAGAAAATTATTAAAACAATATGTGATCCGTTCCTTGAGAAAAACAAGATTATGGACTCTGCGTTATGTATCGACCCAGATCAGCTTGCGCAGTGCCAATCCGGGCCGACATATTCCGTATCAGGGGTATAGTGGTATAGAGTAATGATTCCTGAAACAAAAAAATCCACAGGAGGCGAAAAGTGTCTGCCCGGATTAGCCTGCGCGGTATGCTTAGGCTGATCCAGGTTGATGCTTTACGCAGAGTCCGCACTGTTGGTTTTCTCGCTGGACGGCTCGTGTGACAATTAGGTAACACAACATCATTACGTGGAAGCTTATGGTTTAACTGATTGTGGTAAAAAAAACGTGCCCATTAATGAACTATTTCTCCTTTTACCACGGGACCCGGCCGGGTAGCTCAATTGGTAGCGTATCTGACTCGTGATCTGGAGGTCACGGGTTCGATACCCGGTTGCGGCGACATTCTTTCGGGCGATGTTTTCCATTGCCTCTCACCTCTGATCTATGTGAGAAAGTAGTCAGTGGCTTCGAAAGAATGTTGTGTAAGTACTGGTGTGGGAAAGCCAGGAAAACATGGGTAGGTGCACTGACCGCCGTGATATGACCAAAGCTGTTGAAAGCGGCGTTAAACTCCAAACAAAACCTTTTACCACGATGTTTTAGACTCAAGATGTTTGCTACATATTGGCTGTGTGTGGACAATGGTTAAAGTGTGAATAAGAACTTTTTAAAGCTATTCCCACATACAACACATATGCAGCGGATGAATTTCCGAAAATCCAAGCAAACGCATGGAAAACCTTTATAAATTAAAGCATAACTATTGAAAAAAGTTGAAAACCTTGTGATAAAGGGGGAAATTATGAGTAATTTCTCCTTATGCCACAATGTTTGCAAAAGACGTTTGCTGCAGATATGTTAAAATGCGTCTGCAGATGGGAAAAGGGTTGGACATAAGTTAAAGACTGGTTTTGTTTCCTTTCAAAATTTCTGGGTAAACATGATGTTATATATATATGTCAAATGATGAAGAAAACTAATTGGGCTACAAACAATCAGGCCACAAGGTCTGTTTGGTCCAACTAGTATGCATCTAAGACTAAATCACATTCCCTGTTTCTTGTTCTGAGTAAACATGGTGTTATATATGAACCATTCTACGAGAAAACCAACATTATTGGATCTGCGTAATGTATCGTCCCAGATCAGCATGCACAGTCCGCGCAGGCTAATCCGGGCCGACACATTCCGTCTCAGGTGGATAGAGGTGTAAAGTAATGATTCCAGAAACAGAAAATCCACAGAAGGCGAAAAGTGTCTGTCCGGGTTAGCCTGCGCGGCATGCTTAGGCTGATCCGGGTCGATACTTTACGCAGAGTCAATACAGTTGGTTTTATCGTGGAACGGCTCATATATATGTCAAATATTGAAGGTAAATTAGCATTAAACTAATTGGGCTACAAACAATTAGTCCACAAAAAGTGTTTTTTTTGTTGTCAAAATAATATGCAACTAGGACTAAATTACATGTAGACGGACAGTGAAGGCTTTGATAAGACTAGTCCATTAAGTCTTAACCCTTTCCCACATAGAACAAATATGCAGCAGACTTCTTTGAAAAACACTTCGGAAAACCCCCAGTGAAAACCTCCAAAGATGTGAGTTTATTGACTGAATACATTCAGAATCATTGTAGATGCGTCCAAATGTGTCTGTAGGTCGGGGAAAGGTTCAATCACTTCCCATATACCACAGATCTGCAGCAGACGACATTGAAAATAAACCCGATTGTTGTTTTTTTGGAATCTCCCTTTTAAATGAAAGTACAACAATTTGCATAGAGCTGAAAACATCGTGACAAAAGGAGAAATTGCTCGTTTTGAGCAATTTTCTCTTTTGTCACGATGTTTTCCAAATGCCGTCTACTGGTGAGGCGTCAGAAAGCGTCTTTATGAGGGAAAGCCTTAGACATGGCTCAAGTATCTATTAGTAATACGTTCCAACAATATACAATAAATCTGCAGCAGATGACTTTTAATACAAACACCTCAGCACGAATATAGACACTCTTTAAGAACTATTAGTGAATAATATTAAAAAAGACTGGCAACAAAATTAAATTTTCCATTTGCAACAATGTTTTCAAAAAGTTGTATGTGGAAAAGGGATACATGCAATCCGAAACAGGATGTGTTTGGATGGGCAATTGTTGATGGACGACTCACCGCAACCGCCATAGCGTATGTCAAAAACAGATCCGTTTTCACAGCCACTAGTCATCAAAGACACGTCAACATACTCATGTGGGTACTCTAGACCGTTAACCGACAGGCCAGTCGTATCTCCCTCCAGGATTACTAACATATTACTTCTGGATATTAAATCATCTACATACTCCTCGTTCGGTGGAACTACTTGGGCTTGGACAACAAACCCATCTTGAGCTACCTCTCGTTTCCGTCTATCTTGACCTGTTTGGTCTTGTGAGCCACAAGTAATCTGCAATAATTTTTAAAACCTTTTTAAACCATTTCTTCCACAGTCATGCAGAAACATTTTCACAAGACAACTTGTGAAAACATTGTGACAGAAGAAGAACTTACTTATTTTGTCATAATGTTTTAGTGTAGATATGTGCCGTCCCGAGAGAAAACCAACATAATGGCTTCTGCGTAATGTATCGATCCAGATCAGCCTGCGCAGTCCGCGCAGACTGATGCGGACCGACACATTCCGTTTCAGGGGGATAGAGGTATAGAGTAATGATTCCTGAAACAGAAAACCCATAGGAGGCGAACAGTGTCTATTCGGGTTATCCAGTGCGCCATGCTTAGGCTGATCCGGGTCGATACTTTACGGAGAGTCCACGAGAGTTCATTCATGAACATATAGGAAAGCTGCAGGGTCAACGTGTATACGAGAGTTCATTCATGAACATGTAGGAAAGCCGCAGTGTCAACGTGTACGAGAGTTAATTCATGCACATGTAGGAAAGCTGCAGGGTCAACGTGTATACGAGAGTTCATTCATGAACATGTAGGAAAGCTGCAGGGTCAACGTGTATACGAAAGTTCATTCATGAACATGCAGGAAAGCTGCAGGGTCAACGTGTAAACGATAGTTCATTCATGAACATGCAGGAAAGCTGCAGGGTCAACGTGACTACGCGAGTTAATTCATGAACATGTAGGAAAGCTGCAAGGTCAACGTGTATACGAGAGTTCATTCATGAACTTGAGGAAAGCTGCAGGGTCAACGTGTACGACAGTTCATTCATGAACATGTAAAAAAGCTGCAGGGTCAACGTGTATACACTAGTTAATTCATGAACATGCACGAAAGCTGCAGGGTCAACGTGTATACGAGAGTTAATTCATGAACATGTAGGAAAGCTGCAGGGTCAACGTGACTACGCGAGTTAATTCATGAACATGTAGGAAAGCTGCAGGGTCAACGAGTATACGAGAGTTCATTCATGAACATGAAGGAAAGCTGCAGGGTCAACGTGTACGAGAGTTCATTCATGAACATGTAAGAAAGCTGCAGGGTCAACGTGTATACGAGAGTTCATTCATGAACATGCAGGAAAGCTGCAGGGTCAACGTGACTACGAGAGTACATTCATGAACATGTAGGAGAGCTGCAGGGTCAACGTGTACGAGAGTTAATTCATAAATATGTAGGAAAGCTGCAGAGTCAACGTGTACATGAACATGTAGAAAAGCTGCAGGGTCAACGTGTACATGAACATGTAGGAAAGCTGCAGGGTCAATGGGTATACGAGAGTTCATTCATGAACATGTAGGACAGCTGCAGGGTCAACGTGTATACGAGAATTAATTCATGAACATGTAGGAAATATATCAGGGACACTTTATTACCTGAATATGTTTACAAAAAACGAGTCCCCAATGGAATTACTTTTTGAACTCATTCGCGGGGAAGGCGGGTGGATTTGTGTGAACTTGTGTGATTAGACGAGACAAAAAGAGTGCATTGTTCTCAAATTCTGGCGCGATGTTCAGCTCGGCTGTGGCCGAATGTTGCATTTTCGAAAACAGGCCTGCTATGAGCTACGGATTGCTTTGCGACCCTGCAGTTTCCAAGAATACAAAACAATACTCTATTTCTACATATAGATGCTTTCTGACGCCATTATAGCAGACGACCTTTGTCACATTGGTTTCAACATTATTGCAAAAGTTTTCATTCATTAATAGAGAGTTTCTGTATTTTGTATGAAACGTTTTCGAAGTCGTCTGCTGCATATTTGTTTTAGGTCTTCTGTATGACCTGGCCGGGGATCAAATCCGCAACCCCAGGTACCCGAGGCGGATGCTCTATCACTACACCACCACCGAGAGGGTAGCCAAAACAACTTACTTTCACATCAGTTAGGGAACACTCATTAGTCCCACACCCTAAAGTATTGTTATATTTGGATATAAAACTCTTCTTTATATCCTCCCTGTCTTCAGTACAGGACCCATTGTAGTACAGATAGGATATCTTTATAAGATAAAACCTCAAGCTCCCCGTCATCTCTGTAACAAAGAAAACATAACATCAGTATAACCATTGTATTACAGATAGGATATCTCTATATGATAAAACCTCAACTACCCGTCATCTCTGTAACAATGAAAACATAACATCAGTATAACCATTGTAGTAGAGATAGGATATCTCTATATGATAAACCCTCAACCTACCCGTCATCTCTGTAACAAAGAAAACATAACATCAGTATAACCATTGTAGTACAGATAAGATAGATTTATCAGGGGAAAAAAATCAAGCTACCCGTCATCTCTGTAACAAAGAAATAACAATTGTAATACGAATATGATAGCTTTATCAGAAAAAACCTACCCGTCATCTCTGTAACAAAGAAATCATAACACCAGTATAACCAGTTATTACTGGTAATATAGTTGTGTCGCATAATCCCTACAACTGATCTTCATTCTTGCTAAAACATATCCGCAAAACTATGAAAGATCTCTGTTTGTGGAAGTATAACTGTTGAATAAAGTTGAAAACATTGTAACTAAAAGAGATTGGAAAGTTACATTTGTCATTTTCAATTAAAATGCCCATTTTCACTCAACCTATTCTTGCTGTGTTTCATTTCTGTTATACTAGATCATTTATTTATTTATTTTATTGGGGTTTTACGCCGCTTTCAACATTATTTCAGTTTCATCACGGCGACAGTTCACTTAATCAAGGTCCCTGGGTAAACAAACCAGTACTAGGCTAGAACATGTGCCTTGCCCAAGAACACTCCACCATGACCGTCGTGCCGCGACTGGGGATCGAATCCGGGACACCCGGTTTTAAATCCCCGACGCTAGCCACTCGACCACGGCGGATTCCCATACTAGATCAACCGCTCCTGGGACATTTGTCATCTCCATTGATAACACAACTGAACAAAAAACATAAACTGCTCTTCATGAGCAATTTCTTATATAAAGCGAATTGTCTGCTGCTGAGGCCTCAAAAATGTTTCTTCTTGTGGGAAATGGAATTATATGAGCAGTCCCGCGAGAAAACCAACATTGTGGACTCTGCGTAAAGTATCGACCTGGATCAGCCAAAGCATGCCCCGCAGGCTTACCCGGACAGACACGTTTCTTCTCCTCTGGTTTTTCTGTTTCAGGCATCATTACTCTATACCTCTATCTCCCTGAGACGGAAAGTGATGGTCGGATCAGTCTGCACGGACTACGCAGGCTGATCTTGGTCGATACATTACGTAGAGGCTATAATGTTGGTTTTCAAAATTCAACATTATTTCAGTTATATCACGGCGACAGTTCACTTATTCATTATCACTGGATAAACAAACCAGTACTAGGCTAGAAAATGTGCCTTGCCCAACCATGACCGTCGTGCAACGACTATGGATCGAACCCGGGATGCCCGGTTTCAAATCCTCGACGCTAACCTGAAAATACGTTTGCAAATGAGAAGATGTCATAGTACCCAAGCAGTCTGGTAACTCGGTCCCATCAGACCATACTCCACTGTTATCACAGACTTGAAGTCGTTTGTGAATCCTGGTCTCTAATGTGACAAACCCATCTTGACAGAACATCTGACAGTACCGCCCCGAAAACCAAGTGTCACATGCGATGGCACCGTTTGTCGGGGGAATCAAAGCAGGGCATAAATCAACCACTGAAAGACAACGAGTAAGTTTAGGCAATCAAGTAAATAAAGTAAATAAATAAATCAAGTAAATTGAGTAAATAAAGTAAATCAAGTAAATATATTACATCAGGTAAATAGAGTACATCAAGTAAATAAAATACATCAAGTAAATATAGTAAATCAAGTAAATATAGTACATCATGTAAATTGAGTACATGAAGTAAATTGAGTACATAAAGTAGATTGAGTACATCATGTAAATTTAAAGTACATTGAGTACATCAAGTAATATGAGTACATCAAGTAAATTAAGTACATTGAGTACATCAAGTAATATGAGTAAATCAAGTAATATGAGTAAACCAAGTATTATGAGTAAACCAAGTACATTGAGTACATCAAGTAAATTTGAAGTAAATTGAGTACATCAAGTACATTTAAAATAAATTGAGTACATCAAGTAAATTTAAAGTAAATTGAGTACATCAAGTAAACTAAGCACATCAAGTAAATTAAGTACATTGAATACATCAATTAATATGAGTAAACCAAGTAAATTGAGTACATCAAGTAAATTGGTACATCAAGTATATTGAGTACATCAAGTAAACTAAGTAAATTGAGTACATCAAGTAATATGAGTAAACCAAGTAAATTGGTTCATCAAGTAAATTGAATACATCAAGTAAATTGGTGCATCAAGTAAATTGGTACATCAAGTAAATTGAATACATAAAGCAAATTTAAAGTACATTGAGTACATCAAGTAAACTAAGTACAGCAAGTAAACTTAAATCACATCAAGTAATATGAGCAAACCAAGTATATTGAGTACATCAAGTAAATTAAAAGTAAATTGTGTACATCAAGGTAATTAAAAGTAATATGAGTACATCAAGTAATATGAGTAAACCAAGTAAATTAAGTACATCAAGTAAATTAAGTACATCAAGTAAATTGAGTAAACCAAGTAAATTAGGTACATCAAGTAAATTTAAAGTAATATGAGTACATCAAGTAATAAGGGTAAACCAAGTATATTGAGTACATCAAGTATATTAAGTACATCAAGTAAATTGAGTACATAAAGTAAATTGATTACATCAAGTAATATGAGTAAATCAAGTAAAGTTTAAAATGGGGTTAATATATTAATTTACTTCATTTTCAAAATGGCTTTTTGAAAACACTTGTTATGTTTCTAGCCGAATATATATAATAGTATGTAACATGTACATTTTCTAACAAAGATAAATTAACAAACTTGAATAAACCAAGTGTAGGTCCAGAACTTGTCCTTTAACCCTGTCCCTTATATAGACGCTTTCCGATGCCTCTGCAGCAGACGGCTTTTTTAAAACGAGCAATTTCTCCTTTTACCACAATGTTTTCCTGTTTTAGTCATAGATTATCTATTTTTTGACAAAACATGTTCAATGTCGTCTGCTGCAGATTTGTCGTATCAGGGAAAGGGTTAAAGAAAAAAGTGCCTCGCAAAAAGGGACAAAATATATTGAAAATGGAGGTAAGTTACAATTCTCTCTGGTGTGTCTGCAGCAAATGACTGACTCTTTTGTTACTTGTATTTAATGACACCTTTTGTTACTTTCATTTAATGACACCTTTTGTTACTTTTATTTAATGACACCTTTTGTTACCTGTATTTATTGACAACTTTTGTTACTTGTATTTAATGACACATTTAGTTACTTTTATTTAATGACACGTTTTGTTACCTGTATTTAATGTCACATTTTGTTACTTTTATTTAATGACACTTTTCGTTAGCTGTATTTAATGACAAATTTTGTAACTTGTATTTAATGACACATTTTGTTACTTTTATTTAATGACACATTATGTTATCTGTATTTGAAGACACTTTTTGTTACTTGTATTTAATGACATTTTTTGTTACTTGAATTTTAAGTTTTCGTTTCTTGTACTGATACTTTTGGTACTTGTATTTAATGTCACATTTTGTTGCTTTAATTTAATGACAAGTTTTGTTACCTGTATCTATTGTCACATTTTGTTACTTTTATTTAATGACACATTTTGTTGCTTTTATTAAATGGCACCTTTTGTTTCCTGTATTTAATGACACGTTTCGATACCTGTATTTAATGATACTTTTTGTTACTTGAATTTAATGATTCTTTTTGCTACTTATATTTTATGACAATTTTTGTTACTTGAATTTAATTTTTTGTTACTTGTAATGATACTTTTGTTACTTGAATTTAATTTTGTGTTACTTGTAATGATACTTTTGGTACTTGTATTTAATGACACTTTTTGCTACCTGTATTTAATGACAATTTTTGTTACTTTTATTTAATGACACTTTTTGTTACTTGTATTTTAATGATACTTTTGGTACTTGAATTTAATGACACTTTTTGTTACTTGTATTTAATGAAACTTTTTGTATCTTGTATTTAATGACACTTTTTGTTTCTTGTATTTAATGACACTTTTTTGTTACTTGTATTTAATGACACATGTTATTACTTGTATTTAATCGCACTTTGTGTTACTTGAATTTAATTTGTTGTTACTTGTAATGATACTTTTGGTCCTTGTATTTAATGAAACCTTTTGTTACTTGTATTTCATGACACTTTTTTTTACTTGTATTTAATGAAACTTTTTGTTACTTGTATTTAATGAAACGTTTTGTATCTTGTATTTAATGAAACTTTTTGTTACTTGTATTTAATGGAACTTTTTGTTTTTTGTATTTAATTTGTTGTTACTTGTAATGATACTTTTGTTACTTGTATTTAATGATACTTTTGTTACTTGTATTTAATGATACTTTTGGTACTTGTATTTAATGACACCTTTTGTTACTTTTATTTAATGACACTTGTTGCTACCTGTATTTAATGACACTTTTTCCTACTTTTGTTTAATGACACGTTTTGTTACCTGTATTTAATGACACTTTTGTTACTTGAATTTAATAATGATACTTTTGGTACTTATATTTAATGACACTTTTTATTACATGAATTTAATTTTTTGTTACTTGTAATGACACTTTTGGTATTTGTATTTACTGACACTTTTGGTACTTGTTTTTAATGACACTTTTAAGATTTTTCAACTGACCTAACCGTTTCCTACATACAACAAATCTGACGACACAAATATGGAAAATGTACATGACATTTGATTTATTAAAAAACGTGTAAAACATTGTGGCACGAAGAGAATCTTTCGCAACATTTGTATGACTGTTTATTTATTCAATCTACTTTAAAGGTGCTGAACTCCAGATTATAGATAGCATAGTCAGCGTTTTAAAACTGTTCAAAAGTTGTCTTGTAATATTAGAATCTTTATTCTAAGATACAATAAGAGTAATTATTTCACTTTCAAGTACAACAAACAACCTAATATTGAACGTTTATGCTTCATATTCACTAGGTTGACATACCCAGTAAGTAAATGTTTTTGTACATTTTCATGACTTTCGATTGACTGTTTTTCAACATTTATTGACAAAATAATTTTGGACTAGTTATTACTTAAAGTTGTCACTATTATCATGCTTGCAGAAGTTTCAACATTTCAACATTTTGATCTCGATCTGGAGTTCAGCAATTTTTAAAACACTGCGGCAAAAAATTTGTTTTTCAAAGATGTGACTGTCCAGTTGGTTAAAGTTGCTCCTATACAGTAGATGTAAAATGAGGTCTAAGGAGTGTGTATGTGGAAATTCTCCACAATTCAACAAATGAATTAACTTACATTCACAGTACGGTTGGCCAAGTTTATGCTTGTTATACGACCATACGCCGTATGGTACCCTACTTTCACTTTTAGTACACGCGGCCGACTTTTCGCCAGTCAATGCGGTTCCATTTGTGTCACACGAAAAGTCACAGTACGATCCATAGATATGCCCCGTGGGACACACCACCGCTGTGTACGGCAGGGGATATATGCTGGGGCATCTGATTTCTGAAATGATAGAATTGTT
The DNA here is from genome assembly GCA_031761405.1 of Serripes groenlandicus. Classification (NCBI taxonomy): domain Eukaryota; kingdom Metazoa; phylum Mollusca; class Bivalvia; order Cardiida; family Cardiidae; genus Serripes; species Serripes groenlandicus. The sequence goes on along the minus strand of JASEVX010000094.1, from coordinate 189,737 downwards.
TAATTTGCAGGGGCGTAGCTTGGCAATAATCAATGTGTAGGCCGTCTCGTGAGAACATAAACATTGTGGACTCTGCGTAAAGTATCGACCCGGATCAGCCTAAGCATGCCACACAGGCGTACCCGGATATACACTTTTCGCCTCCTGTGAATTTTCTGTTTCAGGAATCACTTCTCTATACATATATCACCCTTAGACGGAATGTGTCGGACGGATCAGTCTGCGCGGAAAGCGCAGGCTGATCTGGTCGATACATTACGCAGATGTGTATCGCTGCAGCTGCATTTTGGGACATTTTTAGAAAAAAAATTGTAGGCACGGGCCTACAGTGCCTAAAGGGAGCTACGCCCCTGATTTGACTGGAGTTTTTTTTTTTTTTTGGACAAGGTCAAATATGGTAATTAGACTTAATTGAAATTTGATGTGACATCATGAAAATATGAGTTCACGTCATTCAAAGTGTGGTAGTTAGAAGTCATTCATTCACAAACCATTCATAAATTTTATTTAATATGTAAATTGTGTTGTTTCGTTATTGAAAATATTTAGGCTTTAAAAGTTATACAAGGTACATGTACATTATAAAAGGGAAATTATGTTGCAGTTTCTGGTATTTCAGTTTGTATTGTACTACTCAAAGTGTGGACAATTTACTTCGATACATACCGATACTGCAACATAATATTCCCTGTTTATCACATAAAAAACCCTCAAAATCCCTTTACATAAATATCATATGACATTACTAGTTTTGTGTCCAGTCTTACGCTCAAGTCTTTGTTTCAACTCGGAAACCAAACTATTAAAATGACGTCACGTCAGCGTTTGACGTTATAACGTTAGTCACTTTGGCGCTAAAAACCGGCACATTTCATGGACATTCTTTTTCAAAATTCGCCCCATAAATCACTTGATGTGATAATAGAATATCTCATTCGTATTTATTATCGCACTCGTGAACTAAGCTGAATATGACGTTCGCCAAGGCTCGCGGCATATTATCTAAGTAAACTCGTTTAGTATAAGTGATAATAAAAAAAAAGATTCATGAAATATCCTCTATTTATACTTCAAATAATGCGTTCAAAGTTCGCGACCCTGAACATATACCTTTCAGGTAAAGAATTAACCCTTTCCCAAATACAGACACTGACGCCTCTGCAGCAGACGACTTTTCAAAAACAATGTGACAAAAGGAGAAATCGCCCATGATGGAGATATTGCATGCTTTTGCAAATATGTTTCAAGTTTGTCTACTGCATAATTATGTGTTGTATGTTTTAAATGGTTCATAGTAAATCTGTTAGATTTTTTTTTTAATTATTCAATAATAAAATGTGCAGCAGGATATCTTGAATTATATTTATGAAAGTATAATTTAAGATGAAGAGATTTTTCCTTTTGCTGCACAATCGAAATGCATCTGCATGTGAGAAAAAGGTTTGATTACTTACGTTTGATGATCAATTTGAAGCTGCATTCTGCAGTATTATCAGCCGTGTCTGTCGCTGTATAAATCACATTATACTCCCCTACCGAGAGTTCTTCACCTCGTGACGGTCCACTTGTTTGCAGAACTCTTACTTCACCGCTGTTATCTGTGGCTGTAAAGTCAATCTCATTAGAATCAGACCAAAAAATATTTCGTTGTACGTTTACAGTGTGTGTGTTTACCAGGGTCGTAGCTTTGCAATAATCAATGTGTAGGCCGTCTCGTGAAAAAAAATCAACATTGTGGACTCTGCGTAAAGTATCGACCCGGATCAGCCTAAGCATGCCACACAGGCCTACCCGGATATACACTTTTCGCCTCCTGTGGATTTTCTGTTTCAGGAATAACTACTCTATACATCTATCCCCCTAAGACGGAATGTGTCGGCCGGATCAGTCTGCGCGGATAGCGCAGGCTGATCTGGTCGATACATTACGCAGATGTCTATCGCCGCAGCTGCATTTTGGGGCATTTTGAGAAAATGTTTTGCTGTACGTATATTAGATCTGACTACAAAGCATAAAGGGTCGTCTCGAGTTGACCTTATACATACATCACTAATCATGAGCACGTGTTCGGGTTTTATGTCTAATTAAATCACTTGTTACAACAAACGCTATACGATCGAAGACCTCGACTATCATCGCTCCCTTACATAATTTAATCCGTTATGGTCAGATGGAAGCAATTCATTGAACATAGGCGACCATTGTAGCATTATGGGTTATAGTTCTTTCCCAACATTTCAATGAAGCCACAAACCTGTATTAAATTAAACTACATTCTTATATCTACCATTACAGTACCAAAAACTCAGGGCTCATCCAACCTTTTTATGTTTAGCTATGACGTCAAATGATAGGTCACCCTTATCCCACACTGAATTTCAATTTAAATTTCAGAAAATACAGATGTTCTAAAAATGACTCTGAAGGTGTCAATACAGTCAAAAGCAAACCAGGGTTTGGTTACAAATCACTCACAGGATAATATTGTTTTCAAAAAAAGAATTGAACTTTCAGCAAAATCAGTATTGTCCAATGGGTGACAATTTCAGTCTTACATATTCATCTGAAATTCCCCCGGACAAAATTGTCTGCCCGGCAAGCCGATCCGATTTACTTCCCTTTGACCCTACTTATTTTTTACAGAACAATTTGGTAAGCAACAATTCGATTGGCTGACGCAAAGGTCAATTAGGGACGACCTGTATGGGGCAGTCATCAGATCTATATACGACCTGTATGGTAAGTGAAGTTTACTTCTGGTTTAAATGAGATTGCTGTTAAGTGCAAGTACATTTTTTTAATTAACATTTACTCACATGCAGACATATTTCCGGTTTGCAGCATATAACTTTCGAAACATTGTGGGAAAAGGACAAATTGTTCATTTATTCCCATTTTTTTGCAACGTCTCTACCGCCTCTGGTAAAGCAAGTTGCCTATTCCTTTCCCGGCTGGGTTATACCAAAGACTTGGTAGTAAAAGCGTTCCCGCCTTGGCGCTCAAGATAATTGGGTCAGCATTACGACTGACTCCCTGATGTCAGGTCAAATGGACTGACCAAGGAAACACCGTGATATACTGGAAAATTGTTGAAAGACTTCTCACTCGTTGCCCCAGATGTTTTCAAAGCAGTATGCTGCATATTCTTTTTTATATGTTAAAGGGTTTAATCATGCAGAATATATTTGTAATACTTTCCAGATACAGTCCATGGTATGACCCGACCGGGTATCAAACAATGGTCTCCCAGGCGGATGCTCTAACAACCACAGAGTAAACATAAACGCATGATAACATTATGTACAGTGGACTTGCGTTTACTCACACATGCGATAATGTGTTGATCCTGAACCAATTACTGGAGCAGATCTGATCAGGTGAGTAATCCGTTGTGTTGCTGCATTGTTTTTTCATTTGTATTTAAATATGGCCTAGCGACCTGGTGATGAACACATGATAACCCAATACATTTAGCTTAGGTAGAACTAAAACAAACATTCTAATAAAGTTTCATCGTTCTTGAGCTAAAACGATGGTCTTTCGAGTGGCAACTAGAATTTTTCTTAAATTTTGTTTGGCCTAGTTTTGAACACATGATGCCCATAGTATTACTTAACCCTTTCCCTTATACGAAAATTCTGCAGCAGACGACTTTGAACATATTTTGTAAAATAAATTGTAAAATCTCTATAATTGAATGATTAACCTATGACTAAAAATGGAAAACATTGTGGCAAAAGTAGAAATTGCTCGTTTTGAGCAATTTCTTCTTTTGTGACTATGTTTTCAAAAAGCCGTCTGCTGTAGAGGCGTCAGAAAGCGTCTATATGAAGTAAAGGGTTAACCTAAATATCACGAAGACAAACATTCTGGCAAACGTACATATTAATACAGTCAGAAAATGCAGCTTCTAGAGTATTCACTCTTGATATTTCGCAACATTATTGAAAATCGCAAGGCCTACACCGAGATACTGCTTGTCGCATTTCAAGAATTTCTACACAATCACCACTACATTGACTTCGGCGCTTTGATTTCATATGATTTTGTCACTTATATTAGCAATGGTAAATGTGTCTCTAGCAGTAGCAATCGAATAGATTAACATTTAAGAGAAACACACCTAGAACTTTTCTGTTATAGAACAGTTGTGTGTGTGGTTTTTTTTTAATCACACAGATGGTTCACCTTAAAACTATTCCAAATTTCTAATAACAGCAAATCTGCAGCAGACAACTTCAAAATCCATAAGCCAAACCAAAACAACCTGGAAACCCTTTTTAAATGAGAATCATTTATTAAATCGAACATTAAAAAAACCGTAATGAGCGATATCGCATTTTGCCACAATGTTTTCAAAAATAGTCTGCTGAAGATGGTGCTAACATGTGTCTGTATGTGGGGAAAGGGTAACTCTACCTGTAGGGAGATCCCAAGAAACACGGCCGCTCGTTTTGGACGATTCTGCATAGCCAGCAACAATAGTTTGACACTTGGTAAACTTTGGTGGGGTAACATCTGAAACATAGAAATAGTAAGATCCCTTTTTAACCTTTCACAACTTGCATTCAATTCTGAAAATATATAAGAACAAATACGGAACACATCTATTAATGAATATATGTTAATTTAATATAGTTGACAATATTGTAGCAAAAAATTAATTTCTCGTTAAATCTATAAGCAATTTCTCCTTTTACCAATATGTTTTCAAAAGTTGTCTGCTGCAGATGAGTCAAAATGACTGTTAGCAGATAATACTATTGTTTATTTTTAAATTCACATAAGGCATTCCCCAAAACATTCTAAAAGTACATACCCACACATGAAGGCTGTTTTCCGATCCAGTTTCCGGCCGCACCACATACTCTGACATTGCTGGTTCCCTGTTCGACCCCGTAACCTACTTTGCAGTTATACGAACATATACTTCTGTAGTAGTTGGAGTTAGTGCACGTTATGTCCTCCAAATTATCTGGCGGGTACAGTGTCGAGCATTGTTTCTCTGAAATCAATCAACAAAACTCTCAAATATAAGGTTCATATTTCATACTGTAAAATCCTTATTAGTCTCAATGTTTGATTCATTCTTTTTTAGTAATTTACACTGCTTCAACAAAATATTAATTTATATAACAACGTTTTCTGGGAGCGGGAGGGTCGCAGGTTCGATCCATGGCCGGGTCATACCATTGACTTTAAAACTGGTAGTAATGGCTGCCTTCCTAGACACTCAGGGGTTAGCATTACGACTGACGGGCTGGTTTCAGGATAAATGGACCAGGGAGTACTGGTAACTTACCCAGGAGACACCGTGTTATAGCTGAATAATTGTTGAAAGGGGCGACAAACATTAAACAATCAACGTTTCCTGGGTGAGTTACCAGTGCTTTTCCAGGGTGAGTTACCAGTGCTTCTGGTGTTATAGTTGAAACTATTGTTGAAAGGGGCGACACACATTAAACAATCAACGTTTCCTGGGTGAGCTACCAGTGCTTCTGGTCCTTTTATCCTGACACCTCCCGGCTGTAGCTTTTCCGGGGACTCTTACGAAATTCCACGGAAAATCCCAGGAGTATTCGGAAAACTTTCCAGGGATACTTTGGGATAATCTGACACTTTCGATGGAAAAATCCAGTACATTTAAGTGGACAACCCGGAAATTCCATGGAAAACCCCGGAACGGTTCCATGGACACGCTGGAAGGGTTCCGTGGATACCCTGGAATGGTTCCGTGGACCCCGGAGTATTCGGACCATTTCCAGCGTTTTCCGCATCTTAACATTAAATTCCTTGTTATTTTCCATGGTTTTTTTCCATGGTTTCCCTGTATTTTCCGTGTATTTGTGTGTTTTTCTGTTAGAGTACCCGGAAAAGCTACAGCCGGGCACCGAGTCAATCGTAATGATTACCACCGACGGGGGTCGTACTAATATCATTAAAAATGGCGCTTAGGGTTGAATGGTTATCATTACGACTGACTCGCTGGTATCAGGATATCAACGATTGAGTAACATTAACCCGAGTATGACAAACAAATTAAAATAATAATAAAAGAACCCATAAAATAACATCGGATTTTGAAGGTTTGAAGGACATATTTTAATCAATTTCCACTCTCAGGCGCACCCTGCAGCAAACGAGTTTTCAAGGCATTCTGGCAAAAGGAGAAATTGCTCTTTAATGTTTAATAAAGAGTACCTGAATGTCGGGTTCACATGAAAACCACAAAGATTAAATAAATTACGATACAAAGAAAACATGGATAGTGGTGTGTAAAGGGTTACGACAAATGATAAGGGTCAATTTTATGTTAATTTTGTTCCGTTTATAACTTACTGCATACAGCATAAAAAAGAAAATGTTTTTTAATTTATGGAAATATATATATTGAATTTGTTTGGAGTTTTAACCATTACAACTTCTAAATGTGTGTGAGAAAGAACAAGCATACTTTGACAAGACGGTTGTGTTGGAACTGTCCAATCGCCGGAGTCCAAACAGGGAGGTCAGTTTCGGACCGCTTAATTCAAAGCCAGCGTAACACCCAAATCGACAGCTCCCACCATATCGCATGTCCTCGCTC
>JASEVX010000094.1:70000-182951 GCA_031761405.1 Serripes groenlandicus | reverse complement strand
TTAAATACAAGTACCAAAAGTATCATTACAAGTAACACAAAATTAAATTCAAGTAACAAAAGTATCATTACAAGTAACAAAAAATTAAATTCAAGTAACAAAAATTGTCATAAAATATAAGTAGCAAAAAGAATCATTAAATTCAAGTAACAAAAAGTATCATTAAATACAGGTATCGAAACGTGTCATTAAATACAGGAAACAAAAGGTGCCATTTAATAAAAGCAACAAAATGTGTCATTAAATAAAAGTAACAAAATGTGACAATAGATACAGGTAACAAAACTTGTCATTAAATTAAAGCAACAAAATGTGACATTAAATACAAGTACCAAAAGTATCAGTACAAGTAACGAAAACTTAAAATTCAAGTAACAAAAAATGTCATTAAATACAAGTAACAAAAAGTGTCTTCAAATACAGATAACATAATGTGTCATTAAATAAAAGTAACAAAATGTGTCATTAAATACAAGTTACAACATTTGTCATTAAATACAGCTAACGAAAAGTGTCATTAAATAAAAGTAACAAAATGTGACATTAAATACAGGTAACAAAACGTGTCATTAAATAAAAGTAACTAAATGTGTCATTAAATACAAGTAACAAAAGTTGTCAATAAATACAGGTAACAAAAGGTGTCATTAAATAAAAGTAACAAAAGGTGTCATTAAATGAAAGTAACAAAAGGTGTCATTAAATACAAGTAACAAAAGAGTCAGTCATTTGCTGCAGACACACCAGAGAGAATTGTAACTTACCTCCATTTTCAATATATTTTGTCCCTTTTTGCGAGGCACTTTTTTCTTTAACCCTTTCCCTGATACGACAAATCTGCAGCAGACGACATTGAACATGTTTTGTCAAAAAATAGATAATCTATGACTAAAACAGGAAAACATTGTGGTAAAAGGAGAAATTGCTCGTTTTAAAAAAGCCGTCTGCTGCAGAGGCGTCGGAAAGCGTCTATATAAGGGACAGGGTTAAAGGACAAGTTCTGGACCTACACTTGGTTTATTCAAGTTTGTTAATTTATCTTTGTTAGAAAATGTACATGTTACATACTAGTATATATATTCGGCTAGAAACATAACAAGTGTTTTCAAAAAGCCATTTTGAAAATGAAGTAAATTAATATATTAACCCCATTTTAAACTTTACTTGATTTACTCATATTACTTGATGTAATCAATTTACTTTATGTACTCAATTTACTTGATGTACTTAATATACTTGATGTACTCAATATACTTGGTTTACCCTTATTACTTGATGTACTCATATTACTTTAAATTTACTTGATGTACCTAATTTACTTGGTTTACTCAATTTACTTGATGTACTTAATTTACTTGATGTACTTAATTTACTTGGTTTACTCATATTACTTGATGTACTCATATTACTTTTAATTACCTTGATGTACACAATTTACTTTTAATTTACTTGATGTACTCAATATACTTGGTTTGCTCATATTACTTGATGTGATTTAAGTTTACTTGCTGTACTTAGTTTACTTGATGTACTCAATGTACTTTAAATTTGCTTTATGTATTCAATTTACTTGATGTACCAATTTACTTGATGCACCAATTTACTTGATGTATTCAATTTACTTGATGAACCAATTTACTTGGTTTACTCATATTACTTGATGTACTCAATTTACTTAGTTTACTTGATGTACTCAATATACTTGATGTACCAATTTACTTGATGTACTCAATTTACTTGGTTTACTCATATTAATTGATGTACTCAATGTACTTAATTTACTTGATGTGCTTAGTTTACTTGATGTACTCAATTTACTTTAAATTTACTTGATGTACTCAATTTATTTTAAATGTACTTGATGTACTCAATTTACTTCAAATTTACTTGATGTACTCAATGTACTTGGTTTACTCATAATACTTGGTTTACTCATATTACTTGATTTACTCATATTACTTGATGTACTCAATGTACTTAATTTACTTGATGTACTCATATTACTTGATGTACTCAATGTACTTTAAATTTACATGATGTACTCAATCTACTTTATGTACTCAATTTACTTCATGTACTCAATTTACATGATGTACTATATTTACTTGATTTACTATATTTACTTGATGTATTTTATTTACTTGATGTACTCTATTTACCTGATGTAATATATTTACTTGATTTACTTTATTTACTCAATTTACTTGATTTATTTATTTACTTTATTTACTTGATTGCCTAAACTTACTCGTTGTCTTTCAGTGGTTGATTTATGCCCTGCTTTGATTCCCCCGACAAACGGTGCCATCGCATGTGACACTTGGTTTTCGGGGCGGTACTGTCAGATGTTCTGTCAAGATGGGTTTGTCACATTAGAGACCAGGATTCACAAACGACTTCAAGTCTGTGATAACAGTGGAGTATGGTCTGATGGGACCGAGTTACCAGACTGCTTGGGTACTATGACATCTTCTCATTTGCAAACGTATTTTCAGGTTAGCGTCGAGGATTTGAAACCGGGCATCCCGGGTTCGATCCATAGTCGTTGCACGACGGTCATGGTTGGGCAAGGCACATTTTCTAGCCTAGTACTGGTTTGTTTATCCAGTGATAATGAATAAGTGAACTGTCGCCGTGATATAACTGAAATAATGTTGAATTTTGAAAACCAACATTATAGCCTCTACGTAATGTATCGACCAAGATCAGCCTGCGTAGTCCGTGCAGACTGATCCGACCATCACTTTCCGTCTCAGGGAGATAGAGGTATAGAGTAATGATGCCTGAAACAGAAAAACCAGAGGAGAAGAAACGTGTCTGTCCGGGTAAGCCTGCGGGGCATGCTTTGGCTGATCCAGGTCGATACTTTACGCAGAGTCCACAATGTTGGTTTTCTCGCGGGACTGCTCATATAATTCCATTTCCCACAAGAAGAAACATTTTTGAGGCCTCAGCAGCAGACAATTCGCTTTATATAAGAAATTGCTCATGAAGAGCAGTTTATGTTTTTTGTTCAGTTGTGTTATCAATGGAGATGACAAATGTCCCAGGAGCGGTTGATCTAGTATGGGAATCCGCCGTGGTCGAGTGGCTAGCGTCGGGGATTTAAAACCGGGTGTCCCGGATTCGATCCCCAGTCGCGGCACAAAGGTCATGGTGGAGTGTTCTTGGGCAAGGCACATGTTCTAGCCTAGTACTGGTTTGTTTACCCAGGGACCTTGATTAAGTGAACTGTCGCCGTGATGAAACTGAAATAATGTTGAAAGCGGCGTAAAACCCCAATAAAATAAATAAATAAATGATCTAGTATAACAGAAATGAAACACAGCAAGAATAGGTTGAGTGAAAATGGGCATTTTAATTGAAAATGACAAATGTAACTTTCCAATCTCTTTTAGTTACAATGTTTTCAACTTATTCAACAGTTATACTTCCACAAACAGAGATCTTTCATAGTTTTGGGGATATTTTTTAGCAAGAATGAAGATCAGTTGTAGGGATTATGCGACACAACTATATTACCAGTAATAACTGGTTATACTGGTGTTATGATTTCTTTGTTACAGAGATGACGGGTAGGTTTTTTCTGATAAAGCTATCATATTCGTATTACAATTGTTATTTCTTTGTTACAGAGATGACGGGTAGCTTGATTTTTTTCCCTGATAAATCTATCTTATCTGTACTACAATGGTTATACTGATGTTATGTTTTCTTTGTTACAGAGATGACGGGTAGGTTGAGGGTTTATCATATAGAGATATCCTATCTGTACTACAATGGTTATACTGATGTTATGTTTTCATTGTTACAGAGATGACGGGTAGTTGAGGTTTTATCATATAGAGATATCCTATCTGTAATACAATGGTTATACTGATGTTATGTTTTCTTTGTTACAGAGATGACGGGGAGCTTGAGGTTTTATCTTATAAAGATATCCTATCTGTACTACAATGGGTCCTGTACTGAAGACAGGGAGGATATAAAGAAGAGTTTTATATCCAAATATAACAATACTTTAGGGTGTGGGACTAATGAGTGTTCCCTAACTGATGTGAAAGTAAGTTGTTTTGGCTACCCTCTCGGTGGTGGTGTAGTGATAGAGCATCCGCCTCGGGTACCTGTGGTTGCGGATTTGATCCCCGGCCAGGTCATACAGAAGACCTAAAACAAATATGTAGCAGACGACTTCGAAAACGTTTGATACAAAATACAGAAACTCTCTATAAATGAATGAAAACTTTTGCAATAATGTTGAAACCAATGTGACAAAGGTCGTCTGCTATAATGGCGTCAGAAAGCATCTATATGTAGAAATAGAGTATTGTTTTGTATTCTTGGAAACTGCAGGGTCGCAAAGCAATCCGTAGCTCATAGCAGGCCTGTTTTCGAAAATGCAACATTCGGCCACAACCGAGCTGAACATCGCGCCAGAATTTGAGAACAATGCACTCTTTTTGTCTCGTCTAATCACACAAGTTCACACAAATCCACCCGCCTTCCCCGCGAATGAGTTCAAAAAGTAATTCCATTGGGGACTCGTTTTTTGTAAACATATTCAGGTAATAAAGTGTCCCTGATATATTTCCTACATGTTCATGAATTAACTCTCGTATACACGTTGACCCTGCAGCTGTCCTACATGTTCATGAATGAACTCTCGTATACCCATTGACCCTGCAGCTTTCCTACATGTTCATGTACACGTTGACCCTGCAGCTTTTCTACATGTTCATGTACACGTTGACTCTGCAGCTTTCCTACATATTTATGAATTAACTCTCGTACACGTTGACCCTGCAGCTTTCCTACATGTTCATGAATGTACTCTCGTAGTCACGTTGACCCTGCAGCTTTCCTGCATGTTCATGAATGAACTCTCGTATACACGTTGACCCTGCAGCTTTCTTACATGTTCATGAATGAACTCTCGTACACGTTGACCCTGCAGCTTTCCTTCATGTTCATGAATGAACTCTCGTATACTCGTTGACCCTGCAGCTTTCCTACATGTTCATGAATTAACTCGCGTAGTCACGTTGACCCTGCAGCTTTCCTATATGTTCATGAATTAACTCTCGTATACACGTTGACCCTGCAGCTTTCGTGCATGTTCATGAATTAACTAGTGTAAACACGTTGACCCTGCAGCTTTTTTACATGTTCATGAATGAACTGTCGTACACGTTGACCCTGCAGCTTTCCTCAAGTTCATGAATGAACTCTCGTATACACGTTGACCTTGCAGCTTTCCTACATGTTCATGAATTAACTCGCGTAGTCACGTTGACCCTGCAGCTTTCCTGCATGTTCATGAATGAACTATCGTTTACACGTTGACCCTGCAGCTTTCCTGCATGTTCATGAATGAACTTTCGTATACACGTTGACCCTGCAGCTTTCCTACATGTTCATGAATGAACTCTCGTATACACGTTGACCCTGCAGCTTTCCTACATGTGCATGAATTAACTCTCGTACACGTTGACACTGCGGCTTTCCTACATGTTCATGAATGAACTCTCGTATACACGTTGACCCTGCAGCTTTCCTATATGTTCATGAATGAACTCTCGTTGACTCTCCGTAAAGTATCGACCCGGATCAGCCTAAGCATGGCGCACTGGATAACCCGAATAGACACTGTTCGCCTCCTATGGGTTTTCTGTTTCAGGAATCATTACTCTATACCTCTATCCCCCTGAAACGGAATGTGTCGGTCCGCATCAGTCTGCGCGGACTGCGCAGGCTGATCTGGATCGATACATTACGCAGAAGCCATTATCTTGGTTTTCTCTCGGGACGGCACATATCTACACTAAAACATTATGACAAAATAAGTAAGTTCTTCTTCTGTCACAATGTTTTCACAAGTTGTCTTGTGAAAATGTTTCTGCATGACTGTGGAAGAAATGGTTTAAAAAGGTTTTAAAAATTATTGCAGATTACTTGTGGCTCACAAGACCAAACAGGTCAAGATAGACGGAAACGAGAGGTAGCTCAAGATGGGTTTGTTGTCCAAGCCCAAGTAGTTCCACCGAACGAGGAGTATGTAGATGATTTAATATCCAGAAGTAATATGTTAGTAATCCTGGAGGGAGATACGACTGGCCTGTCGGTTAACGGTCTAGAGTACCCACATGAGTATGTTGACGTGTCTTTGATGACTAGTGGCTGTGAAAACGGATCTGTTTTTGACATACGCTATGGCGGTTGCGGTGAGTCGTCCATCAACAATTGCCCATCCAAACACATCCTGTTTCGGATTGCATGTATCCCTTTTCCACATACAACTTTTTGAAAACATTGTTGCAAATGGAAAATTTAATTTTGTTGCCAGTCTTTTTTAATATTATTCACTAATAGTTCTTAAAGAGTGTCTATATTCGTGCTGAGGTGTTTGTATTAAAAGTCATCTGCTGCAGATTTATTGTATATTGTTGGAACGTATTACTAATAGATACTTGAGCCATGTCTAAGGCTTTCCCTCATAAAGACGCTTTCTGACGCCTCACCAGTAGACGGCATTTGGAAAACATCGTGACAAAAGAGAACATTGCTCAAAACGAGCAATTTCTCCTTTTGTCACGATGTTTTCAGCTCTATGCAAATTGTTGTACTTTCATTTAAAAGGGAGATTCCAAAAAAACAACAATCGGGTTTATTTTCAATGTCGTCTGCTGCAGATCTGTGGTATATGGGAAGTGATTGAACCTTTCCCCGACCTACAGACACATTTGGACGCATCTACAATGATTCTGAATGTATTCAGTCAATAAACTCACATCTTTGGAGGTTTTCACTGGGGCTTTTCCGAAGTGTTTTTCAAAGAAGTCTGCTGCATATTTGTTCTATGTGGGAAAGGGTTAAGACTTAATGGACTAGTCTTATCAAAGCCTTCACTGTCCGTCTACATGTAATTTAGTCCTAGTTGCATATTATTTTGACAACAAAAAAACACTTTTTGTGGACTGATTGTTTGTAGCCCAATTAGTTTAATGCTAATTTACCTTCAATATTTGACATATATATGAGCCGTTCCACGATAAAACCAACATTATTGACTCTGCGTAAAGTATCGACCCGGATCAGCCTAAGCATGCCGCGCAGGCTAACCCGGACAGACACTTTTCGCCTTCTGTGGATTTTCTGTTTCTGGAATCATAACTTTACACCTCTATCCACCTGAGACGGAATGTGTCGGCCCGGATTAGCCTGTGCGGACTGTGCATGCTGATCTGGGACGATACATTACGCAGATCCAATAATGTTGGTTTTCTCGTAGAATGGCTCATATATAACACCATGTTTACTCAGAACAAGGAACAGGGAATGTGATTTAGTCTTAGATGCATACTAGTTGGACCAAACAGACCTTGTGGCCTGATTGTTTGTAGCCCAATTAGTTTTCTTCATTATTTGACATATATATATAACATCATGTTTACCCAGAAATTTTGAAAGGAAACAAAACCAGTCTTTAACTTATGTCCTACCCTTTTCCCATCTGCAGACGCATTTTAACATATCTGCAGCAAACGTCTTTTGCAAACATTGTGGCAAAAGGAGAAATTACTCATAATGAGCAATTTTCCGCTTTATCACAAGGTTTTCAACTATATCAATAGTTATGCTTTAAAGCGACTGAACTCCAGATACCCAACTGTCGAAAAAAAAAAAAAAATCCAATTTTAAGAAAATAAGTGTTATTTTTGTATTTGGGGCATTAAAATATGATAACTGACATATTACATACCCCTATAATCGGTGAGATTTTCTTGTTTTCGATACTTTTTCCATCGCAAATTCTACCCTGTCAGTAACGGGGTAAGTATTTTTAAATAGGAAACCCCTTCATCGGGACAATTGAAAACGACTCAAGTTCACTTTATTGATAACAAACGATACATTTTCTACCCTGGTTTTACTTGGATAACATAAAGAATAACATTTAGGGCGAATTCGAGTTTGTTTTTTTATTTTTATTTTTTTTTCCGTGCCATCTGAATTTCAGTCGCTTTAATTTATAAAAGTTTTCCATGTGTTTGCTTGGATTTTCGGAAAGTCATCTGCTGCATATGTGTTGTATGTGGGAATAGCTTTAAAAAGTTCTTATTCACACTTTAACCATTGTCCACACACAGCCAATATGCAGCAAACATCTTGAGGAGAAATAGTTCATTAATGGGCATGTTTCCAACATTGTGGACTCTGCGTAAAGCATCGACCTGGATCAGCCTAAGCATACCGCGCTGGCTAATCCAGGCAGACACTTTTCGCCTCCTGTGGACTTTTTTGTCTCAGGAATCATTACTCTATACCACTATACCCCTGATACGGAATATGCCGGCCCGGATTAGCACTTTACGCAGAGTCCATAATGTTGTTGTTCTCATGGAACGGCTCACATATTGTTTAAATCCTTTTCTCAATGTGTTTAACTCTATTCAATATTAATTCTTAAATTTATAGAGAGTTTCCATATTTTTGCCTAGATGTTTCAAAGTCACCTGCCGCAAATGTGTCGTATGCGGGAAAGGGTTTATACGTATATATATTCAATTAATGTTTATCATAAATGAAAATCAAAATGCCAAACAAGGGAGGTAACTATACTATAGTACTTGGAATTATGTATTGGTATGTTACTTTTTTTTTCAGTTATTTGCAAAGAAGGATACTATCACAATTTGGTCACTGATAGTTGTTCTAAATGTGAGAAAGGAACGTATCAACCAACTTCTGGTAATACAACTTGTGTATCATGCCCAGCAGGGACCACGACACGTGAGGATGGTGCCAATGCTGACACTGATTGTCAAGGTATGTCAGTTGGTAACAACGAGGGCTATCGATCCAGGAGTCTTGCGTTTAAATCTCGGCTCGGCCATTCAGTCTTGCTGATGATTGACAAAAGTCATTCATTCGTCTTCCACTAATGGGCTAAACAGTCTATGTGGGAAGGTAGCCAGTTGCAGCCTGTGTGAAGAATGTTGTGTGGAGGAGTAATGGCGCTAGAAAACCAGGAAACAAATGTTAATTGAACTGGCCACCACAGTATATCTGTAATACCGTAGAAAAGTGATTACATCTTCAATCAATCAATCAATCAATCAATCAATCATTCATCCATTCAATCAATCAATCATTACATACATACATACAGTACATACATACATACATACATACATACATACATACATACATACATACATACATACATACATACATACATACATACATACATACATACATACATACATTCATTCATTCATTCATTCATTCAATCAATCAATCAATCAATCAATCAATCATTCATTCATTTAATCAATCAATCAATCAATCAATCAATCATTCATTCATTCATTTACTCAATCAATCAATCAAATAATCTTGTTGAGGTAAAATCACTATAACTGAGCCGTATTCATGACAATCGTTGATAATGATCTTTGTGGGCCATCGATACTGTCTGGTCAAGGTGCACACCTGTGTGTAATAAGCTTCTACATGGACCTGATATAACACTAGAATAAATGTTAGTTTAGGTCTCTGACTTCTAGAAAGCTTTTCGGGCTAAACAGCGTACATTGCAAATTCTGTTTGCTTTGCTCAGGAGCGCGCATAGTGCTCTGAATTTGCACTGGCAACACATGCCATGTGATTGGGTTTTCTTGAAGTGCATGTAATGTAATTTACATTGCTTTCCGAGCTATTATGCGATAGCCCAGCTTCATAATGGCCATGATGATGTTTTATAATAACAATATACAGAGCTGTAGATAAGGAGCGTTTGGCATATTCTAAAACCTTAATTGACCCTCAAACCCTATGTTGTGAGTACTCAAAAGAATCGTCTCAGTGAGACGATTCTTTTGAGTACCCACAGCACAGGGTTTGCTTTACTAATAAGAGAGATATTGTGGGGAAAGGAGCTGGATACCCCTCCGTATCTGGACCTCTGAATAGAGATGCACTCTACACCACTTCGATCATTTCGACTGCCTGTAAGACATGAACCGTCCCATCAGAAAACCAACCTTGTAGACTCTGCGATAAGTACCGACCGGATCAGTCTAAGCATGCCGCGCAAGCTAACCCGCACACACACTTTTCGTCTCCTGTGGATTTTCTGTTTCCAGATGCATTACTCTATACTTCTACCCCCACCCACCCACCCCCGAGACTGAATGTGTCGGTCCGGATTAGTCTGCGCGGACTGCACAGGCTGATCTGGGTCGATACATTACGCAGAGTCCATAATGTTGGTTTTCTCGTGGAATGGGGTTTTCTCGTGGAATGGCTCACGTGGGAACACTTATAAATAAACTCTCCATCCATTCCATGAGGAAAAGTACAAGTTGGCATTGCTTTACAGTATAGGTTCAGATCAGACTGTTCTTCTGTTCCATCTTATCAGATTTGGTACCACGCCCTGTTTGCTGTGTGACATAGACTGATTTAGAAGCTGCTCTGTACAAGTTGGCATTGCTTTACAGTATAGGTTCAGATCAGACTGTTCTTCTGTTCCATCTTATCAGATTTGGTACCACGCCCTGTTTGCTGTGTGACATAGACTGATTTAGAAGCTGCTCTGTACAAGTTGGCATTGCTTTACAGTATAGGTTCAGATCAGACTGTTCTTCTGTTCCATCTTATCATATTATACACACGTTGACAGGAGTGTCTAACACGCTATTGTATATTTTATATGTTGAGTAAATCTATCTACACAAGGTGACAGGATTGTCTAACACGATATTGTATATTTTATATGTTGAGTAAATATATCAACACAAGTTTATGGAACGCCGAATCTACATAAACTCAAATATTTGAAGAGCTCTTCAAATATTTAAAGAGCTCTTCAATGATATCATCAATTCAATTGGAGAGCTCTCTAATTGATTTAAAACCTCTCTAATTCAATTGAAGATATCTACAAATCAACATTTCATTTGTTGCTCTCACTGATTGAATTAGAGAGCTCTCCAAATCAATTGGAGATATCTTTAATTCAATTAGAGAGAGCAACAAATGAATTGGAGATATCTCCAATTCTTCCAAATTAAACATATCCATAATTGATTTGGAGATATCTCCAATTGAATTGCAGAGCTCTCCAATTGATTTGAAGATATCTCTAATTGATTTGGAGATATCTTCAATTAAGTTGATTTGGATATATCTTCAATTGAATTAGAGAGCTCTTCAATTCAATTGAAGAGCTCTTCAATTGAATTAATGATATCATCAATTCAATTGGAGAGCTCTTCAATTGAATTGCAGAGCTCTCTAAATATTTTAGTTTATGTAGATTTGCGTTCCCTCTTCAAATATTTAGAGAGCTCTCCAATTGAATTACTGATATCATCAATTCAATTGGAGAGCTGTCTAATTGATTTGAAGACCTCTCTAATTCAATTGAAGATATCTCCAAATCAACAATTCATTTGTTGCTCTCACTAATTGAATTAGAGAGCTCTCCAAATCAATTGGAGATATCTTTAATTCAATTAGAGAGAGCAACAAATAAATTGGAGATATATAGGATCCATCATGAGTTTTCTTTGGAGATCAAGATTTCTTAAATGAGTCTAGAAAAAGACGGTTATTAACAGAGCCTCTTGGCGAGGTTAATAACTCTCTTTTTCGAGACGAATTTAAGAAATCTTCTCCAAAGTAAAACGAGTGATGGATTCTTTTTATCACCTAAACAGTGTGTTTTAATGAAAAAATATTGACAACATCAAAACAAAGACCGAATAACATATTCTTCATAAGAACTTGTGATTCACCGCATAAAAAAGTAGTCCTCATCATTTTTGAATAAGAAGAAAAAAACAAACAATGTTTTAAACAATTAAGACTCGTTATTTATTCAAAATAACGTATTATTGCATTTTTCAATGTGTAAAATTTAACAACTTAACAATAAACATAATAAAGATAAAGGTCAAGATGACGTCATCAGTAGTCGCGTGTATGACGTGTATTTGATATCACACATGTTGGATATCGTTTATCCGTGATTTGTTCTCAACTTGAAAATAAGGGTATTTATGTGATAAATCTCCAATTCTTCCAAATAAAACATATCCATAATTGATTTGGAGATATCTCCAATTGAATTGCAGAGCTCTCCAATTGATTTGAAGATATCTCTAATTGATTTGCAGATATCTTCAATTAAGTTGATTTGGAGATATCTTCAATTAAGTTGATTTGGAGATATCTTCAATTAAGTTGATTTGGAGATATCTTCAATTGAATTAGAAAGCTCTCCAATTCAATTGGCAGGATTGTCTAACACGCTATTGTATATTGTATATGTTGAGTAAATCTAATCTATCTGTAGCTGCCTGTACTGTGGGAACCTATTCCAAATTTGGTACCACGCCCTGTTCGCTGTGTGACATAGGTACATACACTGATTTAGAAGCAGCTCTGTCATGTGTACCATGCCCGGGATCCCAAACCACTTTATTACCAGGGGCAAGCTCTGTTGACCAATGTAGAGGTAACTATATATAATATCCTGTTTCCCACATGCAACACATCTTTAGCAGACGACTTTGAAAACATCTAGGCAAATATATTGAACATTTCCATAAGTGAAAGAGTATTTAGAAACAGAACATTCTGGCAAAAGCAAAAGTAGCTGATAGGAGCAATGATTCCCTTTTCCACAATGTTTTCAAACGTCTTGTATGGCAGAGGCAGATGATTCGAAACACATCTGCTTGTTTGGAAAGGACGCAGAAACTTAATAATCAGCTATAATCAAATCAAAGTATTCTATTTTTAGATCATCTGAGATAAAGCCTCAAGGTGATCAATTCTAATCAATCTCTGTCATTGTCCTTCGTCGTCCGCCTTTGACTTTTAGGTTTAAACGATTTCTCCTCATAAACTGCTGGACGAATCTCAACTACACCTCACAGGAATGGTCCTTTGTAGGTCTTCTTCCGAAATTGTTCAAAGATTTAAATTATATTGAGAACTATGCTTGCTGCAGCATCAGAAAGGGAGAAATGACCAATCTTTAAAATTATTCTGCTCTGTCGGATCCCAGTTTCATTTGACAGGAATGTTCCTTGGAAGACCCTCGGATAACAGGTTCCCGCTTGCAGACGCACGTATAGCACATCTGTAATAGAGGACGATGAAAACACTGATGCAAAAATATTGAGAATCTCCATGAATGACCAATTTCTCGTTTTATCGCAATGCTTACATCTCTCTTCAATAATTATGGTTTCAATTAGAAAGAGTACCCTAAATTTTACATATATGTATTCAAATATGTCCGCGGTATATTTCTTGCGCTAACTTAAAGAGATTCAAAACGAACAATTTCTGCTTTTGCCACATT
Source organism: Serripes groenlandicus (assembly GCA_031761405.1). Taxonomy (NCBI): domain Eukaryota; kingdom Metazoa; phylum Mollusca; class Bivalvia; order Cardiida; family Cardiidae; genus Serripes; species Serripes groenlandicus. The sequence goes on along the minus strand of JASEVX010000094.1, from coordinate 169,573 downwards.
GTTTTCAACTCTATTCAATTATTAAAGATTTTCTATATTTTTTCTGCTGCATGTTTGTTGTTTGTGGGATAGGAGAAGTGGACCAGGGATCGTACCACAGTGTTGTCCGTTGCTGTGAAATGAATGAAAAACTGTTGAAACAGGAGTCAAACTCCAATTGACCCGATCCTAAGAATTACCATAACTAAGAAAATTAAAGGACTACAATGTGTGCAACTCTGGAAGTTACAGCCGCTTACAGACAAAGCTGCAGCAGGCGACATTTTTTAAAATACTGTGACAAAAGGAGAAACTGCTCGTGATAGCAATTTCTCACTTTGCCACAACGTTTGCATCTCTATTCAATAATAACAGGTTAACTTAAAGAGATTCAAAACGAGCAAGTTCTCCTTATGCCACGATGTTTTCAACTCTATTCAATTATTAAACTTTCATTTATCAAGGTTTTCCATACTTTTGCCAAATGATCTGCTGCATATTTGTTGTATGTGGGAAAGGGGAAGTGGACCAGCGATCGCACATAAGGGTTCTGTCCGTTGTTGTGAAATGACTGAAAAACTGTTAAAAAAGGAGTCAAATTCCAATTAACCCTTTCCAACATACAACGATGTAAACAGACAACTTTGAAAACATTTTGTAAAACAATATGAAAAACTTTGTGGAAAAAATAGAAATTTTAAGCAATTTATCCTTTTACCAACAATGTTTTCAAAGGTTCATATCAGAAAGCGCCTGTATGTGTCACAGGATTAAACTAACAAAACGATAAATCATTTTCAGATATAGATATTCAGTATATCCAGCTTGATGAAGGTGAAGTGTCGGTTCCAGCGGCCAGGCTGTCGGTCAATACAACGAACGCTAAATCGGGCTTCGTTCTATGGTTTCAATACAAACCTGCTAACTGCTCAAACCTGTTGAATGTGTCAAATGGAAATGCAGTTGTATTTGAACTCACAAACCAAGGTGATTCTTTGACGGCCAACATTTTAGAGTATGTATGATTGATTGATTGATTGATTGATTTGTATTTAACGCCTTTTTCAACAATGCTTCAGTCATATCACAGCTGCCAGTTTACCTACTCATTTATATCCTACCACACCAGTACACCACAAAACAGACATGTACTTTCTAAGCAACTGACTGCTTTTACTTTGGTGAAAGACGAATGACGCTTGTCACAGTGACTTTTGTTAAATGTCGGAATGAATGTTGGCCGAGCTGGGATTCGAACTCACAACCCCTGGATTGACAGCCCGCGTCGCTGCCGACTGAACTACTGGGGGCTCGGCTCTAGGGTATGTATGTTATAATTCAGCCGTCCCGCGAGAAAACCAACAGTATGGCCTCTGCGTAATGTATCGACCCGGATCAGCCTGCGCAGTCCGCGCAGACTGATCCGGGCCGACACATTCCGTCTCAGGGGTATAGAGGTATAGAGTAATGATTCCTGAAACAGAAAATCCACAGGAGGCGAAACGTGTCTATCCGGGTAAGCCTGCGCGGCTTGCTTAGGCTGATCCGGGACGATACTTTACGCAGAGTCCACCATGTTCGCTTTCTCGTTGGACGACTCATATTATCACACAGGAGACTAGTTAATCTGTTCCCACATACAACAAAAACTGCAGCAGACAACTTTGAAAACATCTCCGCAAAAACACAGATAATCCCTTTACATGAAGGTTTAACTACTTAATAAAGTTGAAAACAATGTGGCAAAAGGAGAAATTGCTCATTATGAGCAATTTCTTCTTTTGTCACACTGTTTTCAAAAGTCGTCTGCTGCAGAGGCCTCAGAGAGCGTCTGTATGTGGGAAAAGGTTAAGGAGGAGTAAACTGGTTTTTATCTTATGACTCATACAAACCCTATGGTGTAGGTACTCAAAGGAATCGTCTCACTTGAGTGTCAAATAAGTAGTTAACCATTTCCTACATACAGACACTTTCCTACGCCGCTGCAGCAGACGATTTCTTTAAAACATTGTGACGAAAGAAAATATTACTCAAAACGAGCAATATGTTCAACTCTATTCAATATTTAAACTATCATTTATAGAGATTTTCAAGATTTTTGCCAAAATGATTTTAAAGCGACTAAAAAAAAAAGAAAATTCGCCCTAAATGTTATTCTTTATGTTATCCAAGTAAAACCAGGGTAGAAAATGTATCGTTTTTTATAAATAAAGTGAACTTGAGTCGTTTTCAATTGTCCCGATGAAGGGGTTTCCTATTTAAAAATACTTACCCCGTTACTGACAGGGTAGAATTTGCGATGGAAAAAGTATCGAAAACAAGAAAATCTCACCGATTATAGGGGTATGTAATATGTCAGTTATCATATTTTAATGCCCCAAATACAAAAATAACACTTATTTTCTTAAAATTGGAAATTTTATTTTTTTTCGACGGTTGGGTATCTTGAGTTCAGTCGCTTTAAACTCGTCTGATGCAGATTTGTTGTATGTGGGAGAGTGTTTAGATATTTGACCTGATTTTTATCCGTTGTGTTTTATTTGTCCATGACAATCTGTCCCGGAAATTGTGCAGATATATAATATATATTTTAGGACATATCCACAGGGACGACTGAGCTTGCCAAACTCATTGACCCTTGCAAAAAACCTTGAAATCAATATGGCAAAAGGAGAAATTTAACATGATGCAGCTTGTATAAATGAAGCCTTTATTATCATTGGAAATAGAAGTAGTAGTAGTAGTAGTAGTACACTTTTTCAGGGAAAGTTACACTTCTACAATAACGATGACGACTGATGTATGGCATTACGTTAATGCAAGTCTACACAACTCCAGCTTTGTGATGTATGTCAATGACGAGATGGTCTTCAATGAGGATATTACATCATTGACAGGGGATTGGGTTCCAGATGCTGTGAACATAACTTTAGGTGGTAAGTTAACCTATTCCCTCACAACCCCTTCCAAACACCTCTGCTGCAGACAACTTTTGAATACATTATAGAAAAAAAAAATTAAAAATTCGACATGAAAGCTGAAAAGATTTTGCTTGTGATTTATGGCCTGTAAATGTTTACTGTATACATGTATCTGTTTTATGTAGGAAAGTGTTAATAAAGCAGGACCGGATTTTAGGGTGATTGTTGCTATTTTATAAACCCTTTCCATTCCCCACTAACAACACATTTGATGCAGACAAAGAAAACGTATAAACATAAATATCGAAAAGTTCTATAAATGAAACTATATCATATTTAAAAGATTTTGAAACATTGTAGTAAAAGAAAAAAATATGCTCATTATGAGAAATTTCTACTTTTGCCAAAATGTTTTTATAAGTTTTCTGCATAAAAATCTGTCTTGAAGTCTGTAATGGTTTAATAACATGTATGATAAAGGAAATATGTAGTGAAATGCAGTCTTGATTATTTGCCATGACTAAAGCTCAGTAATTTCTATATGCTTCCTTCACAGTGATTGAAATATGGGCCGTCCGCCAGAAAACCAACATTGTGGGCTCTGCGTAAAGTATCGACCCATATTAGCCTAAGCATGCCGTGCAGGCTTACCCGGGCACACACTTTTCGCCTCCTGTGGATTTTCTGTTTCTCGAATAATTACTCTATACCTCTATTCCCTCTGTGGCAGAATGTGTCTGCCAGGATTAGCGTGCGCGGACTGATCTGGATCGATACAATACGCAGAATCCATAATGTTGGTTTTCTCGTGGAACGGCTCATTTCTTTCTGTAGAGCTGTTTGACAGTTATATTCTTTCAGCAGCATGAAGGAGGCCACCAGAGCTAAACATTCAAATAAACCCTGCAAATGACATTTTCTCCTAAATAACCAATTTCAAAACAATTCCACACAATGATGTGGTATGCATGGTATATCTTGACCATCTTCCTAAATTGCTGAAACAACGCAACTGCACTGCACAAGATGGCCACAAGAACTGAAACCTTTTTTAACCCTTCCCACATATAATCACATTTGATGCATCTGCAGCAGATGACTTTTTAAAACATTTTGGCAGAAGGAGAAATTTCTCATCATAAGCAATTCTTCCTTTTGCCACAAAGTTTTCAACTCTTTTCAATAATAAATATGCATTCATTTTATAGAGATTTTCCACATTTGTGTCTAGATGCTTTCAAAGTCGTCTTCTGCAGATTAATTGTATGTGTGTAAGCAGATGGACCAATTTCAAAGTTAAATGATATCTCCTCCTAAGCAGCTGGACCAATTTCAAAGTTAAATGATATCTCCTCTTAAGCAGCTGGACCAATTTCAAAGTTAAACGATATCCCCTACTTAGCAGCTGGACCAATTTCAAAGTTAAACGATATCTCCTCCTAAGCAGCTGGACCAATTTCAAAGTTAAATGATATCTCCCCCTAAGCAGCTGGACCAATTTCAAAGTTAAATGATATCTCCCCCTAAGCAGCTGGACCAATTTCAAAGTTAAATGATATCTCCCCCTAAACAGCTGGACCAATTTCAAATCTATTTTCATTATCTACTTATTTTACCCTTTCCCTCATATAGCCGCTTTCTGAAACCTCTGCAGCAGACGGCTTTTTTGAAAACGTGACGACAAAAAAAAGAAATTGTTTAAAACGAGCAATTTCTCCTTTTGTCTATTCAATTATTTGACTTGTATTTAAAGGGTGTTTCCAATTTATTTCGGGTTTGTTTTCAAAGTCGTCTGCAGCAGAATTGTTGTATGTGGGAAAGGGTTAAAAGTTACTCAAACTATTCTGCTAAACTGCACAAAATGCTACTAATCAAAACTAAAAATAAATTTAGTTTTAATTTGTAGCATTTTTAAGCAGTCTATTAAAAAATATTAAATTTGCAAAAACACATCTATTTCAGGATCTGACTGCACTGGTTCATTTTCACAATTTAACCTTAACAAAACAGCCGGAACAGCCGGAACAGGGAATTACCCTAGATTATCCTGTTCTAACGGGGAAATGGGTGACCTGTTATCCTGGAAAGACTTTCTGGAAACGGGGGAGGAGGGCACATACTTTAAATTACACAGTGAATGTGATGGTAAGTTAATTGATTGATTGATTGGGTTTTAACGCCGTTTTTCAATAATTGTTCAGTCATATCACGGTGGTCAGTTTACCTACACATGTGTTTCCTGGGGGTTTTCACACCAGTAATCCACACAACAATCTTTCCAATCATCTGGCTACGTTTCCACATAGACTGTTGGCCCATTGGTGGAAGACGATGGGATGGTAAGCCACGACAGATAAATGTTCTCTTTTCCATATACAACAAGTCTCTTTGTGGTATACTAACTCAAACACCAAGCTAAATGTAAGTTCAAAGTTTATCCGAAATGAAGAGAAAAGTCTAACGAGTCTAAAAAACTAACTGCTTTTACTCTAAATCTCCAGCCAATATATCTGACGCCTCTGCAGCAGACTGCTTTTTGAAAACATAGTGACAAAAGAAGAAATTGCTCAAAACGAGTAGTTTCTCCTTTTGACACAATGTTTTCCACTTTTAGTCATAGGTTATACATTCAATTATAGAGATATTCTATTTTTTGACAAAATATGTTCAAAGTCGTCTGCTGCAGAATTGTCGTATGCTACTGGGTGTGCTGGAAGTATTCTACTTGCACATTTCCGCTAATTTACAGTAATTAGCATTTTATTGCCAGCAAGATGTTTATCCTCTAAATATTGAACCCTTGCAAACCTTCATCCATTGTAGCGTTTTGCTATACATGGAAAGCAGTAGACGACTTTGAAATCAGCTAGGCAAGAATATAGAAAATCTGGAGAATTGAAAATGTAATTATTGAATAGAGATGAATTCATTGTGGCAAATGTGATCTGCTCTAGATAAATCAAAATTTGGAAAAGGGTTGAAGTTATATTAACCCTTTCCCACATATAGACGCTTTCTGACGCCTTTGCAGCGGACGACTTTCGAAAACAATGTGACAAAAGAAGAAATAGCTCAAAACTAGCAATTTCTTCTTTTGCCACAATGTTTTCAACTTTTTCAATAATTAAACTTTCATTTTCGCAGATGTTCCATAATGTTGACTTGGTGGTTTCAAAGCTTTTCTGTCGCAGATGTGTTGTATTTGAGAAAGGGTTTAATTCATTACACGTTTTGTCTGATATATTGTCATCTGTAAAATTTTAAAAATATAAAAAAATCTGCCAGATTGTTGCTGAAACAGAATTTGAATAACAAATGGTTTGAATTCATTTTGAGGGCCTGATTTCGATTTCAACTGTTTGCATAGGTCGTGAACAGTTGGCTAAATCTGCAACTTGTTTGCAAAGAGCCATCCTTGGTACCCAGGCTATTCATAAAATATATGATACCCTGGGCAAATTGGCTAGCGAAACTTCTTAAAGCATGCACCACGATTTCCTCCGTAACTACACTGTAATTGTCGTATCGCATGAGGTTTGTGTCATGCGGCCAATCAAGCGGCTGCATTTCACATCATAAATTATTCATGAGTACGAGATTTGTACAGCCAATCTGCCCAGGGTATCATATATGTTATGAATAGCCTGGGTACCGAGGATGGCAAAGAGCTAGCTCCTCGATTAAGTGTTTATCAGCGATAGCTCAGTTGAATACAGCATGGACTATCGATCCTGGGAGTGTGAATGGGAGACATCGGTCAGTTATCTCCCTTTAATACTCTCTACATCTAGCTAGGTCCTATCATTTGGTTTCCTCTGTTTTTATCATTGGTTTCTTTGCACTGGATGGTGCACTTATAATTGCATTTTCTTGGCCAACTGTTATTAGATTGATTAGTAATTCCACATTTGTTTTCTTTAAACACTGCTATGTAAATTTTCTCTTTTGAATCATCACTTTAATTAACACATTTATGATTAATGTGTACCGAGTAATTGCAATATCTCATTACGAAATAGGGATAAAGACAAAGGATTCCAACTAAAAGGACCTACCAACTATTTGGTCTTCCTTGGTCTTTATCTGACAAGGGAGATAATATAATTATCACTAATGTCCCTTATTTGCACCATGGCTGGTCCATGCATTGTTTACGATGATAGACAAAAGTCATTTGTTTTCCACCAATGGGCTGACCTGACCTGACCATCTATGTGCAAATGAGCCAGATGCCTGAGAAAAAAGTTTTGTTGAGTATTGACGAGAGAAAGCTAGGAAAACCATGGTAATGTTAACCCTTTCCCTCATATAGACGCTTTCTGACGCCTCTGCAGCAGACGGCTTTTTGAAAACATAGTGACAAAAGAAGAAATTGCACAAAACGTGCAATTTCTTCTTTTGCCACAATGTTTTCCACTTTTAGTCTTTTAGTCATAGGTTATCCATTCAATTATAAAGATTTTCTATTTTTTGACAAAATATGTTTAGAGTCGTCTGCTGCAGAATTGTCGTATGAGGGAAAGGGTTAAAGCAGACGGCGTTTTGAAAACATAGTGACAAAAGAAGAAATTGCACAAATCGTGCAATTTCTCCTTTTGCCACAATGTTTTCCACTTTTTGTCATAGGTTATCCATTCAATTATAAGAGATTTTCTATTATTTTGACAAAATATTATTTTAGGCATCTTGTGTTTAATTAGTATATATGTCACATGAGCCGTGCCACGAGAAAACAAACAGTATTGAATCTGCGTAATGTATCATCCCAGATCAGCCTGCGCAGTCCGCGCAGTCTAGCCCGGGCCGACACAGGGGGATAGAGGCATAAAGAAATTATTCCTGAAACAGAAAATCCACAGGAGGCGAAAAGTGTCTGTCTTGGTTAGCCTGCACGTCATGTTTAGGCTTATCCGGGTCGAAACATTACGCGGAGTCCACAATGTTGGATTTCTCGTGGAACTGCTTACATAATGAAATTGTACTTGTATTTGTAACAACGATGTACTTATGTTGTACCAGTTGAAAAAATAAAGAATCAATCTGTCTATCTATCCGGTTTTCAAAGCAGATGACTCCAAACTATTCTTTTGAATTCTAATTAGTTATAAACAGCAAAGCATCCATCTGTCAATCTATGCTGCTTTAATAGCAGACGATTCCAAAGTATAATTGTGTTTTTCATTTTAAATTAGTGATAAACAACTGTGACAGCGGGCCTTGTAAAAATAATGGAAGTTGCACCGATGCGTATTTGGATTTCACCTGCGCATGCGCCGAAGGATTTACCGGGAAGTCGTGTGAAGATAACAGCGACGATTGCCAGGCAAATGAAGCCTGCGACAATAACGCCACGTGCGTTGATGGACCGAATAAATTCTCGTGTCAGTGTATGACTGGCTATACAGGAGACTTGTGTGAGACTAAAGTCGGTATGTGAGCCATTTATATAAGGTTAACCCCCTATGTTATACCACAGGTCCGAGTTTTCATTTGAGAACAAAAATGGAGAAAAAAACCACCACAATACCACTTTAGGATACTTCAAATAGTCTCTATATAGTGTCCATATGCTATAAATGTTAAACGTATGAGAATATTCGGGGAATCCCACACAGGACCTTGTTACTATAAATAGCCTCTCTATAAGGTTTTATAGAAAATACTATTATACTATATGGACCATTATACAGCAAACTATTTTGAAAGCATCAAGGCATTACGTATGAAATTTTATATAAAGTTAACCCTTGCCCACATACAGCAAATCTGCAGCGGCGGAGGACTTTGAAAACATCTGGTTAAAAATTTAAACAATCTCTTAAAATGTAAATGAAAGTATTCAAAATAGTTTAAAACATTGTGGCAAAAAGGAGAAATTGCTCATTATGACCAATTCCTTCTTTTGCCATAATGTTTTAATGTAGTCAGCTGCAGACTCATCAGATGGGAAAGGGTTAACTCCCCTTTCTTATACTGCAAATCTACAGCAAACCATTTTGAAAGCATCTATGCATTATAATTACAGCTATATGAAAATTCACTGTATATGAAAGTACAATCATTGAATAAACTTGAAATATCATTGCTGCAACAGGCGAAATTGCTCATTATGTCTACTGCAGATGCATCTTAACCCTTTCCCACATACAAACATCTGCAGCAGAGGACTTTGAAATAATCTGGCTGAAAATAGGGTACGTCTGCAGTAGAGGCGTCAGAAAGCGTGTGTATGGGGGAAGGGGTTAATGTTGGAAACGGTTAATACTTGAAAAGAAATACAACAATGTATAAACCTGAGTATTGATGCACATTGATCTGGCTATGTCATTTTAGGTCTCTATGCTATGCGTAGAGCGGCGATAGCTCAGTCTGCAATGACGAGGGCTCTCAATCCAGGGATCTTGAGTTCAAACAATGGCTCGTCCGTTCATTCGTTCATCAGATGATTGACAAAAGTTTTTGTAACAATAACCATTAACCCTTCCCGCATTAAACAATCTGCAGCAGACGACTTTTAAAACATCTTCAAAAAGTGTTGAAAAGCTCTATAAATGAAAGTTAGCAATTTTTCCTTTTTGCCAAAATGGTTTCAGTGTGTCTGCTGCAGAGGCGTCAGAAAGTGTCTGCATGTGGGAAAGGATTAAAATCACACCAGTGCTATACTTTCCCTCATATAGACGCTTTCTGACGCCTCTCCTTTTGCCACAATGTTTTCCACTTTTGATCATAGGTTATCCATTTTATTATAGAGATTTTCTATTCTTTGACAAAATATGTTCAAAGTCGACTGCTGCAGAATTGTCGTATGAGGGAAATGGTTAAGCCCCCCTTCCCACATACAACAAATCTGCTGCACGCGACTTTGAAAACATCTTGAAACAAATACCGACAATAGCTATAAATAAAAGTATAGCTAGCGAATAAAGTTAAAAAATATTGCAGCAAATAAAGAAATTATTCATCATGGGCACTTGTCACAATGTTTTCAATCGTTGACTGCTGCAGGTGCATCAATTATATTCAATGATAATGATCACTTTTTATAGTGATTTCCATTTTGTCCTTGGTGTATACAAAATTGTTTGCTACTAATTTATAATAATGTGTATAGGGTTAAAATCATTTCTTTGGTGATACAAACCCACTTAAAGTCGCTTTTAAACACCTCTGCTTTTGAAAAGCATTGCGGCAAAAGAAGAAATTGCTCGTAATGAACAATTTTCCCCTTTTGCCACAATGTTTTCAACTCCCTTCAGTAATCATTCTATCATTATTATTATTATTATTATTATTATTATTATTATCATTATTATTATTATTATTATTATTATTATTATTATTATAATAATATTATTATTATTATTATTATTATTATTATTATTATTTATTATTATTATTATTATTATCATTATTATTATTATTATTATTATTATTATTATTTATTATTATTATTATTATTATTATTATTATTATTATTATTATTATGATTATTATTATTATGATTATTATTATGATTATTATTATTATTATTATTATTATTATTATTATGATTATTATTATTATTATTATTATTATTATGATTATTATTTCCAAGTTATTGCCAAGATGTTTTCAATCTCATCTTCTGTATATATGTTAAATATTGAATGTCAGGAAAGGGTTATTGTAACAAGATCCCCTTTTCACTGTGCCTGGTTCCTATCTATTTATAGTAAACGGCGAGTGGGGACCATTTGGTAACTGGAGTGGATGTTCCAAGACGTGTGGAGAGGGGACTTGGACCCGTACCCGGGTGTGTGATAGGCCCGCCCCAGATAATGGTGGACTAGAATGTGACGGAAGTGACACCGAGATCGGGCCGTGTGAAGAACTGGCAGACACGCACGAAGATTGTGTCAATCGTATGATAGCTTTATTTTTACCCTCTCTCACATATAATCTACAGCAAACACGGACGAAAATTGTGTCGATCATATGATAGCTTTCTTTTTAATGATAGACATCTTCTCCTAAACAGTTTGTACACATTTGATGAAACTTCTTAGGGATATTCCTTGGGTGGTGCACTTTAAAAACAGCTCAAAGAAAAAAGAGATGCAGAACTCTAGTTGCCATGACAACCGAAATGATTTTTTAAAATAAACCTTTGAAAATCTTCTTGTTTGAAACCGAAAAGCCTACAGCTTAGATATTTAGTGTGTAGTATTGTCTAGTGATCCTCTACCAAGATTGTCTAAATTAATTAATTAATATTTGGACCCAGACCAGCCTAAGCATGCCGCGCAGGCTTACCCGGATAGACACTTTTCGGTTCTGTGGATTTTTTGTTTCAGGAATCATTACTCTATACATCTATCCCTCGGAGACGGAATGTGTCGGCCCAGATCAGCCTGCGCGGAGTGCGCAGGCTGATTTGGGTCGATAAATTACGCAGATGCCATTATGTATGTTTACTCGCAGGACGACTCATATGCAATTGGGAAAGGGTTAAAAACCATTATCAATGGTATTGCAGAAAAGTTTGCCCCCTGATTGAACATCGATTGAAATGTTCTTGTTTTAATTAATTGCATATTACATAATTGCAGATTACATAATTACATATTACATAATTGCTTATTACATAATTGCAGATTGTTCAAACCCTCCGACCCTCGTCAATGGCACGATGAACTGCACGATAGATGCGAATGATGGAGAGACTGTCATTTGTACGCCGAAATGTTTGGATGGCTACGATTTCGATAGCGACTTTATGGTGGTGAACGCGACAATTTTCTGTGGCGTAAATTCAAGCTTCAAGTGGAACATAGAAAACCCAGACAATCCTAACATGACTCTTCCGAGCTGCTTGAGTAAGTCATTACTGCTGTTGACCTTTAAATCTGGTATTGACCTGCGGGTCTTTTTTATTAACAAGTGACCACATACAACAAATCTGCTGCAGCAGAAGATTTTGAAAACGTCTTGGCATAACTATAGAAAATCTCGTTAATTGAAAGAATGATTATTGAATCTAGTTGGAAATATTGTGACAAAACAAGAAAAATGCTGAAGATGAGCAAATGTCCCTTTTGCCACAATATTTTAGAAAATTGTCTGCTGGAAATGTATCAGAATGTGTCTGTAAGAGGGAAAGTGTTTTAATCAGAAAATAGTGTACAATACATCTTACAACCCTAAGATAGTCTCTATGTGTCTGTAAGTGGGTAAGTGTTAACGGTTGAACGATGTTTAACCAGCGATTAGTGTACACTAAATCTTACAACCCTAAGATAGTCTCAATGTGTCTGTAAGTGGGTAAGTGTTAACGGTTGACCGATGTTTAACCAGCGATTAGTGTACACTAAATCGTACAACCCTAAGATAGTCTCAATGTGTCTGTAAGTGGGTAAGTGTTAAAGGTTGTGTGATATTTAACCAGCGATTAGTGTACACTAAATCTTACAACCCTAAGATAGTCTCAATGTGTCTGTAAGTGGGTAAGTGTTAACGGTTGAACGATGTTTAACCAGCGATTGGTGTACACTAAATCTTACAACCCTAAGATAGTCTCAATGTGTCTGTAAGTGGGTAAGTGTTAAAGGTTGTGTGATTTTTAACCAGCGATTAGTGTACACTAAATCTTACAACCCTAAGATAGTCTCTATGTGTCTCTAAGAGGGAAAGTGTTAAAGGTTGTACGAGTTTAAGCAGCGATTAGTGTACACTAAATCTTACAACCCTAAGATAGTCTCAATGTGTCTGTAAGTGAGTAAGTGTTAAAGGTTGTGTGATTTTTAACCAGCGATTAGTGTACAATAAATCTTACAACCCTAAGATAGTCTCTATGTGTCTGTAAGAGGGAAAGTGTTGAAAGGTTGTACGATTTTAACCAGCGATCAGTGTACAATAAATCTTACAACCCTAAGATAGTCTCTATGTCGACCATTTTTTAGCTTACCTGAGCCCAACGTGAGCTATGTGATCACCATGTGTCAAGTAACCGTTGTCAAATAACGTCTACTTTCTAAAACATTTTGTCTATTATAGCCAAACTAAACAGGAATGTTCCTTTGGTTGTCCTCTTTGAAAACAAATCAATTCAATTCAAAACTTTGGTTATCACAAAGGCAGAAAAATGCCAAAATATTCTTGTCCAAAAGTAGAGGTCCAATTTTGAAATAATACGGCGCAATGTTCCTTAGTTGTCCCTCAACCAAGTTTGTTCATAATATTCCGATCCATCGAAAAGCATGGCCGACAGGGGACAGGGCTTTGTTTTCCGTATATGGTATTTAGCAAAAATCTTGTCAAAAAGTACTAACACGATTTGAAACAATAATTTGGCATTCTACCTCTACCAAAATTGTTCTTTTCTTATTTACCCATTCCAATATATAGACACTTTCTGATACCACTTCAACTATATCCATATAAAGATTTTACAAATTTTCAAAGTTATCTGCTGCAGATTGTTTGTATGTTGGAAAAGGTTATAAATATGTTTTACTTATAAATGCTCATGTGAAGGTTGGATGTTGGATGTTGGATGTTGGATGTCCATGGTTTATAGGATGTATAGAACATGTGTTTGATTTAAATGACTTTGAACGCAACTGAAGCAGTCGCCTTTTGAAAACAGTGTGGTAAAACAATGTTCATCAAAAGTGTCACCAATGCCTACCTATATAGAACAGGATACTTTGTTTAAATTGCCCGCCCCCCCCCCCCCCGCAAGAAAAAGAGCTTTAAGTTTAACTCCATTAGTTTCGTATCAACAATCTTTTAATCTAGTTCGATAATAATTATGCTTATAGGCTGTTCTCAGATTTTGGTTTCAAAGATTAGTATTTATCCTGTCACGTCTAGCAATTTCGACCCGATAACAGGGTGCCGTATATTTATTTTGATCTACGTCAGTTGGTCATGTGATAAGCTGGCGGGCACCTGCTAGCCGGGACTACTTTTTTACACGATATATATAACTATTTATCCTGTCACGTGTAGCAAGTTCGACCCGATAACAGGGTGCCGTATATATATTTTGATCTACGTCAGTTGGTCACGTGATAAGCTGGCCGGCACCTTCGGCTCACCCGATAAATTACTCCGCATTGCCAGAAAAACTTTCTCAATCCACGGCACCAACCTATTATTCTCTATGTACAAGAAATATGCAGCTGCCAACTTTATAAGAGCAAGGCAAAAATATGAAATCGTCTTTAAATAAGAGTATAACTATTGTAAAGAGTTGGAGAAAAACAAATGTGTCAATTATGAGCAATCTCTCCTTTTGTCATAAAATGTGTTTTCGAGAGTTGTTTGCTACAGATACGTCTGCAGGAGAGAATTTTTATTATTATTATTATTTTATTAGGGTTTTACGCGGTTTTCAACATTATTTCAGTTATATCACGGCGACAGTTCACTTATTCATGATCCCTGGGTAAACAAACCAGTACTAGGCTAGGAAATGTGCCTTGCCCAAGGCTGCAGCAGAGAAAGGGTTACATATTTATTTTGCGTCCGAAGGTGGTCATATCGAGGGCTTGGTGTGAAACGGTTGTTACTAAAATTGGTATTTTGTTACCAAGGTTAATCACCTCGCCATAAAGTCTTTAAAAGCGTTAAATCATTTTTCTTGGTAAACAATGGAAATTTAGGTGCCATTACTCGTTCTGAGCAATGGCACATCAATTTGCATTGTTTACATGGGAAGGAATCCGCTGTGGTCGATTGGTTAGCGTCGGGGATTTCGAAACCGGGTGTCCCGAGTTCGATCCCCAGTCGCGGCACTACGGTCATGGTGGAGTGCCCTTGGGCAAGGCACATGTTCTAGCCTAGTACTGGGATCATGAATAAGTGAACTGTCGCCGTGATATACCTGAAATAATGTTCAAAGCGGCATAAAACCCCAATAAATAAATAAATAAATTTACAAAGGGGTCAAATGGCCCCTAAATCAGGGTTTTCAAAATAGGTTTATAGTTACAACCGTTTCATACCAAGCTCTTGATATGGTGGAGTCTAGCCTAGCACTGATGTGTTAATTAGGAGAACATGAATAAAAAATGTGTTGCTGATAAATAACCGACATATTGTTGAAAATTGCATAACACTTTTATTTCAGAAAAAGAAATGGCAAATGAAGTGACGCTCACCTACATTGCTAGCTATTTCAGTTTATCATACCCAGATAACAGACAAATAGAAAATGTTATTTTTGAAATACTGAACATGGAAGAATGTATTGATACAAAGCAATGTTCTATAATATCATTAGTGATCAATACCTTTCTTGGACGTAAACGTAGATCAACTACTGATACCACCTTCACTCTCACGGTTTCCTGTAAGCCCATAGCATGTGAGTATAATGTACTCTAGTCCTTTTTATTACACGAAGCCCTCTCTGTGAGTGTCAAAATCCCATTACATTAATATCATATGACACTACTAGTTTGGCTTCCAGTATAACGCTCAAGTCTTTGTTACACTGCGGAAACCAAACTACGTCACTTCAGGGGTTTGACGTTATAACGTTAGTCTCTTTGGCGCCAAAACCGACAAATTGCATGCACGTTTTCTTCGAAATACGCCTCATATATCACTTTATGTGATAAATAAAATATCTCATTCAGGTTTATTTATTATAGCTTTTAATGAACTCGTTAACGAATATGATGCACGCCAAGGCTCGCGGCATATCATCTTAGGTAACTCGTTTATTAAAAGTGATAATAATAAAAACACTCATGAAATATCCGCTATTTATATCTCATCAGACAATTTTGGACAACTCGGCAGTAAATAGCCTTACCTGTTTACCATATGCGTTCGCTCCACGGCGCTCTTGTTTGTCAAAGTTTCCAAGTCATCTGCTCTAGATGCGCATGTAGGCAATGACGGTTTACAATATTGTTTACAGCTGTTGATGAATGTTACGACCTCCTTGCTGGCATAGTGTCTTCCCTAAATGACGCTGTAAACAACACTCAACTGACAGTAACCTATGACAACCAGGACTACGATGTTGACATCAACAGTACCGAAGTTGACGGAATAGCAACTTGCAGCACTGGAAGTGTTCCCGTCTTCCACTATTGTAGTAAGTTGACCTTTAGCCTCCAGACACATATTGACACATCTGCAGCAGACGACTTTTGAAAACACATATATTGTGGCAAATGGAGCAATTACTCATTTTGTCACAATTTTTCCAACTATATTCAATAATAATACATTCATTTTTAGAGATTTTCCATTATTTTGCATTGATCTTTTCAAAATCATCTGCTGCATATTTGTTGTTTGTGGGAAAGGGTTAACACACATTCATGACAATATTTGTATTGTTTCTCGATACCTACATGTAGCCAGTGTAAGCCTCTCTTTAAACATTAACAGGGAGAAACTTCCTGTCCTTTCAAAGTAAAACATATGTTGAGTTTGTTTAACCCTTTCGCAGCCAAAGGTGAGAAAACTCGTCACGAACTGTCTCTCCTGGAATCTGCAGTGTCTTCCTTTTTAGACATTAAATTTAACCAAAGTTCCTGTTGGACGGAAAGTGGAGAGGTCCAATTTTCAATATGGAAGAGTCGACTTTGTGAAATGGTTAAAAAGAAGTCTTCAAGAATCTGTAAACATGAATCTATAAAAAAAAAACATTGTTTCAAAAGGAGAAATTGCTTATTATTGGCATTTTTTCTTTTTCCGTTATGTTTTTGAACGTCGTCGGAGTGTTGTTAAGAGGTTGAAAGTTAAATATGAACGTCATTGTGCATTATGATGAAAATCGACCAATCTGCATATACAATTGAGTTTTAGTCCAGTTCATTAACCTTTTCCCTCACATAGACGCTTTCTGACGCCTCTGCAGCAGACGGCTTTTTGAAAACATAGTGACAAAAAAAGAAATTGCTCAAAACGAGCAATTTCTCTTTTTGCCACAATGTTTTCCACATGAAAAGTATGCTCATGGTCGACTTTGACATGAAAAGTATGCTCATGGTCGACTTTGACATGAAAAGTATTCTCATTGTCGACTTTGAAATGAAAAGAGTGCTCATGGTCGACTTTGACATGAAAAGTATGCTCATGGTCGACTTTGACATGAAAAGTATGCTCATGGTCGACTTTGACATGAAAAGTATGCACATATTCGACTTTGACATGAAAAGTATGCTTATTTGACATGGAAATATGCTCATGATCGACTTTAACAGGAAAAGTATGCTAATTTGACATAAAAGTATGCTCATGGTCGACTTTGACATAAAAGTATGCTCATGGTCGACTTTGACATGACAAGTATGGTCATGGTCGTTTTGGCATGAACAGTATGCTCATGGTCGATTTTGACATGAACAAAGTTATATTGTGTTAACATTTCAGTCCCTTGTGGTCTGGGTATGTTCGCGAGCAGCGAGTTCTGTGAAAGGTGCCCGAGGGGAAACTATCAGGACGAGATTAGGCAGACCTCGTGTAAACAGTGCCCAGACGGATGGACAACACTCGGACTTCAATCGAAAGATAGTGCAGATTGTTCAGGTACGCTTTACCACTTCCCACTTGCAGAACCATGTGTTATGGAAAATAAAGTTGTAAAATACTATCATGTTTTATTACTCACTGAAATAGCCATATTAATGCTAAAATATAAGTAATGGAGAGTTTTTTTTCGTTTTCATGGGGGTATGAACAAAAAAACTTGATCACACATTCTATGAAACCGCTTCGCGATTTCATAGAGAGTGATCAGGTTTTTTTGTTCATACCCCCATGAAAACGAAAAAAAAGCTCTCCATTCCTTAAATAATGTTTAAATCAATTATGCTTGCATACAGATATTAACCCGTGGCCTAGTGGTTAGCGTCGGGGATTTGGAAGCGGGCGTCCCGGGTTCGATCCCCAGTCGCGGCGCTGTGGTCATGGTGGAGTGCCCATGGGCAAGGCACATTTCCGAGCCTAGTACTGGTTTGTTTTCCCAGGGATCATGGATAAGTGAACTGTCGCCGTGATAAATGAAATAATGTTGGAAACGGCGTTAAATCCCAACAACACAAAAACAAAAACAAATTCTATTTCTATACATATTTCTGCCCAGATTCTTCTAACGTTGTCAGCTGCAGATTTGTTGCATGTGGGAAAAGGTAAACCATTCTTAACAAAACAACAAATCAGCTGCAGATGGTTTTGAAGACATTTAGTTTAAATAAATGAAAGAATTTTTTTTGAATAAAAGTGTTAACGTTGTGGCAAAAGGCAAAAATGCTCATGATGAGCAATTTCTAATTTGTCCATGTTTTCAATCTGTGGTCTGGAGCAGATGTGTCAAAATGCGTATGCATGTGGGAAATGGTTTACAGGGTGAATATCACACTTTCTAAGGTCAATGATGAAAACAAAATGAGGACTTTGCAAATAATTGATCGGAATGTGACCTCTTTGGTACTTTTACCCTTTCCCACATGCAAGTTGCAAGATTTTTGAGAAATTGTTCATGATGATATAGTAGTTTTCCTAGATTCTTCCTTCAATTTGGGTCGAGTTACATACTTGTTCTTTGGTTTCAGTCGAGGTAATTGACACTGACACTGACATAGAGAGTATCCTATGGATGGTCTTATTGGGCGTGGGTGGAGGACTGTTGTTGGCCGTAATTGTGATTATAGCCTCGATGTGTATGAAGAAGTAAGTAACCATTTCAAAATTACCACACATCTGCAGCAGACGACTTTGTTAACCTTTTGGCAATATTATGGAATATTTTTATAACTGAAAATACAATCATTAAATATATAAACATTGTGACAACAAAAATTAGATCACCTGAGCCAAATGCTCAAGGTGATATGTTCTGATCATTCTCTGTCCGTTAATTTTGAGCTTTTAAACACCATCTCCTCCTCAACCACCGTACCAATTTCAACCAAACTTCACAGGAATGTTCCTTTTGTGGTCCTCTTTAAGATTAAATTATACGGAGAACAATAACTGCTGTTTCATCAGAAAAGGGTGAAAGTGCACAATATTTATTCTTCTCCCCTGAATTTGCTTGTCGGATTCCAATATGATTATGTAGAATTGCTTGCTGGGTGACCAAGTACACAACAGTTTAATCCATATTGATTGGTTGAAAAAAAGTATAGACTGGCAGCTTTAGAAAAGAGGCAAAATGACAAAATTTAAAAATATTATTGTCGATCCCGCTAGCGTAGAGCACGACAACGCTGTCACAATGGCGGTTCGGTGTATACACGTGCGTCCGTGGGGTCGTCTGTCCGGCTCCGCATCTTAACCATGCATCATAGGATTTCCAAGAAACTTGGCACAGACGTTGACAATGATGAGGCGGCGTGTCGTGCACAAGAACTAGGTCTGTACCTCAATGGTCAAAGTCACACTTAGAGGTCGAAGATCAGAATGAGAACTGTTTGATAGGACTGTACCTTGTCCGGGCCGCATCTTAACCATGCATCATAGGATTTCCAAGAAACTTGGCACAAACGTCATAAAGCGGCGTGTCGCGCTTAATACCCAGGCCTGTACCCCAAATATCAAGGTCACAGATAAAAATCAGTACCGTTTGATAGGACTGTACCTTGTCCGGCTCACATCTCAACCATGCATCATAGGATTCCTAAGTTAGTCACACATGTTCACCATGATGAGGGAGGTGAAGTCTAGTGCACAAGACCCAGGCATTGGTCATAAAGGTCAATGTCACACTTAGATGTCAAAGGTCAACATGAGAAACCATGCATAATAGGATTCCCAAGTGAGACGACTTTAAAAACATAGACGCAATAATATGGAAATCTTGAAATGAAAGATGAAGGATTGAAAAAAATTGAAAACATTCTGGCAAAATGGAAAAGTGTTCATTATGAGCAATATCTTCTTTTGCCACAATATTTTCAAAAATTTCTCTGCTGCATAGACGTTACAAAGCATCTCTGGTAGCGAGTTTGAATAACAATTTTAACCCTTTCCCATATAACACAAATCTGCAGCGACAAACACATCTAGATAAATAAAATGTATAAATATATGTAGTATTACTGAACGCTTATAGTTAACAGGTGTGAGATTTTTTTTTTTTTTTTTTTTTTTTTTTTATTACCCATGAAGCTTTCTGAAATGAAACTGGAAAAATCCATGGGGGCCGCCATTTTGGATATGTATAAAAAGCAGACGTAAAACACAGATTGAAAATGATTGTCGGCTTTTTAATGATTTTTTTTTAAATCGGTATTTTGGATATGTATAAAATGAGCAGAAAAACACGGATTGAAAATTATTGTCGTCTTTTTAATCATTTTTTTAAAATCGATTTTTGAGTATGTAAAAAATGAGACGAAAAACACGGATTGAACATTATTGTCGTCTTTTTAATGCTTTTTTTTTTTAAATCGATATTTAAGATCATTTAAGTGCTGTGTTATGTGGGAATTAACATTTGTACGAAAAGTTAAAAATAAATGGAACTCTGTAAGAAATATGTTTTCCCGTTTGTCAAAAAATCGACAGCATTAACCTTCTACGCCCGAACTTAAATTTTGACTGTATCGTAGCCAAAGAAGGACGTAAAGTCATTTCCGTAACACTTCATCTTGGCGTAACGTCAATGGAGCGATGTCGTTTCCCGCAAAAAATGTGGTATCAACATGAAAGACCCAAAATTCCTATGCATGATCTATTGACTCACTCATTCAAAGTATAATTATTTATCAAACATTGTGGCAAAAGCATAACTTTCTAATAAGGAGCAATTGTTCTTTTGGCGACAATCTTTTCCTAAATCGTCTGTTGCAAAGGCCTCAGAAACCATCTCTAATAGGGAAATGGTTTAGCAGAAATGTGACCATTTACATCATTTGTTCCAGTCATATTGACTGGTTGAAAAAGGCAGTCGCCAAGTGGCATCAGAAAAGGGCTGATCTATTTG
Source organism: Serripes groenlandicus (assembly GCA_031761405.1). Lineage (NCBI taxonomy): Eukaryota > Metazoa > Mollusca > Bivalvia > Cardiida > Cardiidae > Serripes > Serripes groenlandicus. The sequence goes on along the minus strand of JASEVX010000094.1, from coordinate 148,741 downwards.
CTTCTTTACCATAATGCAGGTGATCGATTTAGGATCATCTTGGCCCTCATGTTTTAACCTCGTTCATTATAAATGTATTCCTTGATTTTCTGAAAGTCTTTACTTTATTATTTTCTGTTCGTAATAATATACGACAGCAATACGAATTCCAAATATGTTTTGATAATGCAAGCAACATGACATTAACATTATTATTGTCTAGTCAATTACTCATAAATCCCTTTTTATGGCCAAAGTATGCTCTTTAATTTTTGTTTATAATTGTCTTGCGTTTTTTTCGTAAATAGGTAGTACCTATAGATATATTAGAAAAGCATTTGTTATCGTCAAGTTTTTATTTACAGAAGTTCAAAGAGGCCCGTCACCCCATTAACTGATGACATTACTCTCTGTGCAACTAGCAACTCAGACAGAAACACAAACCCCCGTTTTAACAAGTATGTATTAAATCGTCAATTTATCACTTTCAGCAAAAGGAATCGTAAATGGATTTCTTTGTTCATGTATAACCTTTTCCTACGTGCAAACGCATATATAACCCTTTCCTTCATACGTCACTTCTGCAGCAGACGACTTTGAACATATGTTGTCAAAAAATAGTAAATCTCTATAATTGAATGGATAACCTATGACTTATAGTGGAAAACATTGTGGCAAAAGGAGAAATTGCTTGTTTTGAGCAATTTCTTCTTTTGTCACTATGTTTTCAAAACGCCGTCTGCTGCAGAGGCGTCAGAAAGCGTCTATAAGTGTTCCCACTTGCGGACATATTTTTATGCATCCATCTTCATCAGATGAGTTTTGAAAACTTTATAGGAAAAGAAGAAATTGCTCAAAAAGAGCAACTTCTTATTTTGCCTCTATGTTCTCAACTCTTTCTAATGATTAAAGTTTCATTTGAAGAGATAATTCATATTTTTTCCCAAGTCATTTTTCAGTCATCTGTTGCATGTGGAAAAGGTTTACATTTTTGAAGCTTCATACTTCTTATGATCTCAACTAGTTTCTTCATTTAGTTGTATTACCCGAGGCCTTATAAATGTAAACATGGTACTGTATAAACAGGTTATATTCGCGTTGGATTAATTTTTGCTTATATTCCAATTCATGTCTGGAATTTTTAGACATTTTAAAAGTATATTATTGTTATACATTAACGGTCTTGACTGATTTGTAACCTGTAGACTGCATTCTACCTCAATTCAATTCAATTCAATTTCAATTTCTTTAATACTCCCAGTTTGTACATGGACAAAAACATGAGGAAAATACAATTTAGCATTACAAACGGCGAAACAAAATGACATATATACATGACAGAGTATAGAACAACCCTCTAAGTAACATTGTTTACAAACAAAATAATAAACATATAGATCCCTGAAGACAGATATTGATCAACATAATATTCCACGATTTTTATTTTTATTTTAATTTTTGAGATATAGCGTAGGATGGTTAAAATAGCCAAAAATATATAATTCAATTACCTTGAGTGTTGTAAAACCAGTTACGCATTAAAGCATAGTTTTTCACAAATGGCCTCTAGTTCATAAGGCTGTTTTAACAACATTTCTTGCTAATGCCTGTACTTAATTAGTACCCAATGAAATTATTTTATTTATATTGTCTTTTGTTCACACCTAACGCCGGCAACTGACTTTTAACCCTTTCCCGCATACGACAATTCTGCAGCAGACGACTTTGAACGTATTTTGTCAAAAAATAGAAAATCTCCATAATTGAATGGATAACCTATGACAAATAGTGGAAAACATTGTGGCAAAAGGAAAAATTACACGTTTTGTGCAATTTGTTCTTTTGTCACTATGTTTTCAAAAAGCCGTCTGCTGCAGAGGCGTCAGAAAGCGTCTATATCAGGGAAAGGGTTAACAGTTAGGTATACAGAAGTACCTTTCAATTGAGGGTGATGATAATTTTACTATATTTCATATTTTATTTAAGTATCATCCATGTACAATCATATATATTTACATGTATTGTTAAAATAATAATACAAATAAAAAGCACTGGCCTTTCATGAAATGAAATACAAGAGACTGTCATACGTATATTATGTAAAACATCAATATCTGACACATATCACAAGCATGTATATATATGGTTCAATAAAGAGTTGGATGCTAATTTCGGCTTGAATATAATACAGTGAGAAAGTCGACCACCGAAGGATAAAATGTGCACAAATGCACGCATAAGAAGCATTTTTAGAAATAAGATGCCGGCCTGCATCAAAATCGGAGGGAGACTTATTAGCAGCCGATTCTTTTAATGCATACATATACATTAAAATGTATTTGTCCTGAACATATTTACACAGAATAAAAATAAAAGTTAAGAGTCCAACTTATTTAGATAAAAAAAAGACGACGTTGTAGTATATCATAACAGGTTTTGGCACATATCCGTATCATATCTGAAATGGTGAACACACTGGTGTGTATATTTATAACATACAGTTACCAGTTAGTATACTCGTACATATACACATAGACTTACATCAGTTTATTACCATAAAGCAGCGAAGATGAAACGGCTGTTTTGATTGGCTAAACTAAGTTGTGGCCACAACTTAATTAAGTAACTTGTGGCCACAACTTACCACGCTTGTTGAAATTATTCAGATCCGTTGAAAAACATGGCTGCTAGGGAGTAGGGCTTGTTTTCCTTATATGTTTTATATCGAGCTTTAAAAATCTTCTTGATGAAAAGTATTGGCCTGATTTAAAAACAATTTTGCACAAATGTTCCTTGGGTGACCCTCCACTTAGATTGATCAAATAATTTTGATTTGTTGAAAAACATGGCCATGAGGGGGCAGCACTTGGTTTGTTTCTATTTCCGGTAAGGATGTTGAATCACCGTATCTTCGGAAACTCGTGCATTGTTTTTTTTTCTCGTGGAAAAAGCACGCGAAGTTTATATATCATAGGTGTGAATATCAAAAATGTGCTTCCAACTGTTACATCTTACACAACATTTTTATCAGGATTTGTATTGGTTATAACGCTGTATTTTTAATACTGTTAAATAATTGATCAAAACAATGTATCTACGATTTGTAAAGCACAATTTTATATGTAAAACTTTACATTCATTTCCAAAACTGAATTATAAAGTACTAACAGTGTCCTCATGTTAGGTGTATTTCACGTGGTGCCTGTTTAGGTTGCGCGACGTCAAGTGTTTTACAGTTGTCTATTCTTTTTTTTTTCTTTTTGTATTTTGTATTATTACCCGAGGATCTAAATAAATTTAAGTATTTTATATTTCTATCTATCTATCATAGAGAGATTGAACTGATACATTGCCGATGTTTTGACGTCATCGCCGGTCATTATTTTCAGGGACTCGGGTATTTGAAACCTTTTTAGCTCACAATTATTTTTCCCCTTTTGAAATTATGAAATTACACCATTTTTATATTTTAATTTTCTCAACTTTTTATGTTTTTATATTATCATAATATTCATTTCAGTGCCCATTTAAGAAAAGATGGAAACGATGCCTTGTTTCCCGTTCCACAAGGAAAGAACGTTGACGTTTTTACATTGAAGCAAATGGAACCCGATGATGACGAGGTTCCAAGGCCACAATCGAGAAATGTTTGGTAAGAAAATACAACACAGCGTTTTCTACAAAAGTCGTAAAATGATAATGAACAGCATTTTAAATCTGTGATGGAATGTATAGACGATATTATTCAACCCTTTCCCACATACATCAAATCTACAGCAAACAACTTGGATAATATCAAGGCAAATGTATGAAAAAAACGAAAAAAATGAAGAGTTGAAAACCTTGTGGCATAAGCAGAAATTGCTCATTATGAGGAATTTCACCTTTTGCCAAAATGTTTTCAAAAGTCATCTGCTGCAGAAGCATCTGTATGAGGGAAAGAGTTAAAAAGAATTATGAATTGACACTCGGAGCTTAAAATATAAACTGATGTATCATAACTGCAACATACTATTCCCTATCTGTTTAAAGCCAAAAGTTAACGACGCCGCCAGACAGAGATTGATCCAACTAGATCACCGTGTGAGCCGAGGGCTCAAAGTTATCTTAAACATCATATCATTCACTAGCTTAGGTTATGAGAACTTCTCCATGGGAAAAGGTACATGTTGACTTTTTTGTGAACAGTGGGAAACCAGATCAGCCTGTGCATCCAATCTGATAAAGATCCTCACTGTTCAAATATTACTTACATAAACTTGTTAGAAGCTTATGTCAACTTGTATACATTCTGTGCTGATCTGAACTTACACTGTACAGAAATGCCGACTAGAATTTCGAGGGCTTGGCGTGAAACGGTTGTAACTAAAAACCTATTTTGACCCCTTTGTAAACAATGCAAATTTAGGTGCCATTGCTCGTTCTAAATTTCCATTGTTTACCAAGAAAAATGATTTAACGCTTTTAAAGTCGTTATGGCGAGGTGATTAACATTGGTAAACAAATACCAATTTTAGTTACAATCGTTTTACGCCAAGCCCTCGAATTACTTTCACATGAACAGGCTCATATGACATCATTTTGAAATATCATCTGAAGAAATGGTATCGCCCTTCCCAGATATTTCATCTGAAGAAATGGTATCACCCTTCCCAGATATATCATCTGAAGAAATGGTATCACCCTTCCCAGATATATCATCTGAAGAAATGGTATCGCCCTTCCCAGATATATCATCTGAAGAAATGGTATCACCCTTCCCAGATATTTCATACTAGGAAATAACAATGTTCTCAATCAGGCAGGTTTCTTTAACCCTTTCCCATAGGTATCCGCTTTCTTACGCCTCTATAGCAGACAACTATACTATGACTAAAAGTTGAAAACATTGTGTCAAAAGGAGAAATTGCACGTTTTGTGCAATTTCTTCTTTTGTCACTATGTTTTCAAAAAGCCGTCTGCTGCAGAGGCGTCAGAAAGGGTATATATGAGGGAAAGGGTTAAATCGAGTTTAAAACATTGTGTACTCTTTTTTTTTCATTTCAGGAACCAGGTTCAAGGAGGTGCGTGTATGGATTTGTACGAAGATACTCAAATCGATGACATTCCAGAAAAGGTCGACACTATTTCTGATAACGATAATGATACTACTGAAAAACGGCCACCTTCAAGAAAAGCTTGGTAAACATGGATGAATATAAAAAATACTAATGTGTAGTTGTGGAAAAAAACTTGTTTTCAGCAGACATATATATATGTGTTTATATGTCTCTGTTTTCAGGGAGCATTCTGTTAAAAAAACTAAAATAAAATGTGTATGCGAGTAGAAGCATTTTAACAAAATTACAGCAGACGGCTTTTAAAAACACAAGTATCAAAATTGAGAAATTGCTCATGAGGAATTTCTCCATTTACCACAATGTTTTTTCACCTCTATCCAATATTTATTGATATCTTACATATTTTTTGTAAAGATGTGTTTTAAGTCGTCTGCCGGAGATGTGTTGTATGTGGGAAAAAGCTACGAGCTTTAGAGGCCAATGTTCAGCAAGTGTAACATTGAAAACAAGAAGCCAACACTTTGAAACAGTATTGCTCATGATATGCCATTTCAGTAGTTTCTTGTCTTTATTTTAATTATTTTCATCTGTTCAAAATTCCCATACTTTTCATCAACCCTTGACCGCTAAGAGACACATTTTGATAATTTTTAAAAAAATTGTGACTATTTTTTGTGACAAGTTTTCATCCCTTTTCAATAATTGCTTTGCTTTTAAGAGATTTGACATGTTTGTGCCTTTGGTTTTTCACATTAATCTGCTGCAGATTTGTTGCATGTGGAAAAAGGTTTAATTTTCATTGATTGTATGTAATCTACAGAGCTCTAGATAAGGGATATTTTCCATGTTCTGAAATCCTTATTTGATACTCAAACCCTATCTTGTGCGTACTCAAAAGAATAGTCTCGCTCAGATAATTCTTTTAAGTATCCACAACTTAGGGTTTGGTTAAATTATAAGAGATATTGTTGGGATTAAACCAGTTTACTCGCACTTATGTAGTCCTCTGAATAAATCATGTAAATATTTAACCCTTTCCCTCATACAACAATACTGCAGCAGACGGCTTTGAACATATTTTGTCAAAAAATAGAAAATCTCTATAATTCAATAGATAACCTATGACTAAAAGTGGAAAGCATTGCGGCAAAAGGAGAAATTGCTCTTTTTGTCACCGTTTTCAAAAAGTCGCCTGTTGCAGAGGCGTCAGGAAGCGCCTATATGAGGGAAAGGGTTAACAAAATCACCATTGAATTGTTAGTTTTAAGCTCCCTCAGTGTAGGGAAAATAAGGAACAGTTTATATCACTCACTGTCAACCCTTTCTATGCTGAATCTTTAAAATGAACTTGTCCAGCTATGCATTTGGATGAGTCCATAGCCAATTATAGGAATTTTAAGATCATTATTTTGAGTTGAGCAGATGACATAAAAGAGTGTCTGAGTCTAGACACATGCCAGGGAAGTGTCGGGGCTAGTCTGACAGCATAGGCTTAACAAACTCAGAGCCAACAATCAAAGGGCTAACCATTATATTGTGAACATCCAAGAACTTTTGAAGTTACATTTCTATTTCAATGTTAAGAGCATTTGTCTTTAAACAATAATGGTTAAGATCAAAATTGTTTTGGTTAGCCGTCAACAAAAAAAGCAGTGGCCAGTATTTTGTTGTTATTGTGATATATAACCCCTATTCAACTGTTGACATATCCGAAACATCGGAAGAAGGCAACTTTTGAAATCATTACGTCAAAATGAGCAATTGCTCAAATGAGCAATTTCTCCTTTTGCCACAATTATTTCAACTCTACTCAATTCTAATAATTTTATGCATAGAGATTATTTAATATGTTTAACTACATGTGTCCCTTTCTACAGACACATTTTGGCTTGTTTGTAGCAGACAACTTTTGAAAACATTGTGCCAAAAGACGAAAATGACCATCATGTATATATTCATATCCGTTGTAAATAAATGTAATTTTGTTGTTTCATCTAATCCAAGATATTGCCGATTTAACTCCCTTTCCAACATATAGATGCGTCTGCAGCAGACGACTTTTGAAAATATTGTAGCTCATAATGAACAATTTCACCTTTTGTCACTATGTTTTGAACTCTTTTAAAAAGAGATTTTCCAAATTTTTGCCAAGACTTTGTCTTCAGAATTGTTGCTTCTGGCAAAAGTAAAACAAATGCTTTTAGAATGAGCAAACTTCCACTGTTATCAATGCTTTTAAAAGTTGTCTGCAGCAATAGTTTCTTAAAACGTCCTCTGTACAATGGAAACAGTTAAAGCATTTATTATGTAATAAAATATCACAGAAATGTCACGATGGCTTCATCTTTTTATTGTCCAGTGCTTCAGATTTGCCAGGACTATCACCTTTTGACAACCAAGACATCATCATATAGCCTCCCGCCTTCTTCATTACGTTTGTTTTCCTGTATCATAGCCCAAAAAAGCAAATTATGCTTCACCCTTTTCCCCATACGACAAATCTGCAGCAGACGACTTTGATCATATTTTGTCAACAAGAGGGCCATGATGGCCCTGGATCGCTCACCTGACTTATGCAATGTGATTTGTCATGCCAACCACATAGTCAACCACATTAACTCAAGTTGTGGTCAGGTAAGCTAATACAAGAGGTCCAAGAGGGTCGGTATCCCTCCGCTACCATTTTGCACAAATAAAATCTCCAAACAGCCCAACCCTGGTGGACATGTTTTTTTACCAATCAACATGGCTTGGTGGTATCTGATAAAGTCACCCAAGGAACATTTCTACACAAGAAACCGCTGAAGACGGTAAGGCCGGATTGTCCGGCAATTTGACCTTGAAAATCGACACACCAAGATTTGTTATATAAATCTTTTCCCTCGTATACAGTTTTGCAGCAGAAATCTCTATAATTGAATGGATAACATGACTAAAGGTAGAAAACATTGTGGAAAAAGGAGAAATTGCTCATTTTGAGCAATCTCTTCTTTTGTCACTGTTTTCAAAAAGCCGTCTGCTGCAGAGGCGTCAGAAAGCTACTATATGCTGGAAAGGGTTAACTATAGTACATGTTTTGTATGTAAAAAATGTCCCCCTTAGATAGAGCCATTTTTCATCCCAAGAACCTTATTGGAACAATACGGGTAGAGTAGTAGAGGTAATGCTGCATACCAAAATCACAACAAATATTTTAAAAAGTAAATACATAATTTAAGAAACATCTAGTTTACCCTAAGAAGCATATAAGGTACATTCTTAATAAGGATGTCTTATCACTTTCTGATCCAGGTCTGAACTATTTTCCAGTACAATATGCATTTAGTGAGACCCTTCAGCTTCGCTTTAAATTCTATATGATTATTCAACCAACCCTTTCTTACATAGAACAATTCTTCAGCAGACGACTATGCAAAGATCTAGGCAAAAAATCAGAAAATCTCTAAAAATAAGTTCATTTTGAGTGATTTCTCCTTTTGTCCAAATGTTTTCAAAAATCGTCTGCTGTGGAGGCGTCTGTATGAGTAAAAGAGTTAAAAGTTTTTTTTTAGTAACCTTTAACAATTAAACGTTTCTGAATTGTTACTTACGCGAAGATGCACAAGAAACTGCTCATTCCGTAACATTATCCTTACAACCATTCATGTCATATCGAAAACGAGGTCAAGTGAATGAATAATCTTTGAGATTAAAGTATAAGGACAATTTTCTTCAATAAACCATCGTTTTGTCTATTTTAATGTTATTAATGCTACGTTTACGCTAGGCCACGATGTCTACGATGTCCACGATTAAAAAATATCGGCGAGCTCGACGATTTATTGTATCAGTTTTTCTTTTTCACGTTTGGCTACGCTTTACTGCGCTCTCAGTGCGTTTTGTTACGAAGCCGACTCTGGTCAAGATCTGCCACGATTTTAATCACGTTCTTTCAAGTTCTGTTACGATCGTCACGATATACTATCACGTTCTGTCAAGTTCCGTTATGTTATGTTAAGATCTCTCACGATCACGAAGTTCTGTTAAGATCTCTCACGATCACGAAGTTCTGTTAAGATCTCCTGCGATTTATGGCCACGATTTGAGCAAAATCTCCACGCTTGCAGCACGATTTGGTATAAAAAGGCTGGCATATTTTTAATCTACCAAAAACTATAGATGTTTCCTTGTTCAGTGTTGCAAACGTAATGGAGCTTGCAGAGCGTGGATACACATCGTGGGAACCACGTGGGAACTTATCAGAGTATGTCAAAGCGTGTATGCCTATCGGGATGTTCGTAGCAGAACGTGTCACAGCGTGATGTAATTACACTTGCTATTCAATGTATCTTGACGAATCGTAGTTACGGACGGACGGGCGGACGAACGAACAAACGAACATTCCCGTTACTATATCGCCATCGCAAACTTCGTTAGACGAGGGGATAATTATAACATGGTATTGAAGGAATCGTGTTTCTAAGTTCATCAATATCCCCTACGATGGCGCATCAAGTTCTGTTACGCTCGGTTACGGTATGTTAAGGTCTACTACGCTCTACTATGATTCCCACGTTCTCTCAAGATTTGGCGTCAAATCGGCATAATCGTGGCAAAGTTTTTGACAACCAAACATGTTGTCACGATCCTTACGATTCCACCACGTTCCCTCACGATCACTATGATTCGACCCCATGATCCCCCACGCTCATCACGATTCTCTCAAATCGCGGAGATCGTAGACATCGTGGCCTAGTGTAAACGCAGCATCATGAAATTGTTATTGTTAATCCCTACTCAACTGTTGACATTACCTCAAATGAGCAATATCTCTTGTTGCCACAATTATTTCAACTCTATACTCAATTCTAATAATTTCATGCAGAGATTATTTAATATGTTTTACTACATGTTTTGAAAGTTGTCTGCTGCAGATGTGTCGAGATAAATACACCAATCTCCTGATATGCATTTATTTGTGAACATCTGAGAATAAAATTTGCAACATTTAAATGACAGAATATATGTTAAACAAGGGCACCGCAAAGCGGATACATCCCCCCAGTATTCAAAATCCAATTTGACTTTCACCTTTAACCTATGACCTTTAAAATAAATAGGCTTCTAGACCTTGCCATATACTTGTAGAGTGGTCACAAGGTTGTTACGGACGGAGGCACGGACGAACGAACAAACGAACATTCCCGTTACTATATCGCCATCGCAAACTTCGTTAGACGAGGGGATAATTATAACATGGTATGAAATGGAGAAATTGCTTGTCTAGGGCAATTTCACCTTTCACCCTCCCTTTCTACATACACATTTTGGCTTGTTTGTAGCAGACAATTTTTGAAAACATTGACCATCAAGAGCAGTTCCTCTTAACGCCTCAATGCTTCAAAACTATTCATTAATTACATTTTCAACTAAAACTATCACTGAAGATAATAAATACCCCCTAAACAGCACCTTGACCTAAACCATAACCTAATAGGTAAAAGGACCATAGCTCTGTAAAATAACATGCAATGGTAACCCCTTTAGGATATGTACATCTCCTCTTGGTATAGAAGCTTCATGTACAATTTAATTTTATTGAATTGGAGAAATTGCTTGTCTAGGGCAATTTCACCTTTCACCCTCCCTTTCTACATACACATTTTGGCTTGTTTGTAGCAGACAATTTTTGAAAACATTGACCATCAAGAGCAGTTCCTCTTAACGCCTCAATGCTTCAAAACTATTCATTAATTACATTTTCAACTAAAACTATCACTGAAGATAATAAATACCCCCTAAACAGCACCTTGACCTACACCATAACCTAATAGGTAAAAGGACCATAACTCTGTAAAATAACATGCAATGGTAACCCCTTTAGGATATGTACATCTCCTCTTGGTATAGAAGCTTCATGTACAATTTAATTTTATTGAATTCCACCTAGTGGTTTGTAAGAAATAGGCCGGACAAAATATGGCTTCCGACCGACCGACAGGCAGACAGACAGCCCGACACAGTGACTCCTATATACCCCCTCTTCTTCGAAGGGGGTATAATTATAGAGATTTTCATTATTTCTTGCAACTTTTTTTCAAAAGTTTATTTTAAGGGAAAAAATTGTATCAACCAGATTTTACCTCACCTGAGCAGAAAATGCTTAACGTGAGCTATTGTGATCACGTTTTGTTGTCTGTGCATTGTCAACAATTACCTTTTTAACACCCTACAGGCAACATTTTGCATCCAATGTTCATTTAAGTTTATCAAAACATACATCAAACCTAGGCCACGTTCGAAACTGGGTCATTTGAGGTAAAAACTAGGTCACAAGGTTAAATTGAAGGAATTGTTAATATGCATGAAGCCGCATTTTTGACTTGAGCATGTTGAAACTTTATATTAAGTATATCTAGACCAAGATTGAAAATTGGTCATAGTGGGCCAACAACTAGGCCAAATTGAAGGAAAATCTTGTTAACACTCTGAAATTATTTATTTAAAAGCAAAATAATAGGATAAGGAAGTAAATTGTACTGTGTATTTATTAGTGGGTACTGAATGACAAATATTTAACTATTCAAGGGCCGGATTTCCTAAAGTAGACTCTCCCATGTTTAAAATCGGGAGACTCCATTTTTCATGTGATAAGAATTCTGGAATATTTAGATAAATAAAATGAAAACAATGCTGATTCAGGTGAGACGGCTCGTTACACGTTGACTCACATCAATCTGTATTGTTTGCAAAAAATGAATAAATCATTGGCGCTTGTTGAGTTAATTAAATGATTCCTGTAATTAAATACTTTTCCGTGAATCTGAACTATTCAATAAGGCAACATAAACCTTTCATAAATTGAATCAGCAGGTAATTAACCTTTTCCCACATTCAACAAGTCTGCAAAGGAAGACTTTGAAAACATCTTCGGAAAAATGGAAAATCTCTACAATTGAATCTTAATTAATCGTAGAGATCCGGACGAAGAAGATTTAATAAAGTAAACAAAATAGTAAAACAATTAATACGAGCCCGTTAATATTCATCAGTACAGGTTTAATTTGTAATAAGCCGCACCACACGAACACGGAATTTTGGATTTGTACAATCACGGAAGATTTAGACAAGACAGAGCCTCCGCTTAGAGATTTCACGGTTGATGAAGTGCAGTCTGCTATTTCTTAAAAGCGGAAAGAGGAGGTGTCGACAATTTTTTGCCAGAAATGTTTTTAGAATGTAAATCGATATTAAGTCATAACTTGTGCAAATTGTTCAATTACATGTACAATAACAGTTTATATCCGGAAAGCTGGACTAAAGGGATAATCGTTCCAGTTCTCAAAAAAGGTAATTTATCTGATGTAAATAATTATAGAGGGATAACTTTAACTAGTATTTTCTCTAAGATATTTTCTATTATCGAAAGAAGCGCAGTACTACAGACTGCATTTTTTATTCTTAGCTCGATTGTTAACAAAGTTATAAAGCACGAGAAGAAAAAGTTATATTGCGCTTTTGTTGATTTTAAGAAGGCTTTCGACCTTGTGTATAGAAACGGTATTTGGCAAAAACTACTTAATCAGGGTGCCTCGAGCAAGATAGTTAAAATGCAATGTATGAACGAGTACAGTCATGTGTTCGTTCTAACGGAAGTTATTCCGAATTTTTCAACAGTTATTCGGGCGTCAAACAAGGCGAGCCGTTGTCGCCATTTGTGTTCATTTTATTTATAAATGACATGTACGAAAATCTTGTAGTACAAGAAAATGATTCATTTACCACAGATGAACTTAAAGTATTTATCCTGTTATTTGCAGACGATACTGTTTTGCTAGCTTATACCAGTGATGGATTACAGAGTTTATTGAACCAACTGAATAACTATTGTGTTAAATGGGGCATTACAGTTAATACCGATAAAACGGTTGTAATGGTTTTTAAACAGGGAAACCATCCGGAAAATGTTAGTCTTTATTATAATAATGACATTTTAAAGAATGTAACTAGATTTTCCTATTTGGGAGTAAACCTCTCTAGTAATGGTAGTTTTTATCAATCAATCAATCAACCAACCGATCAATCAATCAACTAATCGTTCAATCATCTAGATTTGATCAAGTCAAGTCAAGTCAAGTCAAGTCAAAAGTTTTTATTGACGAATTACAAATGTTTTATAGTCCTTACAGGCGGACAACAATATATATATTATATAACATGAGAAAAATATAATAAATGGTTAGTTAGGAATGTTAAACAGAATTGTCATTTTCTTTCTGGCGATAAATAAAAGCCTCGTATGTAAATTTAGCCAACTTGCTCATAACTATTGTAGATTGACATTTAAGCAGCTGTACAAACTTTTGCCTAGTTGGCCATTTACAATAGTATTTAGGCAGAATAGTATTTCTTAATTCTCGATAATAGGGACAAACTAGATGTAGAAAAGCAGCCAGATGCTTGGTGTGAGAAAGCCAAGAAACATATGAGTAGGTGAACTGGCTGCCGTGATATGACTGAATTATTTTTTGAAAACTGCATTAAACCTTTCCCTCATACGACAATTCTGCAGCAGACGACTTTGAACGTGTTTTGTCAAAAAATAGAAAATCTCCATAATTGAATGGATAACATATGACAAAAAGTGGAAAACATTGTGGCAAAAGGAGAAATTGCACGTTTTGTGCAATTTCTTCTTTTGTCACTATGTTTTCAAAAGGCCTTCTGCTGCAGAGGCGTCAGAAAGCGTCTATATGAGGGAAAGGGTTAAACCTCAATCAATAAATCAATCAATCTTAGCTGAGAATACTCCTATATGTTACCATTGACAAACAATGGAGATCTAGACATTACTATCTACAGGATCATTCGTCTTGAAGGGACTTCTTTTAAATCTTAACCCTTTCCCACATTGCAGACACAACTTCACCAGGTGACTTTTGACAAACAAATCGCAAAAGGAGAAATTGCTAATGATTAGCCACTTCTCCTTTTGCCACAATGTTTTCAACTCTATACAATAATAATACTTCCCGTACAGAGATTTTGCAAATTCATTCCTATATATTTCTGCTGCAGATTTGTTGTATGTGGGAAAGGGGTAGCAGAACAATAACGGTCAAGATATCTGTGTTTTCTTCCCTTGGTTTGGGTTTTCAAAATATTTTCGAGGATATTGATGACACAGCATTAAACCTTAACCCTTTCCAGCACAGCATGCAACAAATCTGCAGCAGACGATTTTGAAATATTGCTGGCAAAAATCTGGAAAACTTCTCAATAAATAAGGAATATTTCTGTCATCCCGAGGTTTGAGCCTGGCTATAATGTTGGCTGCCAAACTCAACCTTTGTATATATGGACTCTTCCTGATGCAAACCTGGACAAGTTGATTAAACAAAATCACCTTTGAGAGGGTTTATATGGCATAACCATGACAAAGGATGGTGGTGGTGACAAACTTGGTCTCACATCGTCGGGAACTTCACAATCGGATGGCGGTGGAGACAAACTTGATCTCACATTGTCGGAAACTTCACAACTTGCTGCTGTATTGTAGTTAGGATTTTTAAAGACACCCTTTACTGAACCCTGTTCATATTCAAAATTGTGCATTCTTGTCGTTGACACAGGTACGGAATCCCTTCTTGTATATCTGAAAGCAAAAAAACACAAGAGTGTTCATAAGGTTGCTTTGGGTTTAACGCTGTTTTCAACAATTTTTCAGTCATATCACGGCGGTCAGTTCTCACACCAGTACTCGACACACATTATTTCCAAGCTACTGGCTGATTTTCCCACATAGACTGTTTGTGAGCCCATTGATGGAAGACAGATGACGCTTGTCACAGTGACTTTTGTCAAACTTCAGAAAGAAAGTTAGCCGAGCTGGGGTTCAAACTCACAGCCCCTGGATTAACAGCTCAAGTTGTTATCGGAGCTCGGCGTGTCCATAAGATAAGTGTGATAAACCTTTGACCATAGGGAGCAACTGTAGATGAATGTATATTATATACATTACAGGCATTGATAGAAATATACAGGGATAGAAAATTCATGTTTTTTAGCTGAAAATATTTCCTATTTGTTACCAATGACCAACAATGGAGATCTAGTCATTACTATCTGCAGGACCATTCGTCTTGGAGGGACTTCTTTTAAATCTTAACCCTTTCCCACATAGCAGACACAACTTCACCAGGTGACTTTTGACAAACAAATCGCAAAAGGAGAAATTGCTAATGATTAGCAACTTCTCCTTTTGCCACAATGTTTTCAACTCTATACAATAATAATATTTTCCGTACAGAGATTTTGCAAATTCATTCCTATATATTTCTGCTGCAGATTTGTTGTATGTGGGAAAGGGGTAGCAGAACAATAACGGTCAAGATATCTGTGTTTTCTTCCCTTGGTTTGGGTTTTCAAAATATTTTCGAGGATATTGATGACACAGCATTAAACCTTAACCCTTTCCAGCACAGCATGCAACAAATCTGCAGCAGACGATTTTGAAATATTGCTGGCAACAATTTGGAAAACTTCTCAATAAATAAGGAATATTTCTGTCATCCCGAGGTTTGAGCCTGGCTATAATGTTGGCTGCCAAACTCAACCTTTGTATATATGGACTCTTCCTGATGCAAACCTGGACAAGTTGATTAAACAAAATCACCTTTGAGAGGGTTTATATGGCATAACCATGACAAACGATGTTGGTGGTGACAAACTTGGTCTCACATCGTCGGGAACTTCACAATAGGATGGCGGTGGAGACAAACTTGATCTCACATTGTCGGAAACTTCACAACTTGATGCTGAATTGTAGTTAGGATTTTTAAAGACACCCTTTACTGAACCCTGTTCATATTCAAAATTGTGCATTCTTGTCGTTGACACAGGTACGGAATCCCTTCTTGTATTTCTGAAAGCAAAAAAACACAAGAGTGTTCATTAGGTTGCTTTGGGTTTAACGCTGTTTTAAACAATTTTTCAGTCATATCACGGCGGTCAGTTCTCACACCAGTACTCGACACACATTATTTCCAAGCTACTGGCTGATTTTCCCACATAGACTGTTTGTGAGCCCATTGGTGGAAGACAGATGACGCTTGTCACAGTGACTTTTGTCAAACTTCAGAAAGAAAGTTAGCCGAGCTGGGGTTCAAACTCACAGCCCCTGGATTAACAGCTCAAGTTGTTATCGGAGCTCGGCGTGTCCATAAGATAAGTGTGATAAACCTTTGACCATAGGGAGCAACTGTAGATGAATGTATATTATATACATTACAGGCATTGATAGAAATATACAGGGATAGAAAAGTCATGTTTTTTAGCTGAAAATATTTCCTATTTGTTACCAATGACCAACAATGGAGATCTAGTCATTACTATCTGCAGGACCATTCGTCTTGGAGGGACTTCTTTAAACCCTTTCCCACATACAGCGAATCTGCAGCAGACGACTTTGAACATATTTTGTAAACAAATAGAAAATCTCTATAATTGAATGGATAACCTATGACTATAAGTGGAAAACATAATGACAAAAGGAGAAATTGCTTGTTTTGAGTAATTTCTTCTTTTGTCACTATGTTTTCAAAAAGCCGTCTGCTGCGGAGGCGTCAGAAAGTGTCTATATGAGGGAAAGGGTTAAATCTTATAACCCTTTCCCACATGCAGACACAATTTCACCAGGTGGATTTTGACAAAAAAAAATCGCAAAAGGAGAAATTGCTTATCATTAGCAATTTCATCTTTTGCCACAATGTTTTCAACTCTGTTCAATGATAAAACTTTCCGTACAGAGATTTTGCAAATTCATTTTTATATTATTGAGCCCTCCCATGAGAGAGAATCAACATTGTGGACTCTGCGTAATATATCTATCCGGATCAGGCTAAGTATGCCGCACAGGCTAATCCAGACAGACACTTTTCGCCTCATGTGGATTTTCTGTTTCAGGAATCATTACACTATACCTCTATCCCCCGGATGGAATGTGTCGGCCTGGGTCGATACATTACGCAGATGACATAATGTTGGTTTTCTCGCCAGACGGCTCATAATCTACTGCATATTTGTTGTATGTGGGAAAGGGGTAGCAGAACAATAACGATCAAGATATCTGTGATTTCTTCCTTTGTTTTGAGTTTTCAAAATATTTTCGAGATTAATAAATAGAGGTTATCACATGACGTTGCTTGTATCCGATGTAATATACCCATTACGTATTTCTTTATATACAACGTGTGTAATATAACATGACCTAATACTAGGAAAATGACGTCACGTCATCGTTTTGACGTCATACGTTAGTCACTTTGGCGCCAAAACCCGTAAATTTCATCTAGAAATATTGTAAACGTTAAGTACATTTTTATCGAAATACGCCTCATAAGTCACTTTATGTGATAGATATAATATCTCATGAGTGTTATTTAGTATTCTTTTTAATAAACTAAGCTGAATATGACCTCAGGGGATAATTATTTGTGGCATTGTTATACGATTTACTGACGAAATTAAAATAGCTTTGGAAAACCCGCTTTTCTTTGTGTGTTTTCGACATGTGATAAAAAGAATCTGACATTCGTTGTCATTTAATAAAGTTTTATTAAACGAGTTCAAGATTTTTTTTTATTAAGCGAGCCTTTTAGGGTATTTATGTGATAAAATTTGTTATCACATAAATACCCTTATTTTCAAGTTGAGAACAAATCACGGAACAACGATATCCAACATGTGTGATAACAAAAACACGTCATACACGCGACTACTGATGACGTCATTTTGACCTTTATCTTTATTATGTTTATTGTTAAGTTGTTAACTTTTACACATTGAAAAATGCAATAATACGTTATTTTGAATAAATAACGAGTCTTAATTGTTTAAAACATTGTTGTTGTTTTTCTTCTTATTCAAAAATGATGAGGACTACATTTTTATGCGGTGAATCACAAGTTCTCATGAAGAATAGGTTATTCGGTCTTTGTTTTGATGTTGTCAATATTTTTCATTAAAACACACTGTTTAGGTGATAAAAATAATCCATCACTCGTTTTTCTTTGGAGAAGATTTCTTAAATTCGTCTCGAAAAAGAGAGTTATTAACCTCGCCAAGAGGCTCGGTTAATAGCCGTCTTTTTCTAGACTCATTTAAGAAATCTTGATCTCCAAAGAAAACTCATGATGGATCCTATATGTATTGAATGACCACGAATGTTATGTTCTATTTATATCATAAATTCCAATTCGACGTTTATTAGCGCAAAATATATATAACGTCGCTATATACCGCAGTTTTCAATGCTTTTCATTATGACGTTACGTAGCATTGTTATTACCCTAGTTATATATTTTAGTTTTTTTTGTGTTCATCACTTTTGCTCGTCTGTGATTGGCTGAAATATTTTGTTCATAACCTCATGAACAAAATAAAAATAACATTGGCGATGTGCTGTACGTGCTGTTTTATGGAAAATAAAGTTGCCGAGCGTCATATTCGTTTCAGTCGACGAGTTTTATAAAAAACAAAATTAGCAACAAGGCACTTATAACATTTCATTTATCGAGATTTATTCTCTTTAAACAATATTTTTAATAAATGCCGAAATTCAGAACAATTGTAAACAATATGCTGTCATTTAAATTGACGTCAAACTGGAGTGACGTCACGTACGCGCTGTGAGTCGGCTATTTATGTAACTAGTTACATATGATATTTATGTCACTGCTTTATGTCACTCCTGGAGTGCAAGTTATGAGATAACATGTTTTATTACTCACTGAAATAGCCATATTAATGCTAAAATATAAGGAATGGAGCGGTTTTTTTCGTTTTCATGGGGGTATGAACAAAAAAATCTGATCACACATTCTATGAAACCGCTTCGTGATTTCATAGAGAGTGATCAGGTTTTTTTGTTCATACCCCCATGAAAACGAAAATAAGCTCTCCATTCCTTAAATACCGAAAAATATAGAATGACGTTATTTCATGCTGGCGACGTCATTTATGATATGGAATCCGCTGTGGTCGAGTGGTTAGCGTCGGGGATTTCGAAACCGGGTGTCCCGGGTTCGATCCCCAGTCGCGGCACTACGGTCATGGTGATGCGCCATAAAACATTATACATTCATTCATTCATTCATTTATGATATAAAACAATATATACTAAAAATACAATTATGAATGGCGTGTGAATCATACCCCTACATCATTTTTAATGACGTGAAATCATATTTCAATGACGTCATGTTTTAATGGTGTACCATTACCATATTTGGTACTTTATTTCACGTTCTTAAATACATAATTTTAATCTGGCATGTTCTTTTTGCCTGTGACAATCTCCATGTACGTTATCATAAATAAAAGTATTTGGAAACAGATTTTACCTTAACCTTTCCTAAACATAGACGCTTTCTGATGCCTATGCAGCAGAATACTTTTTAAAACAATGTGACAAAAAGAAAAAATGCACGAAACAAGCATCGCTGTTTTCAACTATACCAACATCATTTATAGAAATTTACCTATGTTTTCTATGTCTTCTGCTTCATATTTGATGTATGTTGGAGAGTATTAATAAAACCATAAATATTCAGCTTACTTTTTTCTCTTCTTGCATGCTACTACGAAAGCACAAACTACTAGGGAAATACATAGAGCAGTTCCGATGACAATCCCAATAATCATTCCGGTGTTGTCTGTAAAGCAATCAAATTATTTTAGTTTAAAGTTTAAACGGTTACCGATATTAATAACCAGTTAATCGTGTAATCTTCTAACCGGTTAATCAGTTAACCGGATAAATTCATAGACAATCAATATTCACCTGCTTCCGGGTTTTGTTATATAGAAACAAACTGTCCTTTAATTAATCGTTAGGGTAGCCATAGTTTTTCAATTAACACTACACAAACAGACAGATATCAATAAAATCGAATGCGGCCGTTTCAACAGTAATGTAAACACTCCCAAACGAGGTGTGAATAACTATTCTCTGGTCAGTTATGTGTGGCAAATTGAAAAGAACAAAAGGTGAACACAATTGTGTATATATTTCATCTGTTTTCCGAGTACTCGGTTACTTGAATTGTTAACTGATAAATCGAATAACATACGGCTAATCGATTAACCGGTTAACCATTGTTATCCCTAGTTTAAACTTTTTATTTATTTCTTATCAATTGAGAAACAAGCTTTTTAGCTTATACCAATCGAGCTCAATGTCTACATCCTGGAGACTTAACCAGTACTTGCAATGTTTTGTTTGTGTGGAAAAATTCCAACAGCAGAACCTCTCATCACAGGATTCAAACCTTGGACCTTTGATCTGAGAGGCGGATGCTTTATCACTGCACCACTAACTTCCACACAAATAATTTGGTAATTTACGACACAAAGAGGAAATGTCATAATTCCCTTTTGATAATGTTTATATCTTTCTCATTATGCAAACGTTATTAAACGCGAGTGCATCAAACAAATTTAGAAAACATTATGGCAATAAAAGAAATAGCTCAAATTTAGCCATTTATTCTTCCTGCCACACTATTTTCATCTCTATTCAATAACTTTACCTTCATACAGTTTGACTTTCCATATGTTTTGCTTAAAATATCTGCTGCAGATTTGTTGTATGTCTAAAAAGGGTTAAAGGACTATGTACGAGAATGGGAAGCATATATTGGTTCACTTCTCATATGTCGGTCGTTCAATTCGGGGCAATATCATATGAGCCGGTCAACGAGAAAAAACAACATTTTGGACTTTGCATAATGTATCGACCCAGGCCGACACATTTCGTCTCAGGGGATTAGATGTATAGAGTAATGATTCCTGAAACAGAAAATCCAAAGGAGATGAAAAGTGCCTGTCCGGGTTAGCCTACGCAGCTTGCTTTGCTGATCTGGGTCGATACTCTACGCAATGTCCACAATGTTGGTGTTCTCGCGGAATGGCTCATATGAATACCTTTGCAAAACTGAACAAAAGAGCTGTGCTTCAGGAATATCAATATTAGCTTACTGAACCCATTCCCGTATACAGACGCTTTCTGACTCCTCTACAGCAGACGAATCTTAACAAACTTTGTAGCAAATGGAGAAATTGCTTTTTTTGAGATTTTTGTCTATTTACCACAACTTTTTCAACTCTATTTAATGATTGAACTTTCGTCAAAAAAAGATTTTCAACATTATTGCCAATATCTTTTCAAACTTTCGTCTGCTGCAGATTTGTTGCATGTGGGAAAGCAAAAGGGGTTAATCTAATTTGTTTTGTAACAATATGCTATGAGCAATTTTCCTTTTGCGACAATCTTTCCATAGATAAAACTTCTGCTGCAGATGTGTCTAAATACGTCTGTAAGTGGAGTAGTTTTGAATTTATTCTATCAATACCTGAACTATTGTTGTTGTTGTCTGTATTTTTTGGACTCTCTGTGGTTGTAGTAGTAGTAGTAGTAGTAGAAGTAGTAGTAGTTGTAACATTCACTGATTCTGGAAATGTAAGAACAAATATATTCATAACCCTTTCCCACAGATGAAAAACCTTCAGCAGACGACTTTGAAAATATATAGGTATAACTGTAAAAATTCTCTGTAAATTAAAGTAGATTTATTTAAAAGATTTGAAAAAACGTTGCGGCAAAAGGACAAATTTCTCACTTTCTCATTTTCCCGTAATGTTTTCAAATGTCGCCTGCTGCAGAGGCGTCAGAAAGCGTCATAATGTGGGAAAGGGTTATCACAGAGAAACCTTGCAATAGAGCACTGCGACAAAGTAGTAATCAATGCTTAGACTTTTCCCAAATGAAGATGCATTTTGACGCCACTGAAAAATGTAAACCTAAAAAAGAAATTGGATAAAGCCTTATCATTACACGGTGACGTAGCATAATACCCTTTAATAGTTATTGATAATTATGTAGGGCATGCGGTACATATTGCTTGTTATTACAACAATAAATTATGGAGAAATTGGATAAAAGCCTTACAAGTACACTGTGACGTAGCGTAAGACCCTTAAGTAGTGGTGGATACTCACGTAGAGCAGGCGGTACATATTGCTTATTATCTTTAAAAAAACACGAAGAAAATGGATAAAAATCTTACACATACACTGTGACGTAGCATACATGTCAGACGCTTTAGTAGTAATGGCTTATCATGCAGGGCATGCAGTACATATTGCTTATTATCTTTAAAAAAACACGAAGAAATTGGATAAAAACCTTACACATACACTGTGCTGTGACGTAGCATACATGTAAGACGCTTTAGTAGTAATGGCTTATCATGCAGGGCATGCAGTACATATTGCTTATTATCTTAAAAAAAAACATTGGATAAAAAACTTACACATACATGTACACTGTGACGTAGCATACATGTAAGACGCTTTAGTAGTAATGGCTTATCATGCAGGGCATGCAGTACATATTGCTTATTATCTTAAAACAATCATGAAGAAATTGAATAAAAAACTTACAAGTACAGTTTGACATATCATAAATACCCTATATACTAGTAATGGATACCAATGTAGGGCATGTGGTATATAATACTCGTTATTAAATAAATCATGAAGAAATTAGATAAAAGCCTTACCACTTACCAGTACACGTTGAGAAGCATAAGACATGTTCGTAGTAATGATTAACCCAAAAGGCCTGAAGGTGGGTTCACACTATGAACGTTTGTACCAGTGTTGGCCAGCGTTTGAAAAGTCTAAGAAATGAGCCCAAACTTCGGCGAAATTACGTTCGATAGAAGGATATTTTTCATTCACACTACCAACGTTTTATATCCGGCGCAAATCAACTTTTACGAACGTTTCCCAGCGTTTGACAGCGTTTACCAGCGTTGTATTTATTTTCTATTAGCGTAGGCGAACTTTTGCCAACGCAGATGTAGCGTATGTGCAGCGGTCGTCGACTTAGTCCAACTTAGACGAACGAATACTCAGCGTAGGTAAGCTGAGGTCAGCGTCAGGCAACGTCTATATATAGCCGAACTTTTGACACTTCCTGGCAGTCTTGTTTTGATTGAAGAAGCGGCCACATCTCTCCATCTCCCTTCTGTGTATTTGTAATTGTGATCGGCATACGCTCGAAAACGTTTGGGTCGCGCTGGTAGTGCGTTGCTGACCGCTGACAAAAACCTGCAAACGTTCAGTTCGTTCGCAAAAATTGTTTAACGTCAGGCTTCGTAAGGATCCGTTGTCCAAAGTTCACCTAAGTTACGGGTACGCTGTTGAAAGTTCGCCTACGCTAGCCCCTTGCGTTACCATCGAGTTCATTGCGTCGGGTACCCGTTAGCCTCCGTTGGACAAGCGTTCGGCTAAGTCCACCACCACCAGCGTCTCAGTCGACGTTTGCCAACAGAGTCCTACTTAGGCAAACTCTGTACAACTTAATCCAGCATTTAGGAACGTTTACGAACGGAGCACAACTTACACCAACATTTATTTCCAAACGTCGGCAAAGTTTTTGCATGTTAACATTTTTCAACGAACACAACGTTCGTCAGCATTCGCCAGCGAACATCAACTCTTAAATTTTTTTAGCAACTTTTACTAGCGGAGCTGGACGTTTGCCCAAACGTCGGAAAACGTCGGTCTAAACGTCGTAGTGTGAACCCAGCTTGAGAAGGGTATGTGGTACATAATGCTCGTTGTAAAATAAATCATGAAGAAATTAGATAAAGCCTTGCCAGTACATGTTGACGTAGCATACTACCCTTTAGTAGTAATGGATATTCATGAAGGCCTGAGAAGGGCATGTGGTACATAATGCTCGTTGTACAAGAATTCATGAAGAAATTGTATAAAGCCTTACCTGTACACTGTGACACAGCATAAGATCCAATAGTCGTTGTAGACCACCCAGAAGGACAAGAGGTACACGACGTTTGTCCCGATGAATCAGAGTAAGTTCCCTTGTCACAGTAATTACAGTAGCCATCAATGTAGTAGGTCCCTTCAGGGCAGGATACTGTAATTTGGAGAGGATATAAAGAACACTTCAATGCAGAACATTGTGCATTATAGACGATACAAATCGTACAAAAGTCAGGCTACTGTAAACAAGATATAAAGAGAAATTGAGGGCAAAGTTCTGTAAATTAGAAAGGATATAAAGAGTACTTCAGGGCAGGTTACTGTAAATCAGTGATAATATAAATAACTACTTTAGGAGAGTATACTTTGAGTAAGAGAGGATTTAAAAGAGTACTTAAGGGCAGGACACTCTAAATAAGAGAGAATATAGAGAGTACTCCATGGCAGGATAATAAGAGTACTACATAAGGAAGAATATAGAGAGTACTCCATGACAGGATAATAAGATGACTCTATAAGGAAGAATATAGAGAGTACTCCATGACAGGATAATAAGAGGACTACATAAGGAAGAATATAGAGAGTACTCTATGACAGGATAATAAGAGGACTACATAAGGAAGAATATAGATAGTACTCCATGACAGGATAATAAGAGGACTTCATAAGGAAGAATATAGAGAGTACTCCATGACAGGATAATAGGTGGACTACATAAAAAAGATATAAAGAGTACTCCATGACAGGATAATACGAGGACTACATAAGGAATAATATAGAGAGTACTCCATGACAGGATAATACGAGGACTACATAAGGAAGAATATAGAGAGTACTCCATGACAGGATAATAAGAGGACTTCATAAGGAAGAATATAGAGAGTACTCCATGACAGGATAATAAGAGGACTTCATAAGGAAGAATATAGAGAGTACTCTATGACAGGATAATAAGAGGACTACATAAGGAAGAATATAGAGAGTACTCTATGACAGGATAATAAGAGGACTACATAAGGAAGAATATAGAGAGTACTCCATGACAGGATAATAAGAGGACTACATAAGGAAGAATATACTGGTATTTTCCAACCAATATCTCTCTTTAATATATGTCTCAACGAAACCCATTTGTGTGGATACTTAATGGACTCGTCTCATTGGGAACCTTCTTCCCGCATCACAGTATTTGAGGGTCAAAAAAATATATTTTGAGCCGAATTACGAAAAACCAACATTGCAGACTCTGCGGAAAGTATCGACCCGGATCAGTCGATGCATGCCGCACAGACTAACCAGACAGACACTCTTCGCCTCTTCTGGATTTTCTGTTTCAGGAATCAGTTCTCTCTACCTCTATCTCCCTGAGACGGAATGTGTTGGCCCGGATTAGACAGCGAGGACTGCACGGGCTGATCTGGGTTGATACAGTATGCAGAGTCCATAATGTTGGTTTTCTTGAGGAACGGTTCATTTAGATTATGAAGTATCAGATTAAACTGTTTTCCACATACAAACACATTTTGATGCCTCTGCAACAGACAACATTTGAAAACCTTTTGGCATAAGGGAGAACTTGCACATAAAACCTATTCACATTTTCAATGCTGAATTTTAAAATTGACTCAAATTTAGCCATTTATTCTTCCTGCCACACTATTTTCATCTCTATTCAATAACTTTACCTTCATACAGTTTGACTTTCCATATGTTTTGCTTAAAATATCTGCTGCAGATTTGTTGTATGTCTAAAAAGGGTTAAAGGACTATGTACGAGAATGGGAAGCATATATTGGTTCACTTCTCATATGTCGGTCGTTCAATTCGGGGCAATATCATATGAGCCGGTCAACGAGAAAAAACAACATTTTGGACTTTGCATAATGTATCGACCCAGGCCGACACATTTCGTCTCAGGGGATTAGATGTATAGAGTAATGATTCCTGAAACAGAAAATCCAAAGGAGATGAAAAGTGCCTGTCCGGGTTAGCCTACGCAGCTTGCTTTGCTGATCTGGGTCGATACTCTACGCAATGTCCACAATGTTGGTGTTCTCGCGGACTGGCTCATATGAATACCTTTGCAAAACTGAACAAAAGAGCTGTGCTTCAGGAATATCAATCTTAGCTTACTGAACCCATTCCCGTATACAGACGCTTTCTGACTCCTCTACAGCAGACGAATCTTAACAAACTTTGTAGCAAATGGAGAAATTGCTTTTTTTGAGATTTTTGTCTATTTACCACAACTTTTTCAACTCTATTTAATGATTGAACTTTCGTCAAAAAAAGATTTTCAACATTATTGCCAATATCTTTTCAAACTTTCGTCTGCTGCAGATTTGTTGCATGTGGGAAAGCAAAAGGGGTTAATCTAATTTGTTTTGTAACAATATGCTATGAGCAATTTTCCTTTTGCGACAATCTTTCCATAGATAAATCTTCTGCTGCAGATGTGTCTAAATACGTCTGTAAGTGGAGTAGTTTTGAATTTATTCAATCAATACCTGAACTATTGTTGTTGTTGTCTGTATTTTTTGGACTCTCTGTGGTTGTAGTAGTAGTAGTAGTAGTAGTAGTAGTAGTAGTTGTAACATTCACTGATTCTGGAAATGTAAGAACAAATATATTCATAACCCTTTCCCACAGATGAAAAACCTTCAGCAGACGACTTTGAAAATATATAGGTATAACTGTAAAAATTCTCTGTAAATTAAAGTAGATTTATTTAAAAGATTTGAAAAAACGTTGCGGCAAAAGGACAAATTTCTCACTTTCTCATTTTCCCGTAATGTTTTCAAATGTCGCCTGCTGCAGAGGCGTCAGAAAGCGTCATAATGTGGGAAAGGGTTATCACAGAGAAACCTTGCAATAGAGCACTGCGACAAAGTAGTAATCAATGCTTAGACTTTTCCCAAATGAAGATGCATTTTGACGCCACTGAAAAATGTAAACCTAAAAAAGAAATTGGATAAAGCCTTATCATTACACGGTGACGTAGCATAATACCCTTTAATAGTTATTGATAATTATGTAGGGCATGCGGTACATATTGCTTGTTATTACAACAATAACTTATGGAGAAATTGGATAAAAGCCTTACAAGTACACTGTGACGTAGCATAAGACCCTTAAGTAGTGGTGGATACTCACGTAGAGCAGGCGGTACATGTTGCTTATTATCTTTAAAAAAACACGAAGAAATTGGATAAAAACCTTACACATACACTGTGACGTAGCATACATGTAAGACGCTTTAGTAGTAATGGCTTATCATGCAGGGCATGCAGTACATATTGCTTATTATCTTAAAAAAACCCATGAAGAAATTGGATAAAAAACTTACACATACACTGTGACGTAGCATACATGTAAGACGCTTTAGTAGTAATGGCTTATCATGCAGGGCATGCAGTACATATTGCTTATTATCTTAAAACAATCATGAAGAAATTGAATAAAAAACTTACAAGTACAGTTTGACATATCATAAATACCCTATATAGTAGTAATGGATACCAATGTAGGGCATGTGGTATATAATACTCGTTATTAAATAAATCATGAAGAAATTAGATAAAAGCCTTACCACTTACCAGTACACGTTGAGAAGCATAAGACATGTTCGTAGTAATGATTAACCCAAAAGGCCTGAAGGTGGGTTCACACTATGAACGTTTGTACCAGTGTTGGCCAGCGTTTGAAAAGTCTAAGAAATGAGCCCAAACGTCGGCGAAATTACGTTCGATAGAAGGATATTTTTCATTCACACTACCAACGTTTTATATCCGGCGCAAATCAACTTTTACGAACGTTTCCCAGCGTTTGACAGCGTTTACCAGCGTTGTATTTATTTTCTATTAGCGTAGGCGAACTTTTGCCAACGCAGATGTAGCGTATGTGCAGCGGTCGTCGACTTAGTCCAACTTAGACGAACGAATACTCAGCGTAGGTAAGCTGAGGTCAGCGTCAGGCAACGTCTATATATAGCCGAACTTTTGACACTTCCTGGCAGTCTTGTTTTGATTGAAGAAGCGGCCACATCTCTCCATCTCCCTTCTGTGTATTTGTAATTGTGATCGGCATACGCTCGAAAACGTTTGGGTCGCGCTGGTAGTGCGTTGCTGACCGCTGACAAAAACCTGCAAACGTTCAGTTTGTTCGCAAAGATTGTTTAACGTCAGGCTTCGTAAGGATCCGTTGTCCAAAGTTCACCTAAGTTACGGGTACGCTGTTGAAAGTTCGCCTACGCTAGCCCCTTGCGTTACCATCGAGTTCATTGCGTCGGGTACCCGTTGGCCTCCGTTGGACAAGCGTTCGGCTAAGTTCACCACCACCAGCGTCTCAGTCGACGTTTGCCAACAGAGTCCTACTTAGGCAAACTCTGTACAACTTAATCCAGCATTTAGGAACGTTTACGAACGGAGCACAACTTACACCAACATTTATTTCCAAACGTCGGCAAAGTTTTTGCATGTTAAAATTTTTCAACGAACACAACGTTCGTCAGCATTCGCCAGCGAACATCAACTCTTATAAACTTTTAGCAACTTTTACTAGCGGAGCTGGACGTTTGCCCAAACGTCGGAAAACGTCGGTCTAAACGTCGTAGTGTGAACCCAGCTTGAGAAGGGTATGTGGTACATAATGCTCGTTGTAAAATAAATCATGAAGAAATTAGATAAAGCCTTGCCAGTACATGTTGACGTAGCATACTACCCTTTAGTAGTAATGGATATTCATGAAGGCCTGAGAAGGGCATGTGGTACATAATGCTCGTTGTACAAGAATTCATGAAGAAATTGGATAAAGCCTTACCAGTACACTGTGACACAGCATAAGATCCTATAGTCGTTGTAGATAACCCAGGAGGACAAGAGGTACACGAAGTTTGTCCCGATGAATCAGAGTAAGTTCCCTTGTCACAGTTAGTACAGTAGCCAACAATGTAGTAGGTCCCTTCAGGGCAGGATACTGTAATTTGGAGAGGATATAAAGAACACTTCAATGCAGAACATTGTGCATTATAGACGATACAAATAGTACAAAAGTCAGGCTACTGTAAACAAGATATAAAGAGAACTTGAGGGCAAAATTCTGTAAATTAGAAAGGATATAAAGAGTACTTCAGGGCAGGTTACTGTAAATCAGTGATAATATAAATAACTACTTTAGGAGAGTATACTTTGAGTAAGAGAGGATTTAAAAGAGTACTTAAGGGCAGGACACTCTAAATAAGAGAGAATATAGAGAGTACTCCATGACAGGATAATAAGAGGACTACATAAGGAAGAATATAGAGAGTACTCCATGACAGGATAATAAGAGGACTACATAAGGAAGAATATAGAGAGTACTCCATGACAGGATAATAAGATGACTCTATAAGGAAGAATATAGAGAGTACTCCATGACAGGATAATAAGAGGACTACATAAGGAAGAATATAGAGAGTACTCTATGACAGGATAATAAGAGGACTACATAAGGAAGAATATAGATAGTACTCCATGACAGGATAATAGGTTGACTACATAAAAAAGATATAAAGAGTACTCCATGACAGGATAATACGAGGACTACATAAGGAATAATATAGAGAGTACTCAATGACAGGATAATACGAGGACTACATAAGGAAGAATATAGAGAGTACTCCATGACATGATAATAAGAGGACTTCATAAGGAAGAATATAGAGAGTACTCCATGACAGGATAATAAGAGGACTTCATAAGGTATAATATAGAGAGTACTCTATGACAGGATAATAAGAGGACTACATAAGGAAGAATATAGAGAGTACTCTATGACAGGATAATAAGAGGACTACATAAGGAAGAATATAGAGAGTACTCCATGACAGGATAATAAGAGGACTACATAAGGAAGAATATACTGGTATTTTCCAACCAATATCTCTCTTTAATATATGTCTCAACGAAACCCATTTGTGTGGATACTTAATGGACTCGTCTCATTGGGAACCTTCTTCCCGCATCACAGTATTTGAGGGTCAAACAAATATATTTTGAGTCGAATTACGAAAAACCAACATTGCAGACTCTGCGGAAAGTATCGACCCGGATCAGTCGATGCATGCCGCACAGACTAACCAGACAGACACTCTTCGCCTCTTCTGGATTTTCTGTTTCAGGAATCAGTTCTCTCTACCTCTATCTCCCTGAGACGGAATGTGTTGGCCCCGATTAGACAGCGAGGACTGCACGGGCTGATCTGGGTTGATACAGTATGCAGAGTCCATAATGTTGGTTTTCTTGAGGAACGGTTCATTTAGATTATGAAGTACAATAATAAACTGTTTTCCACATACAAACACATTTTGATGCCTCTGCAACAGACAACATTTGAAAACCTTTTGGCATAAGGGAGAACTTGCACATAAAACCTATTCACATTTTCAATGCTGAATTTTAAAATTGACTTGTCCATCTTTACATATATGGAACAGTAGTCCTACACAGCCTATTCTAGGAATATGGTATTATAATTTGAGTTTAACAGCCCACAATAGCTCTATACTGGTGGCACAGACATCTCAACATTGCTTCCAGCAGTACTTTCCCACATACAACAAATCTGCAGCAGACAACTTTGAAAATGTCTACTCAAAAATATGGAAAATCTCTATAATTGTAGGCATAATTACTGCAAGTGAGAAATTGCTCGTTTTGAGCAATTTCTCTTTTTGTTACAGTGTTTTCAAAAGTCGTCTGCTGCAAAGGCGTCAGAAAGCGTCTATATTTCGGAAAGGGTTAAACAAAATTGTAGTTACCGCAAAATGTAATGTTCATCTTAACTAATAATCACAGAAGCCATTTGTTGCAGTCTGACCCGTTGGCAATATCATATGAGCCGGTCAACGAGAAAAAACAACATTTTGGACTTTGCATAATGTATCGACCCAGGCCGACACATTTCGTCTCAGGGGGTAAGATGTATAGAGTAATGATTCCTGAAACAGAAAATCCAAAGGAGATGAAAAGTGCCTGTCCGGGTTAGCCTACGCAGCTTGCTTTGCTGATCTGGGTCGATACTCTACGCAATGTCCACAATGTTGGTGTTCTCGCGGAATGGCTCATATGAATACCTTTGCAAAACTGAACAAAAGAGCTGTGCTTCAGGAATATCAATCTTAGCTTACTGAACCCATTCCCGTATACAGACGCTTTCTGACTCCTCTACAGCAGACGAATCTTAACAAACTTTGTAGCAAATGGAGAAATTGCTTTTTTTGAGATTTTTGTCCATTTACCACAACTTTTTCAACTCTATTTAATGATTGAACTTTCGTCAAAAAAAGATTTTCAACATTATTGCCAATATCTTTTCAAACTTTCGTCTGCTGCAGATTTGTTGCATGTGGGAAAGCAAAAGGGGTTAATCTAATTTGTTTTGTAACAATATGCTATGAGCAATTTTCCTTTTGCGACAATCTTTCCATAGATAAATCTTCTGCTACAGATGTGTCTAAATACGTCTGTAAGTGGAGTAGTTTTGAATTTATTCTATCAATACCTGAACTATTGTTGTTGTTGTCTGTATTTTTTGGACTCTCTGTGGTTGTAGTAGTAGTAGTAGTAGTAGTAGTAGTAGTTGTAACATTCACTGATTCTGGAAATGTAAGAACAAATATATTCATAACCCTTTCCCACAGATGAAAAACCTTCAGCAGACGACTTTGAAAATATATAGGTATAACTGTAAAAATTCTCTGTAAATTAAAGTAGATTTATTTAAAAGATTTGAAAAAACGTTGCGGCAAAAGGACAAATTTCTCACTTTCTCATTTTCCCGAAATGTTTTCAAATGTCGCCTGCTGCAGAGGCGTCAGCAAGCGTCATAATGTGGGAAAGGGTTATCACAGAGAAACCTTGCAATAGAGCACTGCGACAAAGAAGTAATCAATGCTTAGACTTTTCCCAAATGAAGATGCATTTTGACGCCACTGAAAAATGTAAACCTAAAAAAGAAATTGGATAAAGCCTTATCATTACACGGTGACGTAGCATAATACCCTTTAATAATTATTGATAATTATGTAGGGCATGCGGTACATATTGCTTGTTATTACAACAATAAATTATGGAGAAATTGGATAAAAGCCTTACAAGTACACTGTGACGTAGCGTAAGACCCTTAAGTAGTGGTGGATACTCACGTAGAGCAGGCGGTACATATTGCTTATTATCTTTAAAAAAACACAAAGAAAATGGATAAAAACCTTACACATACACTGTGACGTAGCATACATGTCAGACGCTTTAGTAGTAATGGCTTATCATGCAGGGCATGCAGTACATATTGCTTATTATCTTTAAAAAAACACGAAGAAATTGGATAAAAACCTTACACATACACTGTGACGTAGCATACATGTAAGACGCTTTAGTAGTAATGGCTTATCATGCAGGGCATGCAGTACATATTGCTTATTATCTTAAAAAAACCATGAAGAAATTGGATAAAAAACTTACACATACACTGTGACGTAGCATACATGTAAGACGCTTTAGTAGTAATGGCTTATCATGCAGGGCATGCAGTACATATTGCTTATTATCTTAAAACAATCATGAAGAAATTGAATAAAAAACTTACAAGTACAGTTTGACATATCATAAATACCCTATATAGTAGTAATGGATACCAATGTAGGGCATGTGGTATATAATACTCGTTATTAAATAAATCATGAAGAAATTAGATAAAAGCCTTACCACTTACCAGTACACGTTGAGAAGCATAAGACATGTTCGTAGTAATGATTAACCCAAAAGGCCTGAAGGTGGGTTCACACTATGAACGTTTGTACCAGTGTTGGCCAGCGTTTGAAAAGTCTAAGAAATGAGCCCAAACGTCGGCGAAATTACGTTCGATAGAAGGATATTTTTCATTCACACTACCAACGTTTTATATCCGGCGCAAATCAACTTTTACGAACGTTTCCCAGCGTTTGACAGCGTTTACCAGCGTTGTATTTATTTTCTATTGGCGTAGGCGAACTTTTGCCAACGCAGATGTAGCGTATGTGCAGCGGTCGTCGACTTAGTCCAACTTAGACGAACGAATACTCAGCGTAGGTAAGCTGAGGTCAGCGTCAGGCAACGTCTATATATAGCCGAACTTTTGACACTTCCTGGCAGTCTTGTTTTGACTGAAGAAGCGGCCACATCTCTCCATCTCCCTTCTGTGTATTTGTAATTGTGATCGGCATACGCTCGAAAACGTTTGGGTCGCGCTGGTAGTGCGTTGCTGACCACTGACAAAAACCTGCAAACGTTCAGTTTGTTCGCAAAAATTGTTTAACGTCAGGCTTCGTAAGGATCCGTTGTCCAAAGTTCACCTAAGTTACGGGTACGCTGTTGAAAGTTCGCCTACGCTAGCCCCTTGCGTTACCATCGAGTTCATTGCGTCGGGTACCCGTTGGCCTCCGTTGGACAAGCGTTGGGCTAAGTTCACCACCACCAGCGTCTCAGTCGACGTTTGCCAACAGAGTCCTACTTAGGCAAACTCTGTACAACTTAATCCAGCATTTAGGAACGTTTACGAACGGAGCACAACTTACACCAACATTTATTTCCAAACGTCGGCAAAGTTTTTGCATGTTAAATTTTTTCAACGAACACAACGTTCGTCAGCATTCGCCAGCGAACATCAACTCTTATAAACTTTTAGCAACTTTTACTAGCGGAGCTGGACGTTTGCCCAAACGTCGGAAAACGTCGGTCTAAACGTCGTAGTGTGAACCCAGCTTGAGAAGGGTATGTGGTACATAATGCTCGTTGTAAAATAAATCATGAAGAAATTAGATAAAGCCTTGCCAGTACATGTTGACGTAGCATACTACCCTTTAGTAGTAATGGATATTCATGAAGGCCTGAGAAGGGCATGTGGTACATAATGCTCGTTGTACAAGAATTCATGAAGAAATTGGATAAAGCCTTACCAGTACACTGTGACACAGCATAAGATCCTATAGTCGTTGTAGATAACCCAGGAGGACAAGAGGTACACGAAGTTTGTCCCGATGAATCAGAGTAAGTTCCCTTGTCACAGTAAGTACAGTAGCCATCAATGTAGTAGGTCCCTTCAGGGCAGGATACTGTAATTTGGAGAGGATATAAAGAACACTTCAATGCATGCAGAACATTGTGCATTATAGACGATACAAATAGTACAAAAGTCAGGCTACTGTAAACAAGATATAAAGAGAACTTGAGGGCAAAATTCTGTAAATTAGAAAGTATATAAAGAGTACTTCAGGGCAGGTTACTGTAAATCAGTGATAATATAAATAACTACTTTAGGAGAGTATACTTTGAGTAAGAGAGGATTTAAAAGAGTACTTAAGGGCAGGACACTCTAAATAAGAGAGAATATAGAGAGTACTCCATGACAGGATAATAAGAGGACTACATAAGGAAGAATATAGAGAGTACTCCATGACAGGATAATAAGAGGACTACATAAGGAAGAATATAGAGAGTACTCCATGACAGGATAATAAGATGACTCTATAAGGAAGAATATAGAGAGTACTCCATGACAGGATAATAAGAGGACTACATAAGGAAGAATATAGAGAGTACTCTATGACAGGATAATAAGAGGACTACATAAGGAAGAATATAGATAGTACTCCATGACAGGATAATAAGAGGACTTCATAAGGAAGAATATAGAGAGTACTCCATGACAGGATAATAGGTGGACTACATAAAAAAGATATAAAGAGTACTCCATGACAGGATAATACGAGGACTACATAAGGAATAATATAGAGAGTACTCCATGACAGGATAATACGAGGACTACATAAGGAAGAATATAGAGAGTACTCCATGACAGGATAATAAGAGGACTTCATAAGGAAGAATATAGAGAGTACTCCATGACAGGATAATAAGAGGACTTCATAAGGTAGAATATAGAGAGTACTCTATGACAGGATAATAAGAGGACTACATAAGGAAGAATATAGAGAGTACTCTATGACAGGATAATAAGAGGACTACATAAGGAAGAATATAGAGAGTACTCCATGACAGGATAATAAGAGGACTACATAAGGAAGAATATACTGGTATTTTCCAACCAATATCTCTCTTTAATATATGTCTCAACGAAACCCATTTGTGTGGATACTTAATGGACTCGTCTCATTGGGAACCTTCTTCCCGCATCACAGTTTTTGAGGGTCAAACAAATATATTTTGAGCCGAATTACGAAAAACCAACATTGCAGACTCTGCGGAAAGTATCGACCCGGATCAGTCGATGCATGCCGCACAGACTAACCAGACAGACACTCTTCGCCTCTTCTGGATTTTCTGTTTCAGGAATCAGTTCTCTCTACCTCTATCTCCCTGAGACGGAATGTGTTGGCCCGGATTAGACAGCGAGGACTGCACGGGCTGATCTGGGTTGATACAGTATGCAGAGTCCATAATGTTGGTTTTCTTGAGGAACGGTTCATTTAGATTATGAAGTACAATAATAAACTGTTTTCCACATACAAACACATTTTGATGCCTCTGCAACAGACAACATTTGAAAACCTTTTGGCATAAGGGAGAACTTGCACATAAAACCTATTCACATTTTCAATGCTGAATTTTAAAATTGACTTGTCCATCTTTACATATATGGAACAGTAGTCCTACACAGCCTATTCTAGGAATATGGTATTATAATTTGAGTTTAACAGCCCACAATAGCTCTATACTGGTGGCACAGACATCTCAATATTGGTTCCAGCAGTCCTTTCCCACATACAACAAATCTGCAGCAGACAACTTTGAAAATGTCTACTCAAAAATATGGAAAATCTCTATAATTGTAGGCATAATTACTGAACAAATATGAAAACATTGTGGCAAAGTGAGAAATTGCTCATTTTGAGCAATTTCTCTTTTTGTTACAGTGTTTTCAAAAGTCGTCTGCTGCAAAGGCTTCAGAAAGCGTCTATATTTCGGAAAGGGTTAAACAAAATTGTAGTCTAATAATCACAGAAGCCATTTGTTGCAGTCTGACCCGTTGGGCAGGTTTCGACTGCTGGTGTATGTGACACCGTTTGTTTCAGTCTGCCCTGAAGTGCATATGTGACGTTGCTTGTAATTGTGATGTAATATAAACTACTCACCACAGATGCCATCTGTTGCAGTTTGACCCGTCGGGCAGGTGACGTTGCCTGTAATTGTGAGCGTTGATTGGCTACTGGTGTATGTGTTACCATTTACAGTGACATCAAATATGCTACTGGATGACGTATTGATGTAAGCGGCGGAGTTCTCTAGGCTATTTATGACATCAATCAGTTCTTGCAAGGAGGGGTTTGCTGCAACAGAAATTATCTATATACAGCTTACTGCTAATTGGCTGCATTTATCCTTTTCCAAATGCATCTGATGCAGACAAATTTAGAAAATATCTCTGCAAACATGATGAACGAATAATTATTGAATAAGAGTTTAAAACATTGTGGCGAAAGGTAATATGTCCATCATAAGCAATCTCTCCTTTTATCACAATGGTTTCAAAAGTAGTCAGATGCAGATCAGTCAAAACAGGTATAAATGTGGGAAAGGCTTTGAAAGTTCCAATTCTCTTCGTCTTTTTTGTGATAAATTGAATCCTTTCCAATATACAGATGCTTTCCAAAGGTTCTGCAGCAGGCAACTTTTGAAAAAAGTGGTGCAACGGGGATAAAACGCTTACAATTAACAGCGGAGTGTAACATTTTACACCCCAGCCAACGTTGATAGTGGCCTGTGGCCATTCAAATTGAAAGGAGGAAATCAATTACGACAGAAAAGTAGGCAAAATCGATTTTATGCTCAAAACTAGTAAATTCTCCTATCCTAAGATGTTGCCAACACTTTATCAAAATCATGCTACTTATACATTTTTTTCCCTGTTTTAATATTTTCCCTCATCTGCAGAAGATGACTTTGTAAATGTAATGTCTGGGTAAAAAAATAAAAATCTTTATGAATGAAGCTTAAATAATTGAAAAGAGTTGAATACATATTGGCTAAAGGAGAAATTATTCATGATGTGCAAATTCACCTTATGTGTCAATGTTTTCCAAACAATTCTGCTGCAGGCACACCAACAAGTGTCCGCATGTGGGAAAGGGTCAATTATATTACCTGTTGAGTTGTTCTTATTTTGGGTTTACATCACTTTCAACCGTATTTCAGTCATATCAGAGTGTATCCTGGGTAAATTACCAGTACTGCTGGTAAACTTACTCTGACACCATCCCATTGGTCGTAATGTTATAGCCGTGTATCTGAGCACAAAGGAGGGCAGAGCTCCAAATAAGGGGCGTTTTTCAGGTTCTAAAATCCTTATTTGATATTAAAGCCCTATGGTGTGGGGTACTCGAATGAATCAACTAATTGCGACGATCCTTTTGAGTACCTAGAAAAAGGATTTGGTTGAGGAATATGAAAAACATTATGGGGAAAAGACCTGTTCACTTCTTCTTATCTAGTCCTCTAGATAAGGGGCAGTTTTCTTGTTTTAAAATTCATTTTTGACATTCAAATCCTATTTTGTGGGTACTCAAAAGAATTCTTTTGAGTACCCACAACTTAGGATTTGGTTGAGAAATATGAGAAATATTATGGGGAAAAGACCTGTTCACTCCCTCTTATCTAATTATCTAGGATGGAAGTCACTACTTAAATTCTTAAAGTATTTGTTCAGACCCAACAAGGGAATCGAACCCTGCCTGGTCTCCTCTATAACAACTCTAACACCAAGGTGATTCTGTTACCTGTTGAGGTTGATAGATAAGTTTGAATATCCAGTGATCCTGTCTCGGTCATTTCCACAGTCAGGGTCACTTGAATTGTAGATCCTGTGCTCCTTTTCCTTTTTGAATTTGATATTTCTACAGTAGCTGAACAGAGACTATCTTGTATGCACTTAACAGAAGATAAGTTGTCAGTCACGGTTTGCTGTACCTCTGCCTGATCAACAGCCAAGATAGGCACGTTTGTTTCTATTGCAGCATAAATACGTGTACGGTTTGGTTTAGTAGGATCTGAAAAGATTCAAAGCTTTGGATAAGAAGCATTTTTCATTTTCTATAATTCTTGACACTCAAACCCTAGGTTGTGAGTACTCAAAAAAATCTTCTCAATGGTGGTTTAATTGAAGGACGTTTGGTGAGGATATTGAAAAGGATGCTTTCGGTGAAGTTTCATGCAAATTGACTCACTGGTTACAGAGGTGAGGATGTTGACGGACCGTGAGCTACATGTGTATTAATGACGTTAAGGTTGGTTTTCATGAAGCACCTGTCAGATGTCATGCAGCAGACAGTATCAAAGTCGTCTGCTGTTGTCCAAACAAAGGTCGTTAAGGTTGGTTTTCCTGGAGCACCTCTCAGATGTCATGCAGCAGACAGTATCAAAGTCGTCTGCTGTTGTCAAAAAAAGGTCGTCAAGGTTGGTTTTCATGGAGCACCTCTCAGATGTCATGCAGCAGACAGTATCAAAGTCGTCTGCTGTTGTCCAAACAAAGGTCGTCAAGGTTGGTTTTCATGGAGCACCTCTTAGATATAATGCAGCAGACAGTACCAAAGTCGTCTGCTGTTGTCCAAACAAAGGTCGTTAAGGTTGGTTTTCATGGAGCACCTCTCAGATGTCATGCAGCAGACAGTATCAAAGTCGTTTGCTGTTGTCCAAACAAAAGTCGTTAAGGTTGGTTTTCATGAAGCACCTCTCAGATGTCATGCAGCAGACAGTATCAAAGTCGTCTGCTTTTTTCTGAAAACGGCTTTGAGCCCCAATCAATCAATCCATACGTTCTGCAGCAGTGCCATGTAACGTAATCATGTGATGACATCAGCATTTACTACATTTTCAAAATTTGGCAGGAAATAAAAACGACAGAAATGTGGATAATTATATGGGTGGAGGTCAGGACATCACCGACTGTATTAGGACTAACACTAAAAAGGATGTTGTTAGTTCGAAAACAAGTTTTGTCCAAATAAAAAGACACAACTTCTAAGTTTTTAAGCGATAATGACAAGCTCCAGAAGTGTGTGTACTTTAACCTTTTCCCAATTAGAAAAAATGCTTGAATAGGGTTGGAATTTCTCCTTTTGCCTCAATGTTTTCAAAAGCAAATACGTCTATAAGCGGGAACGAAAATACTGTGGAGTAGCATTACCCCCATAATACACTAGGAAATGAGTATATGGGGAAAAGTGTTAAGATAATGTATCTCACACTTACCCTCGCAATCTGGTGCATTGCCATATGGTGACCAAGAATAGTTTGTGCTAACACCACAGGTGAACTCTGTTTGTAAATTCGGCGGGAGTGCGTATCCGTCTCGACAATATATCAGGCACGTCTCATCCCCTGTCGCTTGCTCCACTGTGCAGTTTGACAGCATTCTAAAACCCCTGGCCAGATCTGGACAAGCTATAATGTAAACAGAAAAAAGAGCCACGTCACAAACAATTGGTTGCTTGATTGGATGGACATTAACGCCGTTTTTAAAAGAACTTCAGTTATTTATATCTTGGTGGCCATTTCACCTAGCATTTTTTCCAGGCTTTTTCACACCATAACTCCATAGAACACTCTTCCAAAACAACTGACTACCTTTACGGATAGACTATTTAACCCTTTTGTGGAAAATGAATGACACTAGACACCAGTGAATGGCCAAGCCGGGGTTCGAAACCCACGACTCCTGGATTGATAGTCCTAGTCCATTCCGACTGAGCGATCAGGTCTCAACATGTTACGACAAAATATAACCAACGGACATTTTTTGAAATTGCTGTCGGTTGAAAGTGGTTAACTCTTTCACTGAGCGATCAGGTCTCATTATGTAACGACAAAATATAACAAACAGAAACTTTAAATTGCTGTCGGTTGAAAGTAGTTTACCCTTTCACTGAGCGATCAGGTCTCATTATGTAACGACAAAATACAACCAACAGAAATTTTGAAATTGCTGTCGGTTGAAAGTGGTTACATGTAACCCTTTCACTGACCGACCAGGTCTCATTATGTAACAACACAATACAACCAACATAAACAGAGATTTTCTATTTTTTGACAAAATAATATCAAAGTCGTCTGCTGCAGAATTGTCATATGAGGAAAAGGGTTAATACAATTATCACATAATGAGACTATCAAAAGATAGATAACGTTTTCATGAACGACAACTCACTTGGACAAGTGCCGTGACCACAAGTCTGTGTCTCAGTTGTGTCCCCTGAACAGTTGGCTCCTTGCGGTGAAGGTTCAGGACTGTCACATGACCTTGACCGTATCTGGGTTGAGCCCCCACAGGTGACCCCACAAGACCCATAACTGGACCATGCAGACCATTTACCATCCACTGTATTTAAAAATGAAATCATCAATATTATATAATAATTAAAATCTGCCAAATATTTCTCTCTTTTTTTTTTTAACTCTTTCCCAAATGTAGACGAATCTGGAGTATATGATCTTTGCCACAACTCATTTCAGTAATAATTAGTGAGATTGTTCATACTTTTGCCCATAATTCTTTCAAAATCGCCTGCTCAAGATTTGGTTAAACAGTTAAGACAGAATTCAGCCTATCCCACATACAGCAAACCGGAAGCAGATCATTTTGAAAGCATGTTGGTTAAAACACAGAAAACTCTATAAATATAGGAATAATTCCTGAATAAAGGGAAACATCGAAAATATTGTGGCAAATTGAGACATGGATCGTTTGAGCAATTTTGCCCTTTGTCACAATGATTCAAAAGTCGTCTGCTAAGCCAAATTTACACAGACATTTCCAGCGAATGTTTTAGTCTTTTAAAGATCAAACTTAAAGCGACTATTTACTCCGTTCATGATGTCAATATCGTTGTTAGATGCTTATTGAGTTAATTGACAGGGTACCAGAACAGTGCAGAACAATATCTTTGTTAGATGCTTATTGCGTCAATTGACAGGGTACCAGAACAGTGCAGAACAATATCGTTGTTAGATGCTTTTAGATTCAGGGGACAAGAACAGAACAGAACAATATTGTTTTTGTTAGATACTATAGCGACAATTGACAGGGGACAAGAACAGAACAGAACAATTAATATCTTAATTAAATGCTTATAGAGTCAATTGACAGGGTACACTCACACAGAACAGAACAATATCTTTGTAAGATACTTATAGCGTCAATTGACAGGGGACAAAAACAATACAGAACAATATCATTGTTAGATGCTAATAGAGTCAATTGACTGGGTACACACACAGAACAGAACTATATCTTTGTTATATACGTACGTGTATAGCGTCAATTCACAGGAGACAAGAACAAATTGATTGATTGATTGGGGTTTAACGCCGTTTTTAACAATTTCTCAGTTATATCACGGCGGCCAATTCACCTACTCATGCATTTCCTGGTTTTCTCACACCAGTACTCCACACAACAATCTTCCCAAGCACCTGGCTGCTTTTCCACATAGACTTAGCCCATTGGTGGAAGACGAATGACGCATGTCGCATTGACTTTGTCAATCCTCGGAAAGAAAGTTGGCCGAGACGGGATTCAAACTCACAACCCCAGACAAGAACACAACAGAACAACATCTTTGTTAGATACTTATAGCGTCAATTGACAGGGGACAAGAACAGAACAGAACAATATCATTGTTAGATACTTATAGCGTCAATTGACAGGGTAAACACACATATCAGAACAATATTATTGAGTCAATAATTATCTTCATAAATGCAGCAAAGTCTTCCTCCGTACCACACTTTTAAAAACATTGTGGCAAGTGAAGAATGGACACTTAGCAACAAATATGGAAACTCTAAATAAATGAAAGAAAAATATTGAATTAAATTGATAACAATGTGATTAAAAGAGATATTGAGCAATTTATCGTTTTGCTACAATGTTTTTATAATGCGTCTGCAAAAGGTTAAAGGTTAACCCTTTCCCACAGTATACACCACTGCATCAGATGACTTTGAAAACGTTTAGGTAAAGATTACGAAAATCTCTTGAAATAAAAGGCGTTGTCATTGAATAGAGTTAAAAACATTGTGACAAAAAGGAGAAATAGCTTGTTTTGAGCAATTTTTCTTGTGTACAATGTTTTCAAAATTCAATGCTGCAGAGACGGCAAAATGAGTCTGTATGTTGGAAAAGGTTAAACAAACTCACCGGGGACAACAT
This sequence comes from Serripes groenlandicus, assembly GCA_031761405.1. NCBI lineage: Eukaryota > Metazoa > Mollusca > Bivalvia > Cardiida > Cardiidae > Serripes > Serripes groenlandicus. Next base: position 106,634 of record JASEVX010000094.1, on the reverse strand, counting down.
CACAAAGGTCGCCCGAATATCCCGTCAGGCAAGTGCATGTATACCCGGGGTTACCGGACACACAGGTGGCACCATTGGTGCACCCATTGTCGATACAGTAGTCCGGGGGAGTGTCACAGTTCAAGCCAGACCATCCCGAAGAGCAATAACACGTGTACGTGTTGATACCATTGATACAGGTTTGGTTGTTACATGGGTCGGTGGCACATTCATCGATGGCTGAAAGGAGAAAACAAGAGGACCATGAGGATCCTATATTTCTCACCTGATTTAACCCTTTCCCTCATACAACAATTTTGCAGCAGACGGCTTCGAACTTATTTTGTCAAAACATAGAAAATCTCCATAGTTGAATGGATAACCTATGACAAAAAGTGGAAAACATTGTGGCAAAAGGAGAAATTGCACGTCTTGTGCAATTTCTTCTTTTGGCACTATGTTTTCAAAAGGCCGTCTGCTGCAGAGGCGTCAGAAAGCGTCTATATGAGGGAAAAGGGTTAACAGTTACTCTAAGCATATATGGAAAACAAGCCCGTAATTTGATAAATTTTAGTAGAGGGTCAAGAAAGATTCATTTGTGTCCAATTGTTTTTCAAATAGGGCTAGTACTTACGGAAAAGAAGGCATTTAAGTTTTGGCATTATTCCCCCATTCCCTCATTTTGATGATGCAGCTACAAAAGTTCTATATATTTTTTTTTTATTTTAATAGATTTGAAAGATGACCACCTAAGGAACATTCCTACAAATTTCCACTGTTTTTATACATAAATAGAGGATCTTACATGAGTGCTTATTTGATATTGTTTTTATGAAATGAGTCGACTGAAATAATATGACGCGAGGCTCTGCCGAGCGTCATATTCGTTTCAGTCGACGAGTTTCATAAAAACAATATCAAATAAGCACGAATGTAAGATTCTATTTATCACATAACACCATAAAAAGATTGTTTTCAATCTTAAAATCTATCTTTCTTCGCCCTCATATAAAAAGTGACCGAAGTTCACCCCGAAGTTCTAATGCATACTTCCACTGTAAAAAATAGTCCCTATCAATAACCTTTTAATTTTATAAAAAATTAGCAACAAGGCACTTATAAATAACATTTCATTTATCGAGATTTATTCTCTTTAAACAATATTTTTTTATAAATGCCGAAATTCAGAACAATTGTAAACAATATGCTGTCATTTAAAGTGACATCACACTGGAGTGACGTCGTGACGTACGTGCTGTGAGTCGGCTATTTATGTAACTAGTTACATATGATATTTATGTCACTGCTTTATGTCACTGTTATGTGATAAAACTGCTCATAATCTGACAACATCAATACTTAACAAAATTCCAATTTTCATCCCTGATGATCCCTGATGGTATGTTTGATTGTTTGTTGTTTTATGCAACTTTCAACATTTGTTTAGTTATATGAGCAAATATTCTGTCTGTCACACAGTTTTCACCTCTGTTCAATACATGTAATTACAAATTCATTCACAAGGAGTGTCTTTAGTTTTGCATCAAAGTCGTGAGCTGCAAATCTCGTGTATGTGGTAAAGGGGGTTAAGTTATTTCATGAATGAATCCAGAGCCAAAAGATTAATACGTACGATCACAGAATAAGGGTGTTTGGAGCTGAACACCTGTTAAAGTTGTTCCGCGGAAATCGCTCATTCCAAATACATCACCAGACTTTTCTGTCCAACAACTGCTTGTCATTGAGTCTATTTCTGATGTGGAGAGTACTGCATCCTCCAGATGTAAATCAGCAATAAAAATACCTGTAGAATAAGAAAGATTCATTGTTTTCTTTGAGTTTTACTGCATTTTCAACATTAGTCTAGTTACACCATGGCGACAGAACACTTATTCATGATCTCTGGGGAGAGAACCCAGTACACGATGAGGAAATGTCCGCCGAACCTCCAGTTTCAAAGCACGCTAATTACTTGGCCACGGCGGATTCCTACCTGTGGAATTAACTCTTTCAGTGCCAAATTGTTTAAAGTAGACTCTTCCATGTTCAAATTCAGCCGAATCTATTTTTCATGTAGTAAGAATTTCTAAATATTTGTATAATTAAAGGGCAAACAATGCTGATTTCAGATGAGACAGCTCGTTACAAGCTGAATATGTATTGTATGCAAAAACCTCAATATTGCCTATATCTGCAACGTATATAGACATCGTGGCGATGCCTGACGATTGAGTAACGTAAACACTATAACATACAACTAGCGATTGATTGGCATATGGCAAGCGTATCTCCTGTGTATTGCCAGTGTTTTGATAAAATGTATATATAGGATCCCATTACTACTGCAGTAATGCTGCAATGTGGAAAGGCCGCAGCTTATATGGGCACTTTGTCATGTGATGGCGGTATGCAGGACATGCGCAGATCATACACTACTCATTCGCTAGCCATATGCAGACTACGCTGGTAATACGCTGGACGTACGCTACTCATATGCTTCTCATAGGTTCAAAACTGTAAGTATACAAACAATTCTGTAATTTAAATGGCTTTTTGTGCATATAATTTATGAATTTTCATACGAAACTAATACGTTTCTCTCATATGCAATAATGTGACAGGACCATAAACCATCCCTACATACCTGTGTAACCAACAGACAACAGTAGTATTTCACCGTTCGAAATAAGAGGAGACGGTGGGTTTGGTGTCATCACTCCAAGTCCCAGTTCCCCATTGATATATGAAGACAATTCGCCGGTCACTGTATCCCAGGTAATTGCTACATGTGTCCATGCTGCGTATGGCAGGTAACCAATTTCCGTATCCCCATTATCACTGGATGAAATAAATATGAGCGGTTCCACCAGAAAACAAACATTATGGCCTATGCGTAATGTATCGACCCAGATCAGTCTGCACAGTCCGCACAGACTGATCTGGGCTGACACATTCCGTCTCAGGGGGATAGAAGTATATATAGTAATGATCCTGAAACAGAAAATCCATAGGAGGCGAACAGTGTCTGTCCGGATTAGCCTGCTCAGCATGCTTAGGCTGATCCGGATCGATACTTTATGCAGATATACAATGTTGGTTTTCTCGCGGGCGGCTCGGATGTCAGTTGATAACAAAAATTTAACCCTTTCCCACATATAACCAATCTGCAGCAGATGACATTGGAAATTTCCAGGCAAAAGTATGAAAATCTCTATACATAATAGAATAATAATTGAACAGAGTTGAAGACTTTGTGGCAAAAGGAGAAATTGTTCATTATGACAGACACAATGACAACATAGAAGTGTTCTCACTAAGCAAAGACAGGTAGCACGGGTAAAAGGAATATATCATCTATGGCACAGACACACAAACATTTGGGATATTGCAACCAACAAGAATACAGCTCTGCCGGCTCCTCAGTGACCTGGATCTTCCTTGTATGCCATTTGTTTAGCCGCAGTAGCTCATCCGTAGAAATACGGGCTGTCAATTCAGGAATTGTGAGTTGAAGCACCAGCTTGCTCAACGTTATTTGCGACTTTTGGCAAAAGCCAAATCAACAAACATTATTCTTATTCCACCAATGGTCTAATAGTGGGGTCCAGTGTTCCAGATAATGAGGGATATTCAGCTCTTTTCCCCAAAATATCTCTCTTATTTTTCAACTAATCCCTATGATGTGTGTACTCACAACAGAGGGTTTCGGGGTCAAATAAGGATTTTAGAACATGCAAAACGATCCTTATTCAGAGCTCTGTGGACACTTCTGGAGTAATGCCAAAAGTTGCATTTAAGACTTTATTGCATGTAGACAGACAGTGAAGGCTGTGATGAGACAGTGGAGATGTGACAGATTACTATGTGTCTACACTGTACTCCGATGCAATAAGACCTTATCGCTACTCGCAGCTGACATGTATATTTGAAAATAAATACTTACGGTACTTCTACTATGATCACATCAGTAAAGTAAATGATCATGACGTCATTTCCTTCAGATGTGAACTTTATAGTAGCATTTGCGCTCATATCTGCATACCGTTTGACCCATAGCATGAAGGTCATGTTCACCAAGTTGATGGAGTTACCTACGGTCACGAATCCAGTAGTATTATCAACTAGAATGTGAAATGCTGTAAGTAAAAATAAAATAAATTATATAAGTAACAAGGGCACGGCTTAGCGAACGCGGAGTTACGTGACTTTGCATATACATGCGTATTGTTCATAGAACATGTGTACCAAGTTTCATTTGAACGTTTTTTTTTAGTAATGAGGTAATTTTAAAGTGTTGTGAGGATGACGCAGCTACGATGACGTTGAGGATATCACAATAGCCCTATTTATTTTTCTTCGTAAAACGGACAAGCTGAAAATCTCACATGATTACCTGCTTAATCCTTTTCCACATGCAATAAATCTGTATAGCAGATGATATCTAGGCAAACATACGAATGACAATTAGTGTTCTATATGAAAGTATAACTGTTGAAAAGAGTTGAGAACCTTGTGGCATAAGGAGAAATTGCTCATGATGATTGATGAATAATTTCTCATTTTGCCACAAACGTTTTTAAAATTCATCTGCTCCAAAGGTGTCCGAAAGCTTCTCTATGTGGGAAAGGGTTAAACTACCACTCGGACAAAATCTGCAGCAGATTACTTCAAATATCGTCATGACAAAAATATGAACTTTTGAAAACATTGTAAGAAAAAAAGAAATTGCTTATAGAAAGTATGTTCTCCATTTGCTTCAATGTTTTTAATTTTATTCAATAATTATTTATCATTATTAGAGGTTTTTCCCCCCATACTTTTGAATAGTTGTTTTCAAAATCATCTTCTGTAGCTTTATGTGTAATGTGGGAAAGGATTTAAGGAACTATTGACCATTTTGTACTCAAGTAAGCTAATCTTAGCACTTTCGAATTCCCACATACAGACGTGTTCTGATGTCTCTGCCACAGACAACTTAAGAAAACATTGTGGCAAAAGGCAAACATTGCTTTAATTGGGGTTTAACGCCGTTTTTAAAAAAAAATCATATCACGGCGGCCAGTTCACCTACTCATGCGTTTCCTTGCTTTCCCATACCAATACTCAACACAACACCTTCCATGCAACTGGCTGTTTTTTCACATAGACTGTTAGCCCATTGGTGAAAGACGAATGACGCATGTCGCAGTGACTTTTGTCAAACGTCGGAAAGAATGTTGGGCGAGCTTGGATTTGAACTCACAACCCCTGGATTGACAGCCCGCGTCGCTACCGACTGAGCTACCGGGGCTCGGTGTATGTTGTATGTGGTAAAGGGGGTAAGATAACCTTATTTATCTTACCTTGACATGCAGTACTGGACACCGAGCCCGCAAACTGAGTAGTTCCAATTGAACACTGTGTGCATGATGTTTGACCGGTTCCACTCTGGTAATAACCAACAGGGCACACTGTACAGGGCACCACACCTGTGGCTGAATACTGTCCAGCAGAACAAAATTCTGAAGAAAAAAACCCCAATCAAGGTAAGAAAGTTTGTTTTGTCAGAAGTCCAGATAAGGAGGGGTATACAGCTCTTCCACCGCTACCCCCCCCCCCCCTCTCCCCCTACCCCTCCTCCCAATATCTCTCTATGAAGTGGGTACTCAAAAGAATCGTCTTCTTTTGAGTACCCACAACATAGGGTTATTAGGTCAGATAAGGATTTTAGAAGCCCTTTATCTAGAGCTTTATTTGTTTTAATTGATAAACCCTTAAATTATTTATTTTTGCAGATGGTTCATTTCCCGCGTGCAAACGCGTTTTGAGACATAGTATACAGCATAGAATGTTGGGGGGAAATGGCAAAAGGAGAAATTGATCATAATGAACAATTTGTCCTTTTGTAACAATATTTTCAAATCTTTTCAATCATTAAAATGTCTAATAAGTACATTGATTAAAGAATGAAGTCAACCACATTGAACAAAGAACCCATTTATCTGCTAGTTCCCCTTATTTCAAAGATTCAAATATTTTATTTAAATATGTAAGCCACCGGCCCATAATAATAGCCGCAATGCTATACCAGCAACCCTGATTGCCAAAGAGGGAAGCCGCCACTGCTACATTGTTCAAGATTCAAGATTCAAATATTTTATTTAAATATTTAGGTCACCAGCCCATAATATAAACAATAAATATAATTAGTTTTGCCCCTTAAAAATAAAACTATTTGTATTTTCCTGTAGTTGTAATGTAACAAATTATATACGATAGATAGGAACTAGTGTAGGTAATGAACAGACTAAACCGATGCTAGAAGCTAAGGTTAATTGTGAAACATGGAGAATATGGCTCTATAATGTATGTTATTTTGTCTACATATTTTCAAAACTCAAGATTCAAATATAAAGGCCACCTGCCTCTACTATAAACAACACATGTATAGGTTTACCCCCCCCCCCCCCCCACCCCCCCAACCCCCCCCACCATCCCCCAACAACATACAAATATGTGTAGATTACTGTCCTGTAGTGATTATTTAACATAAATATAAAATGAGTAGCAACTAGTTTAGATAAAGATCAGAACATATGGATGCTAAACGTTTAAGGTTAGACTCTTCATTTCTTATCAAGAATATTTTGTGCACTAAGTTAGATACATTGAATAAATTTGATCTGTCGCCACATGACATGAATCATCTATTGGGCTCTATAACCCTTTCCCACTTGCAGACGCATTTTAACCCATCTTCAGTAGATGATCATTTAAATCATCATGAACCATTTCTTCTTTTGAGAAACATTGCAATATCTTTATGAATTTCTGCAATAGCCACAGTGTTTTTAAGAGTCGTCTGCTGCAGCGTATGTATGTTTGAAAAGGTTAAAGAAAATATAAATGACATAGAAACAGATCTACATACCTACACACTTCCCTTCGTTTTTGGATCCTGTTGCAAGAGTTGTGTACCCTGAGGGGCATGCAATACAGCTTGTCAAACCGGATTCATTAGAGTAAAAACCAAGGGGGCATAACTCACAAAGAGTGGATGAATTTAGGAAATACGCGGATGGACATGGCACTGTACAAAAGAGGAAAAAGTTTATTATATCAGATAAGACAAGCATGTCGAACTTTGTTTGACCTTCAAACCCTATGTTGTGGGTACTCAAAAGAATCATCTCACTAAGGCTGGTTTGTTAATAAAACAGATACAGTGGAGAAAAGGACCTGTCCACTTCCTCTTATCTAGACCCTAATCATCTCATATATACAATACGTTTTTGTTCACTGTTAAATGGGTGCGTGTTTCATAAAAAGTTTCATTTCGCAACAGCGATTCGCCCTTTCTGGAAAAGAACAGTAACACAATTGCAAAACAAGACAATAGTAATGAAAAGTATCTTACAAATAACTGGTTGCATGACTTGAGTTCTTTACAGAAACGAACAGTAAATAAAACCCATCATATAGTATCTCAAATAAACATTGAAACAAACAAACTAAACAAAATATAGTGATTGAGTGAGTGAATGAATGAATGACCGGACGGACAGAAGAACGAATGAATTAATGTATAAATAAATGAATGAATGAATGAATGATTGAATGAATTGAACTGTGAATTTTACTTTCAAAGTCTACTTCAGCAGAGTTGGTTTGTACATGTATGTGACAGAGGACTATATAATAACTTTCAAAGACTACTTCCGCAGAGTTGGTTTGTACATGTATGTGACAGAGGACTAGATAATAACTTTCAAAGACTACTTCCGCAGAGTTGGTTTGTACATGTATGTGACAGAGGACTATATAATAACTTTCAAAGTCTACTTCAGCAGAGTTGGTTTGTACATGTATGTGACAGAGGACTATATAATAACTTTCAAAGACTACTTCCGCAGAGTTGGTTTGTACATGTATGTGACAGAGGACTATATAATAACTTTCAAAGACTACTTCCGCAGAGTTGGTTTGTACATGTATGTGACAGAGGACTATATAATAACTTCCAAAGTCTACTTCCGCAGAGTCGGTTTGTACATGTATGTGACAGAGGACTATATAATAACTTTCAAAGACTACTTCCGCAGAGTTGGTTTGTACATGTATGTGACAGAGGACTAGATAATAACTTTCAAAGACTACTTCCGCAGAGTTGGTTTGTACATGTATGTGACAGAGGACTATATAATAACTTTCAAAGACTACTTCAGCAGAGTTGGTTTGAACATGTATACATGTGACAGAGGACTATATAATAACTTTCAAAGACTACTTCAGCAGAGTTGGTTTGTACATGTATGTGACAGAGGACTAGATAATAACTTTCAAAGACTACTTCCGCAGAGTTGGTTTGTACATGTATGTGACAGAGGACTATATAATAACTTTCAAAGACTACTTCAGCAGAGTTGGTTTGTACATGTATGTGACAGAGGACTATATAATAACTTTCAAAGACTACTTCAGCAGAGTTGGTTTGTACATGTATGTGACAGAGGACTATATAATAACTTTCAAAGTCTACTTCAGCAGAGTTGGTTTGTACATGTATGTGACAGAGGACTAGATAATAACTTTCAAAGACTACTTCAGCAGAGTTGGTTTGTACATGTATGTGACAGAGGACTATATAAAGAGGTGTTAATGGGTCTTTCTTATAAGATATCTTTCTTAGCACTCATTAAAACCTATTCTGTGGGTACTGTAAAGAATTGTCTCACTGAGACAATTCTTTTGAGTACCCACAACATAGATTTTGGAGGTCAAATAAGCATTTTAGAACATGAAAATTGCTACTTAACCTACGGGCTCTGATATGAGAAATGATTGAGCTTACCGCATGATGTTTGATCTAATAAATGTCCACTCTGGCAGACAATATCACCATACGTTTGCGCTCTAAAGGAATCCGTACGAAGGGTAAACCCATACTCGGCGGGAAGATCAAACGTCCCGTTATTTACAAGCTCTTCAAACAAGACTTTCAGTGTTTCATTCTGCAGTGCATCGATAAATGTCAGGTCGACGATGAAGTCTATGGATTCATTTGTGTTTGTGTATGTAACAATATTGAAGTCAATGACCATTGATGGATTGGTGTTCCTCTTTTCTCTGTTGTCTTGTTGGTTGTAGGTAGTTGGTCCTGTAGATAAAATTAATTATGTAAGCCTTTCCCACATGCAACAAATCTACAGCCTTTGAAATCATCTAGGCAAATATTTGGAAAAAATTTAATTATTGAAAAGAATTGAAAACATTATATCAACAGGAGAAATTGCTCCTTTTGAGCAATTTCTCCTTTTGTCACAATGTTTTCAAAAATCGACAAAATAACAACTTATATGAAATAGATTATTAACCATTTCTCTACATATAAACCCATTTTGATGCATCTGGAGCAGACGATTTATGAAAACATTGTGGCAAAAGGGAAAATGTCTCATAGGGAGCCAGTACTCCTTTTGCCGCAATGTTTTTTTAACTCTTTTCAATAATTAATTTTCAATAATTAAACTTACATTAACAGATATTTCCATAATTTAGCGTATATATTTGTTGTATGTGGTAAAGGGTTAATGAAACCAGATATAATAAGTGAATTCGTTCAGGTGTCATTTCGACCTCGAGTACGCTATTCATTCTTTCAGAGGATCGACTTAATTGAGTAGGGTTTAACGCCATTTCAATATCTTTTCAGTCACCTACTCATGTCTTTCCTGGGTTCCTCCCACCAATACACCACACAAATACTTTCAAAGCAACTGGCTGTTTTTTCACATAGACTGTTAAAGAGTCCATTTGTAAAAGACGAATGACGCATGCCACTGTGACTTTTGTCGAACGTCGGAAAAAATGTTGGCCGAGCTGGGATTTGAACTCACAATACCTGGATTGACAGCCCGCTAGCAGGGCTTGGTTGATCGACAAAAATTGATTGTGACAACTATCAATCTTTTTCCTCCAATGGGCTATTAAAATTCCATGTGAGAAGGTAGCCAGCTGCTTGGCAACAATGTTGTATGGACTACTGGTGGGAGATAAAAACCATCACATCATTAAGAGAACTGGTTGCCATGATATAACTGAAGACCTTAAACAAATGTGTTAATCTCCAATCATTCAGTCAACCATCATTCATCTGTTCTAAGTCATACCGTTATTCAACCCTTTCCTGTAGACAACACTATTTGCAGAAGACTACTTTGAAAACATAAATGCTAAAATATGTAAACATTTCTATAAAGGAAATATAATGATTGCATACAGTTGAAAACATTGAGTTAAAAGGAGAAACTGCTCGTTTTGCCACAATGTTATCAAAAGTTGTCTGCCGTAGATATATGAAAATATGTTTGCGTGAGGGAAAGGGTTAAGAAACTGATACCAGTCTAGGATTAAACTGTCTTAATTTAGCTTTCTTCAAGATTGGAACCCTTCCCTACAACCAGATACATTTTGATGTATTTACAACAGACGTATTTTGGAATATTGCTCCTATTGCTTTCAACTCTATCCAATAATTAATTTTATCACATAAGTACCCTTATTTTCAAGTTGAGAACAAATCACGGAACAACGTTATCATACACGTGTGATAACAAAATCACGTCATACACGCGACTACTGATGACGTCATTTTGACCTTTATCTTTATTATGTTTATTGTTAAGTTGTTAAATTTTATACATTGAAAAATGCAATAATACGTTATTTTGAATAAATAACGAGTCTTAATTGTTTAAAACATTGTTGTTTTTTTTCTTCTTATTGAAAAATGATGAGGACTACTTTTTTATGCGGTGAATCACAAGTTCTTATGAAGAATATGTTATTCGGTCTTTGTTTTGATGTTGTCAATACTTTTTATTAAAACACACTGTTTAGGTGATAAAAAGAATCCATCACTCGTTTTTCTTTGGAGAAGATTTCTTAAATTCGTCTCGAAAAAGAGAGTTATTAACCTCGCCAAGAGGCTCGGTTAATAACCGTCTTTTTCTAGACTCATTTAAGAAATCTTGATCTCCAAAGAAAACTCATGATGGATCCTATATTTATAACATAAATGACGTCGCCGGGAGTGTAAAAAAGCCATTGTATAAATTGCGTATTCAACTAGTGTAATAACAATGCTACGTTACGTCATAATGAAAAGCATTGAAAATTACCGCGCTATATAGCGACGTTATATATTTTTTGCGCTAATAATCGTCGAATTGGAATTTATGATATAAATAGAATATAACATTCGTGGTCATTCAATACAATTTTTTTTATTAAACTCGTTTAATAAAATGTCGTATTGAATGACCACTCATGTAATATCCTCTATATATACATTGTACTTTTGTTTCGAGTTTCGAGAGAATTCCTATATCTTTCCCCCGGATGTTTTTTTTCTGTCAAATTTGTCTTCTTCCGATTATGTTTATATATATGTGGAAGGGTTAAGTCCAGGAAATAGATAAACGTACCAACAGATCTTTTTGAAACACTTCTTTTTCTACGTCTTGTGGTGACTCCGCAGATTAAATCTAGATCGGATACTGTACAGTTATTAGTTATGGGACAAAGTGCCCTGAAAGTGGTATCCTCCGTTGTGTCGAAAATGTCCTGTACTAGAACTTTTATCGCCTTCTGCGTGTCTGGATCGCTACAATCACCAGAGTAGTAATTTATTTTCGATGGAAGTCGAATGGCCCTTGGATGTTTTGGGACTGAAAACGAAGTGTATTTCCTAATAGCGTCATGCAAAACAGTTGTAAATACATCTTGTTAACCCTTTGCCATACAGCAAAACTGCAGAAGACACCTTTGAAATCACACAGTCAAAAATATAGGAAACCTCTATAAATGAAATGTTTAATTTTTGAAAAGGGTTGAAAACATCATGGCAAAAGGAGAAATTGCTTGTATTGAGCAATTTCTCATTTAGTCACGATGTTTTCAAAAAGTCGTCTGCTGCAGAGACATCAGAAAGCGTCTGTATGTTGGAAAGGGTTAAAAGAAAGTATAATTATTGAATATAGTTAAAAAAAACGATGTGGCAAAAGGAGAAATTGTTGTCACAGGTGAAGAGTACTCCTCCGACTGGGAAAATACAGCTTACATATAATCTCTCCAATTGTTTACATATTCCAACCATGACTTAGTTAACCCTTTCCCACATAAATAGATACATCCTGACAACTCTGCAGCAGACGACTTTTGAAAACATAGTGACAAAAGGAGAGACTTACTAATAATTAGCAATGTCTCTTTTTGCCACATTGTTTTCAACTCATAACAAAGACTATACTTTCATTTACAGAGATTTCCTTCCACTTTCTTTGCTACCGGAAGATTTTTTCAGAGTTGCCTGCTGCAGTTTTATCATCATTATGTGGGAAATAGGTTGACACAGTTGTGCATAAAGCCTCCACTTTGTATTACATACATGTAGTACAGTGTAGTGTAAATGAAGGAGAGAGAGATATGCTCGAACTCTAAATGTTCTTCTGTAAACCCTAAACCACAAGCAACAAATCTCAAATTTGCAGCAGACGACTTTGAAAACATCTAGTGAAAATTAGGAAGTATCTATAATAGAAAAAATAACCATTGGATAGAGTTGGAAGCATTGTGGCAAAAGGAGAACTTGGTCATAATGATCAATTTCTCCTTTTACCATAATGTTTTCAAACGTGATCAAAATGAGAGGAAATTGTGTCTGTAAGTGGGACAGTGTTAATGAACAGATTCTCAGTTATCCTTGACTCATAGCAATATTAAACCCCATTGCAGCACATGTAAACAGGGTAACAATTTCGACACTCCATTCGATACTTGCAATTTCTCCTTTTCAAATAAGTTTTAAATTCTTCACCAGTAGAACTATTCAAAGGATGTTAACATTTAAAAACTTAAAAAACAAATATCACACAACGTAAATGTTTTTTATCTTTTCCCACACACAACAAATCTGTAGCAGACGACTCTGAATATATGTAGGCAAACATAAGGAAAATCTCTATACATTAACATAATTGAGCCGTTCCGTCAAAAATCTAAGATAATGGCCTCTGCGAAATGTATCGACCCAGATCAGGCTTATCCGGGCCGACACATTCTGTCTCAGGGGGATATAGGTATAGAGTAATCATTCCTGGAACAGAAAATCCACAGGAGGCGAGAATTGTCTGTCCAGGTTAGCCTACGCAGCATGGTTAGGCTGATCCGGGTCAATACTTTACACATAGTCCACAATGTTGGTTTTCTCGCGGGACGGCACATATGTGTTTTCAGACATCTGCGTAATGTATCGACCAGATCAGCCTGCGCTGTCCGCGCAGATTGATCCGGCCAACACATTCCGTCTTAGAGGGATAGATGTAATGTATAGAGTAGTGATTCCTGAAACAGAAAATCCACAGGAGGCGAAAAGTGTATATCCGGGTAGGCCTGTGCGGCATGCTTAGTCTGATCCGGGTCGACACTTTACGCAGAGTCCACACTGTTGGTTTTCTCGCGGGACGGCTCATATACTTGTTGTAAAGAGTTGAAAGCATTGTGGAAATAGTAGAAATATTGCTCAATATGAGCAAATTCTTCTTTTGTCAGAATTTGTGCAAAAGTCGTCTTCTACAGATGTCTCAAAATAAGTTAAGGGTTAAATCTGAGACAGCAAAACATCTGTTTACAGAACATAAAGTAACATACTTACAAAACATCTGTTTACAGAACATAGAGTAACATACTTACAAAACATCTGTTTACAGAACATAAAGTAACATACTTACAAAACATCTGTTTACAGAACATAAAGTAACATACTTACAAAACATCTGTTTACAGAACATAAAGTAACATACTTACAAAATATCTGTTTACAGAACATAAAGTAACATACTTACAAAACATTTGTTTACAGAACATAAATTAACATACTTACAAAACCACTGTTTACAGAACATAAAGTAACGTACTTACAAAAAAATTGTTTACAGAACATGAAGGAACATACTTACAAAACATCTGTTTACAGAACATAAAGGAACATACTTACAAAACGTTTGTTTACAGAACATGAAGTAACATATTTATGCAGTCTGGTCCATCACAAGCTGGTACATAACTGTTCCAAAATGTCAAACATTTGGGGGTAAAAGTGCATTATTGAAAAGTGTCGTAGACAAAAAATTCAGAAGACGATATCACTTTTAAACAAAACAATCTGTTAACAGAACAAACAATATCATACTAATGCAATTTTGGGATATCTAATTAGCAGTCATAAATAATTTGAACAACCTGTTAACAGTAGAAGACTATCATACGCATGCAATCTGGGACATCAATTTAGCAGTCATAAATAATTTAAACCACCTGTTAACAGAACATAGACTAGCAACCTATGCAATCTGGGACACTAATTTAGAAGACAGAAATAATTTAAACAACGTGTTAAAAGAACATAGAATAACATACTTATACAATCTGGGACATCAATTTAAAGTCAGAAACAATTTAAACAACCTTGTAAATTAACATAGACTAGGACATCAATTTACATGTAGCAGTGAGATATAATGTAAACAAACTGTTAACAGAACATAGAATAGTATATTTATGCTATCGAGGACACCAATTAGACAGAAATAAATAATTTAAGCAACCTGTTAACAGAACATAGAATAACATACATCAATTTAGAAGTCAGAAACAATTTAAACAAACTGTTAATTAACATAGTCTTGTATAGTCTTATGCAATCTAGGACACTAATTTAGCAGACAGAAATAATTAAACCTCATGTAAATAGAACATAGATAAGCATTCTTATGTAGTCTGGGACATCAATTTACATGTACAGTCAGGACTAGATAAGGAGACGTAAACAGGTATTTCTTATATGGTATCTCTCTTAGCACTCATTACAACCTATGTTGTGCAAGGTACTCAAAAGATTCGTCTCACTGAGACGATTCTTTTGAGTACCCCCAACATAGGTTCTGTAGGTCAAATAAGGATTTTAGAACATGAAAAACGCTCCTTATCTAGAGCTCTGTACATGTAGCAGTCAGACGTAATTTAAACAACCTGTTAACAGAACATAGAATAACATACCTATGCAATCTGGGACATCGTAGGCTGGTACGTAATTCCCATCATTTTGGCAAAAGAACATGCCGTTAAAGCCTGTGCTGGTAGAAGGAATGTCGTATTTTTCATTACAGAACATCGTATAGAGCTTATTGTTACCAGTGTAACTTATGTCAAGGGCACCGTTCACGGGGGCATCAAGGGCAGGGCAGCTTGTTTCTGTAACAAAAAGGAGAGCTATTAACGCTTACCCCAATATAGACGCTTTCTTGCTTCTCTGCAGCAGACGACTTTTGAAAATATTGTAACAAAAGAATAATTGCTCATAATGAGCAATGTCTCATTTTGCCACGATGTTTTCAACCCTATTCAATAATTTAACTTTTAATCATAGAGATAATTCCTCTCTTTTTCAAAATGTTTTCAAAGTCGTCTGCTGCAAATTGTTGTATGTGGGTTAATCCTTTCCCTCTTACACAAATCAGCCTCAGAGGACTTTCAAAACAAATAAAAAAGATTATTGAAAATCTCAATGAGGAATGAAGGTATCATAAATGAAAAGGTATACAAACATTGAGGCAACAGTCATCTGTTGCAGAGGCGTCAAAAAGCTTCTGTATGTGGTTAAGGGTAAACTATTTGCAGGATAGCAGCATATTTGGCCTTATTAAAACATAGTGAATCTGGATTGGGACCCACAACACTAGGGGCCTCAACCGAGATCCAAACTGTTTCACACTCAGAGTATATTGCAGCAAGCACTTGGAAGAAAGATAATATGTTTAAAAAATTTAAGCAGACAGAAATAACCTAGCATGGAAATGGTTAAAGGAGAGATGATATATTATTGAACCAAGCCACACATAGATATCAACCATCAAAGTGTGTTTATTTGTAACCCTATCCCACATAAAGACACTTTCTGACGCCTCTGTCGCAGTCAACAGCATGTCACGTGACTGACTCAAAGGATTCATCGCCAATAACTGTTTTTCTTTTGAAACTGTGGGTTACGTCTTTGTTCGAAGGCAGCTGGTTGCTTTTATAAAATTACAGCATACAGCACTGGTTATAGAAATTCAGATGGGTAGAGGTATAGAGAAATGATTCCTGAAACAGAAATTTTCACAGGAGTGTCTGTCCGGGTCGATACTTTACGCAGAGTCCACAATGATGGTTTTCTCAAGGAACGGCTCATATTTATGTTGTGAGTACTCCAAACGTTCCGTTTCATCAAGAATGTTCTTTTAGAGTACCCACAACATTGATTGTAATAATGTCATTTGAATAAGACAGTAATTGTAGAGAAAACAGAAGACTATTCTTTCTTAATATCATCTTTACTGAAAGCACTTACTATAGCAATATGGCCTTTCGCCCGATCCCCAGCTCCACGCCCCGACAGAGAGATCACTAGAGCTGTAATCTCGCTCGCATACAATTAGGTCACTCCCTACCAGTGGTAGATTGTAGCTACAGGACAGGGCGCATTCGGTACCGTAGGTATAGGTGGCGCCGACACAGACATACTCCATGTTGGTATCATTTATCGTGACCGTCGGGTGCTGACATGCTGTTTCTGAAATATGAAATGTGAAATACTTATTAACCCTTTCCCACATACCACAAATCCGCAGCAGATGACTTTGAAATCATTACAGCTAAAATGGGGAAAATCTCTATAAATGAAAGCAAAATCATTGAATAACGTTTTTATTTTTCCTTTTGCCACACTATTTTCATATGTCGTCTGCTGCAGAGGCGTCAGAAAGCGTCTGTATGTGGCAAAGGGTTAAAAGTATTTGTCCTAATACATACAACAAATCTGCATCAGTTAATTTTGAAAAAGAAAACATCAGGTAAATTGATATAAAATATATATATATATATGATATCGTAATACTTAAACAGACTTGAAAATGTTGTAGCAAAAGTCAGTTCACAAGTCAGTTGCTACAGAATGCATCAATATGTGTCTCATTTGGTTAACCCTTTGCTATAACGTAATTATCTCCCTCTTTTTTCCCACTTGTGTCCTGTCTCCCGTAGGGAACCCTGTAGACCAGGTTTTTATTTTTTGACACCTCTGCAGCAGACAAAGTTTGATAATGGTGGCAAAAGAAAAAAATGTTCATAAAAACTTTCATTTAAAGAGAGTTTCCATAGTTTTGAATAAAAGTTTTCGAAATCGTCTGCTGCTGATTTGTCATATGTGGAAATAATTGAAATCTAGTCGATTGGTTTTCTGTATGACCCGGCGGGGATCGATCCTGCACCGATGCGGAGAGGCAGAGAGAGGTCTCGGGCATATGGTGCACATTAATATGACATAGCGTGGCAGTGCATATTTAGTCATTATGTACACTGATGTTCGTACAGCACGGCCCGTTATGGTCGCTAAAAGATTTCAAATTTCATAATTATATACGATATCTAATTTCACCTCACTTTCAAAGTTCTTTTGGTCTGTTTCTCACTTACATTTATTCTGCAGCAGACGACTTCAAAATCGTCTTGGCAAAAACATTAAAAAATATTTTAAATTATAGCATAATCATTAAATAGGAAATAAGATTTGAAAATATTGTAGCAAATGGTGAAAGTGCTCATTATGAGCAATTTTACCTTTCAAATGTCGTCTGATGCGGTTACGTGTACACCAAATTGTGTCTTCAGGTGGGAAATGGTTATTCAGAGTATCATTGCATAATCATAAATAACTCTTTTCATTCGTGTATAAAGGTTCACAAAGGGAACCATAATATATACAATTTTCTTATCTCATCTTATCATGTCTCTTTTTCTAATTGTGTTCAAGTAGAGAATGCTAACTGCAGTTATGCAGTTATGCAAGATGTTATCAAACGGTTTTAAACTCGACATATCAGTAAATCCATCCATCTTTTTTCTTGGGGACTTAATTTTCTATTGACCATTCATTTCTTAGATATGTGTATACATATTTAACTTGTGTTTTAGGGTAAAGAGTTTCTTTTCAGTGAAATGAGTTTGCAAAATAATCTAGATATTGGGTGATTTAAATGATAAAAGATGGTTTTAAATTATTCTTTAGTGATGAATTCACCATGCTATGAATAAATCAAATTTTCTAAAGATGCATACATTTTGTCATTTTGATTTATAAAATGTTTATAAATTCAAAAGGTTTTAGATGATTTAACTCTTTCAGCGCAAATGGCAATAAGGAAGTTTTGTCTCACATGAAAACAGCATTGAGTTATCAAAATATTCCAAATCTCTTAAAACATGAACAATTGAGTCGCCCGATCTTGAACATGGACTAGTCCATCAGTTCTTTGGAAAGACCCCGCTGAATAAGTTAAAACGTACATTTATGGATAAATCTGTATTTATCCTGTCGTTTTATCATGTTAAAGGTTGAGTAGGAAAGTTTTAGTTGAATTGTGTAACCAATGGAAAATGCATTTCGAAGTTTTACATTAATGTGCGATCAGTGAAAATGATCTATGGCTAACGCTTTTGCCAAGCATATCAAACAGGTATACAAACCAAATCATAATATTATTGAAGGACATTCTGAAAAGCATAAATACATGTACTAGAAAGCCTTTATTTAG
Source organism: Serripes groenlandicus (assembly GCA_031761405.1). Lineage (NCBI taxonomy): Eukaryota > Metazoa > Mollusca > Bivalvia > Cardiida > Cardiidae > Serripes > Serripes groenlandicus. The sequence goes on along the minus strand of JASEVX010000094.1, from coordinate 87,984 downwards.
ATCAACGTCAATCTACATCCCAAAACTCACAACCTAGTAATGGACAGCACTTTTGAAACAATAGAAATCACAAAGCAAATAAAAACCCTTAAGAAGGAAAAATCGGTAATGAAAAAAAGTCCAGTAAAATCAGAAGCAAAATGGCCGAAAAAAAAGTCCTATGGGGTTGAGATTTGATATGCGAAAAATAGTAAGATTGTACTGAATTCTCGCTTTTTTATCTCTTATGATGTGTTCGAACGTGTAACCTACTATAACGCTTTAACACGTATTAGGAGCTCAATAATATATAGGTTACGAAATGAAAGGATTAAAATATTTTAAGCAGATTTGAGGAATGAGTGCGTCCCATATCTTAAAATGTTACGTTTTCGACTGATAATCAAAGGTGTTCTTTGTCTAAACAAAAAAACTTGTTCAAGATAGCACCTATTAGACTTTCAAAGATATTGCACTGTTGCAAATTATATTGAGCAATATTAGGAGCTCAATAAGATATAGGTTACAAAACGCCCAATACTCTTTCGGGTACGAAACAGCCGATATATTTTCGGGTATTAAACAACCAATTTATTTTCGGGTAGGAAACAGCCAATTTGTTTTCGGGTGCTTATTATGATGCTAAATCATTGTTTATATTGGTCTTTTTCTGTACTTAATAAATACACTAAATGAAATTGAGAACCCTCAATATATATATCCCTTTAAACCTTGTTTACTAGAATTAAGTTCAATAACTTAGTAACATCAAACAAATTTTCTGATAATTAACACAAACAAAGTGCTGGAAATTGAGTCTGTAGACTGTAAGAGGCGATTTTCAAAAAAAAAAATCGAAGGAAGTGGAAACTCCTCCGGTAAACACCCCTTTCGCAGCCCCAATGTTTAATACCTTCCTACGCGCCTGTTTGGCTAAACATCATTAAATTAAAAAGCATGGACAGAATTTTAGAATGTCTATTTGACTATCTATTAGTCATGATAAAGAGTGACTCTTATCATGACTTATACCCTGAGTCCAAGGACATATTACTGATAATTTCTAGAGAAAACCCCATGTGTTTTCTTTTCTTTTTTGTTTACCTGCTCAAAATACTGAATTTGGCGAACCATATAGTTTCATAAAATAATCAATGACTTTCTAACAAACAATTATTTTATCCAACTGGTCAGTCATACATTACTGTTCTGTTACTCATACTATACATTATTTACATGTGAATCTTAAAAGCAAAAGGTATACTTCTTTTACTAAGTGGAGATATTTTCCATGTTGAATAATCATTACTGTACAGAAATCGCAGTCCTTAAATTTTCTTAGAAAAGTTGTACAAGTATGGTCGCGAAAATACATGACATATTTTATTTATCACGAATTATTAAAAATCCATTTCTTACATAATCATGATTGTACATTTATCGGATTTATTGCAACATAATCACACATAATTTGTACAAATAGATGCAACTTATAACGTAGCCTATTTGAAAATCAAGATTGCTTACGATGCTGTCTGGTGTTTACCGCCAAATGAGGCAACGCCGAGTGCGAAACTAAAAATATGGCGATTTTCATAATCAACACACCCGACCATTTTTTTATATATATTTTTGTTTACGTTTTAGCCCAAAACGAGCATTTTAAGAGTAATTTATATTTTTGTCAAATGAGGACGTCCTGTTATTTCTAAGAAATGTCCTCAGTTGACGTTCTGTACACACACACCCACCCACACACCTAGGGAATTATGCGGACCAGGTTTTCTATTTTAATCCTCCATCCTTTGGGAACCCTGTATACCAGGTTGTTAATGTCTGCCCCCCCCCAACCCCACCCCCCCCGTTGTCCATTCTCCCCCCCCATCCCCCTTCCTAGTGAGCTCTTGAACCAGCTTGTCCATTTCTTCCCCTGCCCACCCCTTCCCCCCACCCCTTGGGAACCCTGTAGACCAGGTTGTGAAATTCCTCCTCAACCCTCCCCAACCCTAGGGTATTTTGCGAACAATGTTTTACATTTCTTCCCCCGCCCCCCCCCCCCCCACCCCACCCTCCCCCTACACGGCATGCTGTGGTCCAGTGGATCGGGTTGTCTATACCCAAACCAATTATGAACTATGTGGTCCAGATTGTCCATTCCATCTCCCTAGGAACCATGTAAAAACAAGTCGTCCATTCCCCCTCCTAGGGAACCATGTAGAACAAGTTGTCCACCCCCCTCCCGCCCCATCTAGGGCACCATGTAAAAACAAGTTGTCCATTTCCCCTCCTAGGGCACCATGTAGAACAAGTTGTCCATTACCCCTCCTACGGCACCATGTAGAACAAGTTGTCCACCCCCCCCCCCCTCCCCCGACCCCTCTAGGGCACCATGTAAAAACAAATTGTCCATTCCTTCTCCTAGGGCACCATGTAGAACAAGTTGTCCATTCCCCTTCCTAGGCCACCATGTAAAAACAAGTTGTCCATTCCCCTTCCTAGGCCACCATGTAAAAACAAGTTGTCCATTCCCCCTCCTAGGGCACCATGTAGAACAAGTTGTCCATTCCCCCTCCTAGGGCACCATGTAGAACAAGTTGTCCATTCCCCTTCCTAGGCCACCATGTAAAAACAAGTTGTCCATTCCCCTTCCTAGGCCACCATGTAAAAACAAGTTGTCCATTCAACCCCCCCCCCCCCCTGCCCCCTCTAGGGCACCATGTAAAGACAAGTTGTCCATACCCCTTCCTAGGCCACCATGTAAAAACAAGTTGTCCATTCCCCCTCCTAGGGCACCATGTAGAACAAGTTGTCCATTCCCCTTCCTAGGCCACCATGTAAAAACAAGTTGTTCATTCCCCTTCCTAGGCCACCATGTAAAAACAAGTTGTCCATTCCACCCCCCCCCCCCCTGCCCCCTCTAGGGCACCATTTAAAGACAAGTTGTCCATTCCCCCCTCTAGGGAACCCTTTAGAACAAGTCCCCCCCCCCACACACACCTCTAGGGAACCATGTAGAGTAGAACAAGTTGTCCTTTCCCATCTTTCCCCACCCCCTAGGGAACAAGTTGTCCGTTTCCACCTTCACACCCCCCCCCCCCCTGGTCCCCCCCCGGTCCCCCCCCAACCCCTCCTAGAGAACCATGTAGAACAAGTTGTCGCATTGTTCATCTCCCAAATAGAACTCGTTGTCCGTTCCCCCTCCCCCCTAGGGAACCATGTATAATAAGTTGTCCATTTATTCCCCTCTCCCCAATGGAACTCGTTGTCCATTTCCCCCTCCCCCTATGTAGAACAAGTTGTCCATGACTCCCCTGTCCCAAATGGAACTCGTTGTCCATCCCATCCCCTTCTCCCCTTGGGAACCATGTACAATAAGTTGTCCATGACTCCCCTGTCCCCAATGGAACTCGTTGTCCATCCCCCCATCCCCCCTAGGGAACCATGTAGAATAGGTTGTCCATGTCTCCCCCTCTCCCCAATGGAAATCGTTGTCCATCCCCCCTAGGGAACCATGTAGAATAGGTTGTCCATGTCTCTCCCTCTCCCCAATGGAAATCGTTGTCCATTCCCCCCTCCCCCCTCCCCCTATGGAACAATGTAGAATAATTGTCTATATCTCCCCCTCTCCCCAATGGAACTCGTTGTCCATTCCCCCCTCCCCCAAACAGTACCATGTAGAATAAGTTGTTTATGTATCCCCCTCTCCAAAATATATCTCGTTGTCAATTTATTCCTCCCCCTAGGGAACCATGTAGAGTAAGTTGTCAATGTCTCCCCCTCTCCCCAATGGAACTCGTCTTTCATTCCCCGTCCCCCTTAGGGAACCATGTAGATTATGTTGTCCATGTCTCCCCCTCTTCCCAATGGAACTCGTTGTCTATTCCCCCTCCCCCTTAGGGAAACATGTAGAACAAGTTGTTTATGTCTCCCCCTCCCCCCAATGTAACTTGTTGTCCATTCCCCCCTCCCCCTAGGGAACCATATAGAATAAGTTGTTCATGTCTCCCCCTCTCCCCAATGGAACTCGTTGTCAATTTCCCCTTTCCTCCTCTAGGGAACCATGCATAATAAGTTGTCCATGTCTCCCCCTCTCCCCAATGGAACTCGTTGTACATATGAGCACTTGTATATACCAATATACCAATGTTTTGTTGTATTAGTTTGTATTTTTCGTTGCTGTATGTATGCTATACTTACCACATGGGTATAGGACCCTCTGGTAGAATTTGAATAAACTTGAAACTAAACTATTATATCAATGAGCTTACCTTCGACCCTTATTTCAATAATGCATTCCGGTGATTCATTGCCAATATTATCCTTGGCTGTGTACATCACAAACGAGTTTCCAACCTGAAAAACAGAGCCACGCTTCTGTCCCCTTGTTTGATTGAATGTAGGACTGGCATCCAAGTTGTCTGTAACTGTCGGAAGGACCCATACCACAGTTACGAAGCTCGAGTTTCTGTCTGCGTAAAATATCTGTGGTGTTTTGCAGGTCAACGTAGGTGGGACACTATCTGTAAATTAAAATAAGCAGTATATGTTGATGTGGGACCTGATTGAATTTGCGTACAGTGAGGACTCAGGTTAGACCGTGCATTATGCGCAATCCAACCAGAGCCTTCACTCTCCATATATATGTCATCTTTTACCACAAAATGTTCAAATCAAATTGATTCAATAACATTTTATCTCCGATAATTGTGCATAGTCACGGTGTACTGTATGTGGGAAAAGTGTAAATGGCAAAGTCTATAAATAAAACAAAAAAGGACAAGCATATTTTTATTCTAAAGAAAATCTAGGTGTGCTGCCTAAGAAAATATGTTGTATTCCAGCCCACTTTGTACGAAAGCAGCATCTGACAAGTATTACTTGATAACAATGACATAATCCTGACCTTTGACCTGGTCTGATCCTAACCTTTGACCAGATATAATCCTGACATTTGACCTGGCTTAATCCTGACCTTTTACATGGCCTGATCCTGACCAATGACCTGACCATATCCTGACCTTTGACCTGGCCTGATCCTGACCTTGTAAAATACGTAAGAGAAATGTATTATTTTCAAAAGAAGAAATTGCCCAATATAAACATTTTCACGTTTTACCACAATGTTTAAAAAACAAAAGGCGTCTGCATATTAGAAAAATATTATGATTTACCCAAGCAGGTAATGGTTTCCAGCGATGACCATGTTCCGTCTGCTTGGCACTTTATGTAAGGGGGACCACTCATTGTATAGTCAGTGTCGCAGAATATACCGCATACTTGAAGATAGTCGTAGGCGGTAGAGCTACACGATACCTGCCCATTCTCCACAGTTGGTGGCGAGCCACAGCTCTTCTCTGGAAAGTTAAAATTATCAAAAATACCATTACCCGTACACACACAGTTTGAGACATCTGCATCAGTCGAAGAAAGGGGAAATTGCTCATATTTAGCAATCATCAATCAGCAATCACTGAAGAAGACTGGTTGGAAAAATTGTGGATAAAGGAGAAATTGCTCATAACTTTGTCGAAATGTTTTCAGCTTTCTTTAATGATAATTTTTCATTAAAAATGGTTTTCGATTTTTCAACGTCGTCTGCGGCAGATTTGTTGTATGTTGGAAAGATATTTACAAGACAATACGTACCTCCTGCGTGAACAGAAGAAGACAGCATATATCTTCAATATCTACGTGTAAGGCTACAGTTTAAAATCATAGAGAGTGTAGTGACATAATCATTTATTTAATATTTAATAAAATGAAAATTAAATTTCATTATTAACCTGTTCCCACACAAATACTGACACACCTACTTGGCACAAGGTTTACACTATATTCAATTAAGAAAGAAAACGTCACCTACTTTCACAAGTGGGCGTCAACGACCATGTAGGGGAGGAGCTACCTTGACATGTGATCTGACTGCTTCCAGACAACTCACGCCCAGGATAACAGGTGTATGTGCAGACACTGCCGAGATAATTATACTGATTACAACTCCTCTTTCCGTTGTTAGGCCATGCTGCTGTTTCGCAGGTTTTAACTGAAATGAAAGTTAATTAACTTAAAAACAAAATTACCCTTAATTCGATGGATAATTATGATTAAAAAAACAAATCCCTTTTATGAATAAATTGAATGGTTGGTTTGAATCTTGCAAATAAAGTAGAAGGAGTTCTATTTTTGTTTATGTACAATGTCATGAAACAGAAAATCCACAGGAGGCGAAAAGTGACTGTCCGGGTTAGCCTGCACGACATTCTTAGGCTGATCCGGGTCGATACTTTACGCAGCGTCCATGAAGTTGGTTTTCTCGTGGAACGGCTCATATACATATATATATATTATCACAAACATTTCAGTTTTATCACGTAGCCATTTCACTTGACCCTTTCCCACATACAGACACTTTCTGATGCATCTGCATCAGGCACTCTTTGAAAACATTGTGACAAGGGGAGAACTTGCTCATCATGAGCAGTTTCTCCATTTACCACATTGTTTTCAACTTTATTCAATACTTGATCTTTCATAGTTTATACTAAATGTTTTCAAAGTCGTCTGCCACAGATTTGTTGTATGTGAGAAAGGTAAACCATGCGTTTATACCATGTATCCGTTGTAGTTGAGTGATTAGCGGAGTGGTTATTATCCCGGGCGTCCTAAGTTCGATCCCCGCTCGCAGCAGTAATGGCTGAGTGCCCGTGAGAAAGGCGCATTTTTTTAAAAAAATGTTGAAAACTGCGTTTAACCTCAATAAAAAATATTAAAATTAAAGATTAACCCTTTCCCACTTGTAGACGCAGACGACTTCTGAAAACATTGTGGCAAAAGAAGAATTTGCTCATCTCTGTTTAATAATTAAACTCTCATTTATGGAGATTTGTCACGCTTTTGTCAATACGTTTTCAAAGCCGTCTGCTGCAGATGTGTTGTATGTGGGAAAGGGAGGGTTTAGATTCAACAGCTGCTATATACTTACTCTCGACAGAGAAACTAAAGTGACATGAATTTATAAGCCCATCATTATCCTTGGCCTCGTACGTGATGTAATGTGTTTTTCTAGTTGTAGATCCCTCAAACAGGCTTCCGCTCGGACTGCCTCCAGTCTGGGTTACGCTGTAAAACAGTAATTAACTCCTTTTCCGACATACGTACAGCCGCTTTATGACGCCTCTGCTAATTTGTTGCTGATGTGTTTTGTGTTGGAAAAGGTTAAGTGATATCTATACATTTTTAAAGTAATTTGTTGCATGTGTTTTGTGTGGAAAAAGGTTAAGTGATATCTATACATTTTTAAAGTAATTTGTTGCATGTGTTTTGTGTGGAAAAAGGTTAAGTGATATCTATACATTTTTAAAGTAATTTGTTGCATGTGTTTTGTGGGGGAAAAGGTTAAGTGATATTTATACATTTTTAAAGTAATTTGTTGCATGTGTTTTGTGTGGGAAAAGGTTAAGTGATATCTATACATTTTTAAAGTAATTTGTTGCATGTGTTTTGTGAGGGAAAAGGTTAAGTGATATCTATACATATTTAAAGTAATTTGTTGCATGTGTTTTGTGGGGGAAAAGGTTAAGTGATATCTATACATTTTTAAAGTAATTTGTTGCATGTGTTTGGTGTGGGAAAAGGTTATGTGATATCTATACAAATATGTTCAAGGATAATTAAATTCCCGCTAGAAACAACGAATAGTCCTAATTACGGGAGCACTATAACTATAGTGTACCGGGGATAGTTTGCTGTAAACACACATTGACCGACGTAAAGTATCGACCCAGATTAGCCAAAGCATGTCGCGCAGGCTAACCATGATATACACTTTTTGCCTGCTGTGTATTTTCTGTTTCAGAAATCATTTCTCCATACCTCTATCCCTCTATGACGGAATGTGTCGGCCCGGATCAGTCTGCGCGGACTGCGCATGCTGATCGGGTTCGATACATTACGCAGAGGCCGTAATGTTGGTTTTCTCGCTCGTATCCACAGTATAGATAGTATAGTCTATGTTTTAAAACTGTTTAAAAGTTGTCTTGAAATACTAGAATCATAATTCTGGGATAAAACTAGAGTAATAAATTCACTTTCCAGTAAAATTATTATCTAAATATTCATCTGTTATGCTACATTGTTACTGGTAATCCAAATTTTGTACATTTTCATGACTTTTCAACCGTCACTGCCAAAATAGTTTTGAAATATGTACTACATACTTTGTTGTCACTATAAGGAATATTTCCAGATGTTTCAACATTTCAAAATGCTGATCTCCATCTGGAGTTCAGCATATTTAATGTTAACACAGAAGTATTTGATATAACATGAACTAGCGATAAGCATTTCCACTGACTCGTAGTACTGGTAAAACGCTGTGATAATAACTGAAATATTATTCAAATGGGCGTAAACAACCCCGTTTCAACCATTACGCAATCGTTACAAAATTAACTATTCGTCAAAATGCACACCGATGTTTCTAACTTTACCGCCCCCTGGCGCTCATTTTTGTGGGGTTAGTGTCTCATAAGCATGATTTGCCTCATAGTTATACGAATATTACATAACTGTTATAGAGCTATATGTAATATACAACCGATTTTGAACATGGAAGTGTCTACCTTAAGGAATGAATTCGGCACAGAGATATGTGTGTACGGTATTGCATTTGGATGACAAAATGTGTCAGCTGCAAAGCGAAGAAAAATCATCTTTTAAGAGTTTTGAACATTACCTTTCAACTTGTCCATCTGAGTCTGTGGCGATTGGGGCAGACCACGTTACAACTGTGCTGGTTTCTCCCGCCTCAACCACGTACGTATCTTGTATACCTGAAGGCTTGCATGTCGTAAATGTTGGAGGGGTTTTATAAATAATCTGAGTACTACCACCACCACCACCACATTTGCCTATAGATAATGTACAATGTATAGAGTTAGTTTACTGTTGAACTGATAATTACATGTGTTACACAAACACGTGCCTCGTGAGGAGTGTATTATTTGCGTGCAACATCACAAGGAGTATGACTGAACTCCCGTATCGACCACAGGTGTCAGAGTTTTCATTTGATAAAGAAATGGGGGAAAACTCACACAATACCTCGTTAAGATACTTCAAATAGTCTCTCTATATGGTCCTAATGCTGTAATAATAATGACCGTAATGTAATCGTATGAGAAAATTCGGTGAATCCCACACAGGACCGTGTTACTATAAATAGCCCCTCTCTATATGGTATATATTATATCATATAATGTGAACCATATATAAGTACATTATATAGTATATTGAGTACTACTGGTCTATTAATCCTGACACTAGAGAGTCAGTCGTAATGTTAACCCCACAATACTGAAAGCCAAGGAGGGAAATAAATTACTACCACTTTAAAGTATTTGGTATGACCTGGCCGGGGATCGTACACGCGACCTCTGGCACCCAATGTGGACGGACAGTGAATATGAAGTGAGAACATCATTACATAAACGAATACATTTACAATTTTATAAATACAGAATAGGAATATGAAGGTTTTAATGTGGTACAATTGCAGAGAGGCAGGCATTTGGTGTCATTATTTAACTAGCCTGAGGGTCACAAACCGACCGTATGAGAACAGACTCCGCTGTCGCCATTGGGATTCGAACCGTCAACATCCACTTACCAAAGCGGATGCCTCAACCACAAGGCTATCGGTATTGCATGGTCTCCGATCAGACTTCACAGTCGCTCAGGTTGATCTAGGTCCCAAAGATAGTTTTTTGCGAAGCAGCCTCATGCAATGTATTCGAGTTTAAACAGAATATCAATACAATGAGTATGATATGAGTCAGTACGTGAGTAAAGATACAATTTAGCTCTTTCAAATATTACAGATCCAGATCAGCCTGTGAATCAACAGAGTCTGATCAAGATCTACACTGTTCACATATTTCTGACACATGCTTTTTACATGTGAAGATTCTGTTCAGACTAAGCAGGTTGTCAAGATAGGTTACTTGTCCCTTTTCTCATGCACTGCCTCATATGAAAGTAATATCTTACATAGAACAACGCAGCCAATAATGAGTGCTGCAGGAATTAACCAGATAAAACGTTTGTGAAGTTGTCGCTTTGGACCTAGTAAAATATGAAAAGAGAGATGTGATTAATCATTATCAAATATCCATATTTGGTCACAACAAAACAACTATATATTTTTAAAACTATAGCCTACACTATTTTTTAAAAATAATAATTAGCTACAACAATTTATCATAATTTCATGAAGTACAAAATTTGGTCAAGTGATATTTGTTTTTATTATATACATTTTCCGGCGCAAATACATGCAGATTGTCATGCGCAGTTCAGACACGACAGATTAAATCACGTATTCCACCTAGTGTAATACGGAATTGTGACGTCAGACAGTGCGCGGACTATTTTCAGCAAGGTTCATCTGCGCTACGTAGTAAATATGCAGACAACCAGTAATATTTAGGAAAATCATTTCTATTTTATGTATCGAAAACCTAGCGTCAAAGTTAATAAAAACCCGTAAATAAAGATTGTGTTGTTATTTTCTCCAACAGAACAATGGACATTTAATTTGAAGATGTTATTGGGCGGGACCTACGTATTACAATACTTTTCTAGGGGCGTGGCTTAAGTACTGTAGTAAATATTCATCCGCCATTTATATTTTCATAAATTTCCCACGCTACGAGTCGACTTTGTGAAATAAGGAAGTGAAAGAGTTATATAATACATGTGTCTTAATTAGAATCATAGCCTAGTTTTACTTTCTACGTGAATATAATTAATATTTTTAACGAAGGAATGGTTTCAATATACATGTAAAATAATTATTACATTACCAGCGCAATTAAAACGCAAATACACGACACACTTTATTCATATCCGAAGACAATCCCAAAGAATGCTAATGACACATTGAAAAAGACGCTAAGGTAGCTCATGAATATTCATTACAATCCTGTTGACTCCCCCTTTTCTAGGTGTCCGTTACTTGCTTACCTAAATCTGTGTCGGTCCATGTTCCACGGCGACATTCTTTAAGAGCAATTGCGTTCCTATCCTCGAAATATATGCTAACTAAACATCTAAGATCCAACCCATCAGTATTTGGAATTGGGGAACATTTTATAACGCTTTCCATGTCCCGTAGATGTAGGTCGATAGTGCTGCATGGCTTCTGAGCTGACACCCGCTGTTCAAACAACGAAATCAATGGTAAGATCAGTATTGGGTGAGATGGTGAGATAATTTCCAAAATGCATATTCTTTTTAACACATTTGTAAGACACGACTTTTAAAAACAATGTAGCAAAATGAGAAATTGCTGTACAGGAGCAACTTCTTTAGTGTTCAACTATACTGAATGGTAATCCTTTTTTTTATAAAGAGTTTCCATATTTTTTGCTAATATGTTTTAGAGACGACTGCTGCACTCAAGCAGATTTGCTGCAAGTGTAAAAGCGTTTAAGTTTTAATTTATCTTTTATCTCAATCCTAGTTCCTACCGTATGCCCTATTAGGTGTATTAACACATACAACAATTCTACAACAGACGACTTTAAAAACATTACGGCAAATATATAAGTTATTTAATTGTACTATAAGTTATAAGAATGATCTTAAAACGGATTGTTTTAGAAAAACGTGTTGTTATTGTAGAATCTCGAAAGATTACCTGTTCTTTCATTGGTATCTCTCCATTCGCTACATAGCAGTAGCATTGTTGGAGAAACAGTGCGGGAACTATCCAACATATTACTGATAGACCCACAGACATTTGTACTTCTAGGTTCCTAGAAAATTTAGACAAAATATTTGTATATTTTGGCCGCAACTTCCGATTTTCTGGTCTTGTTGCCTTTGCGTACAGTGAAGACTCAGATGCACCTGCGCATCCGAACTGTATAACCAGAGTCTTCAAAGTCCGTGTACATGATATTTAGTTATAGATGCAACTCTCGACAAATAACCAGAACTGTATAACCAGAGTCTTCAAAGTCCGTGTTCATGATATTTAGTCATAGATGCAACTCTTGACAAATAACCAGAACTGTATCACCAGAGTCTTCAAAGTCCGTGTACATGATATTTAGTCATAGATGCAACTCTCGACAAATAACCAGACTGTATCACCAGAGTCTTCAAAGTCCGTGTACATGATATTTAGTCATAGATGCAACTCTCGACAAATAACCAGAACTGTAACACCAGAGTCTTCAAAGTCCGTGTTCATGATATTTAGTCATCGATACAACTCTCAACAAATAACCAGAACTGTATCACCTGAGTCTTCAAAGTCCGTGTACATGATATTTAGTCATAGATGCAACTCTCGACAAATAACCAGAACTGTAACACCAGATTCTTCAAAGTCCGTGTTCATGATATTTAGTCATCGATACAACTCTCAACAAATAACCAGAACTGTATCACCAGTCTTCAAAGTCCGTGTACATGATATTTAGTCATAGATGCAACTCTCGACAAATAACCAGAACTGTAACACCAGAGTCTTCAAAGTCCGTGTACATGATATTTAGTCATAGATGCAACTCTCGGCAAATAACCAGAACTGTATCACCAGAGTCTTCAAAGTCCGTGTACATGATATTTAGTCATAGATGCAACTCTCGACACATAACCAGAACTGTATCACCAGAGTCTTCAAAGTCCGTGTTCATGATATTTAGTCATCGATACAACTCTCAACAAATAACCAGAACTGTATCACCAGTCTTCAAAGTCCGTGTACATGATATTTAGTCATAGATGCAACTCTCGACAAATAACCAGAACTGTATAACCAGAGTTTTCAAAGTCCGTGTACATGATATTTAGTCATAGATGCAACTCTCGACAAATAACCAGAACTGTAACACCAGAGTCTTCAAAGTCCGTGTTCATGATATTTAGTCATCGATACAACTCTCAACAAATAACCAGAACTGTATCACCAGAGTCTTCAAAGTCCGTGTACATGATATTTAGTCATAGATGCAACTCTCGACAAATAACCAGAACTGTATCACCAGAGTCTTCAGAGTCCGTGTACATGATATTTAGTCATAGATGCAACTCTCGACAAATAACCAGAACTGTATAACCAGAGTTTTCAAAGTCCGTGTACATGATATTTAGTCATAGATGCAACTCTCGACAAATAACCATAACTGTAACACCAGAGTCTTCAAAGTCCGTGTTCATGATATTTAGTCATCGATACAACTCTCAACAAATAACCAGAACTGTATCACCAGAGTCTTCAAAGTCCGTGTACATGATATTTAGTCATAGATGGAACTCTCGACAAATAACCAGAACTGTATCACCAGAGTCTTCAGAGTCCGTGTACATGATATTTAGTCATAGGTGCAACTCTCGACAAATAACCAGAACTGTAACACCAGAGTCTTCAAAGTCCGTGTACATGATATTTAGTCATAGATGCAACTCTCGACAAATAACCAGAACTGTATCACCAGAGTCTTCATTGTCCGTGTTCATGATATTTAGTCATGGATGCAACTCTCGACAAATAACCAGAACTGTATCACCAGAGTCTTCAGAGTCCGTGTACATGATATTTAATCATGGATACAACTCTCGACAAATAACCAGAACTGTATCACCAGAGTCTTCAGAGTCCGTGTACATGATATTTAATCATGGATACAACTCTCGACAAAAAAAACAGAAGTGTAGCCCAGCTGGTTTAACGTCAATGTATCGTTATATGATGCTAAACCGGAAAGTCAATAAAACTCCAAATCGCCCGACACCACTCATTTACTTCATGGTTTAAAGCAGAGACACATACATGTACAATAACAGATTTTAGATGCTTATCTATTCTGATATATTCTCTCTTCCCCCCACCCCCCCCCATCTCTCTCTCTCTCTCGCTCTCTGTCTCTGTCTCTCTCTGTCTCTGTCTCTGTCTGTCTGTCTCTGTCTCTGTATCTGTCTCTCTTTCTCTCTCTGTGTCTCTCTCTGTGTCTCGCTCACTCTCTCTCTCTCTCTCTCCACTCTCTCTCTCTCTCTCTCTCTCTATCTTTCCCTCTCTCTCTTTCTCTCTCTATCTCTCTCTCTCTCTCTCTCTCTCTCTATCTCTCTCTGTGTGTGTGTGTGTGTGTGTGTGTGTGTGTGTGTGTGTGTGTGTGTGTGTGTGTGTGTGTGTGTGTGTGTGTGTGTGTGTGTGTGTGTGTGTGTGCGTTGGTATACCTTACTCACCGAGGTAGGTCATAGGAATACACAACAACTTACCGAGGTACCAACAAATACCGAGGTACTTTTTCCATTACCTCGGTATGTTTACCTCTAAAGTAACGCAGAATGCTCGTCTATGTTTATATCTGAAAAAATGGACGATACCTCGGTGTGTCGATTTGAAGCTTGTAAGGGTGCTGTGTGTGACCCCACACACCTCGTTCCGATATTCTACTGTGTGTCCCATACCGAGGTTGTTGTGTGTCACATACTGAGGTTGTTACCTCGGATTGTTTACCTTGTACTGGTTTCCCAAAAATTATGCTACCCCAATGTGCTTATGATAAATGACATTCAGGACCAATTCTTTATGTCATTACATTTTTCTTATATTTGAAACATGACGAATAAGCATAGACCTCGGTGTGTTTGTGTGGGATCATATACCTCAGTGTGTTGGGTATACCAGCATGTGGGGGGGTGCGTGCGTGTGATACTTTCCACGACATCCGGTAAATGATAGCATGGCGCTCTTGAGAGTTAAGTCAGTGTTTATCTTTTAGAATTACTGAAGACAACCTTGACTCAAATATATGTATAGATAATGTTAGCTACACAAAGAGAGTGTACATAAATTAATAGTGTTGACTTTTGTTAAAAGCGACGTAAAGCACCATACAAAAAAAAAAAACAAACATCATGCATTTTAGTTTTGGCTAAAATACTATTGAACATCAAGTCTTTATAAACATGCTCCAGGAAAATCAACGTAAGTGTGTGTTTAATGCAAGTGTGCACTACGGTACACTATGTTTAGTATTATAGTAAATCAGTACTCCACATAACACTCCTTTTCAAAATAGACTGTTCGCCCATTGAAAGAAGACGAATAACGCTTGTCGCTTTGACTTTTGTCAAGTGTCGGACAGAATGTTGACCGAGCTGGGGGTTTGAACTCTTAACACTTGAATTGACAGTCTAAACTTTAGAGACCACATTTTTCAATTATTCAAAGCAGACTACGAGAACGTCTATCCAGTACAACTATAATTTAACTAATCAGCCATTTTTACTACCCATGTGTTTCTTTGCTTTCGCAAATCAGTACTCCACATAACAATCCTTTTCAAAATAGACGGTTCACCCATTGAAAGAAGACGAATAACGCTTGTCGCTTTGACTTTTGTCAAGTGTCGAACAGAATGTTGACCGAGCTGAGGTTTGAACTCTTAACACTTGAATTGACAGTCTAAACTTTAGAGATCACATTTTTTCTAAAACTTTCCTTTGGTGACCCTCTACTAAGATTGTTGAAATTATTTCGATGATATGATCCGTTAAAAACATGGCTTCTCTTATTAAGTATAAAAAAACACATTATCAGGTGAGCGATCCAGGGCATTATGGCTCTCTTGTTAACTATACATGTTGAAACTTTATCCTTCTCCTTTAAGAAATTTGATTTTATAATGTCCACTCCTTGCAGTTTCCTCCTAACTTAATTACATTTTCCCCGACTTGAAACTTTGTCCTTCTCCTTTAAGGAATTTTTATTTTACAGTGCCTACTCCTTGCAGTTTCCTCCCACCTTAATTACATTTTCCCCGACTTTAGAAGTTACATATTTGCTACTATATTATCACTCAGGTGATCGATTTAGGACCATTTTGATCCAATTGTTTATTACGTTATGAAAGTGCTTGCCTCATATCAAGATTATGCACCCTTTACCACATACAACAAATCCGCTGCATACAACTTTGAAAACAACTTGGCATAGAGTTAGAATACACGTATCTATAAATGAAAGTATAACTATTGATCCTATATTGTGGCAAAAGGATAAATAGCTCATCATGAGAAAGTGTTCCTTTGGCTGCACACGTTTTATACGTCGTCTGCTGCAGAGGCGTAAGAACCCGACTTTATCAGGGAAATGGTTAAGCAGAAACGTGACCTCCTACAAAATGTGTTTCATATTGACTGGTTTCAAATGGTAGTCACCAGTTGGCACCAGAAAAGGGCTGAAAATGAACAAATCTCCCCCCCCTCCCCCGATATTATCCGTTTCACATACATGTACCATCAGGCAGATGGTCAATTAAGCGCCATCTTGGCCCTTTTTCTAAACATATATCATTATAAATTTATTATACATTTTCTGAAAGTCTTTACTTTATTATTTTCTGTGTTTAATAATAGACGAGAGTTATACGAATTCCAAACATTGTATGATCATGCATACATGTAACACATTACACGAATATTATCTACGTCTAGTCAATTACTTTTAAAATCATTTTAAATGAACAAAGTATACTCTTTAATTTGTGTTTAATTACAATCAGTTTACGTGTTTTTTTTCGTAAATATGTAGCACCTATAGATATATTATGAAAATGGTCGGTATAAGGCCTGAATGTTGATCACTATGAGTAATACGAAATTGTAAAACTTCCTGATTCTGTTCTTAAGGACAATAATATAGTGCGAAGATATGTCACTTGATCCTCAAGCCGGAAGTTTCACACAGGCGAACATATAATGCCTAACTGTAACTCTACATAACACGGCGTTCAATGCTGGGGGAACGTCTCGAACACTTTTATTTTCTAAATTACATCTTAAATTAACGATTTATATAAATTGTTTGCATCACTTTCATTAATAAAGCCTTAAAGCAAACGTTTTTTGAATGGGTTTGTAATGGCCCCTGTTAAAGCGGTTTTTTTAAACTTTTTTCAACAATACGTCTACATTGCAGTAATCTAAAGATTACACGTTTTGCATTATCAGTATACAATATAAAAAAAATAACATTCTTACATAATTTTATATATTATGTAACCGTATTTGATTTGCTTTATTTCGTGTATAAATACGTTTTTTATGATATGTTGTACAAGTTGATAACATATGTTCTATACTTTTCATTTTCAATCTGTAACTGATACGTTTTACACCTGATAAAAGGAATAAAATACGTTTCAAATCCTCTGTTAACGCTGTTACATTTGTAATCAAATACATATGGACTCACCAGCCAGGAAAAGGGTTAGGATTCGGGATAGGGTAAGAATTAATGCTGTTATGTACGAAGTGGTCTATTCAGATAAATACATTGCCCAACTGTCTTCAAATCTGTATAACCTAACTAATGACTGAGTAATGCAGGGGATATATTATTTTATTTTATCTGACGAACTTGATCAAAGTTCGTGCCTCGTCTAAAAACAGTAAATGCGTTTGAGCTCAACACATTATCTAAGATATATTCACTAAGGAACACACTGTACGCAGTAGATAGAACTAGCGTTTAGTCAAATAAACAAATGTCTGAAGATCAGTTAGAACTTCTCAGCTAGTTCCTTATATACCTTTATATACCTCCTCGGCGATGTCGTGACGCTTCTGGTGCGTAGGATCGGAAATTCGACCCCGTCCGGGTCAAACCAAATAATTAGAAAATGGAAGTAATTGATTTCACTTGACCCTTATTAGTGTGGGGTTAGCATTAATACTAATTCGCTGGTGTCAGCATCTATAAAGGACCAGTAGTTACTTACTCAGAAATCTCCATACAACTGAACACTTGTTTAAAACGGTGTAAAGCACCAGTAACTCTGAAGCCTTAATACGTAAATAAGAAGCAGAATACGACCATAACTTGTGAGTTAACTGACCACATTATTCAACCGTCAGTAAACAGGTAAAACGTGTAATCGTCTAGAGTCAAGTAAAGGGTGAGGCGGAAAAGAATTCAGACAGGGTGTGTT
>JASEVX010000094.1:0-65000 GCA_031761405.1 Serripes groenlandicus | reverse complement strand
GAGAGAGAGAGGGAAAGAGAAAAAGAATGGAGAAACATACATATATAGATAGGAAGATAGAGAGAGAGAGAGAGAGAGAGAGAGAGAGAGAGAGAGAGAGAGAGAGAGAGAGAGAGAGAGAGAGAGAGAGAGAGAGAGAGAGAGAGAGAGAGAGAGAGAGAGAGAGGGCGAGAGAGAGAGAGAGAGAGAGAGAGAGAGAGAAAGAGAAAAAGAATGGAGAAATATACATATATAGATAGGAAGATAGGAAGATAGAAATATAGAGAGAGGGAGGGCGGGAGGGAGAGAGATACATAAAGAAAATCCAAAATTTATTAGGAAGATAGGTAGATAGAAATATAGAGAGAGGGAGGGAGGGAGGGAAGGAGAGAGATACATAAAGAAAATCCAAAGTTTATTATACAAGTAATTTGATACAGTCAATAGGAGATATTGCTGACAATGTGAATTTCAAAATGTGTAACACTATTTTCACGAGTCGTCTGCTGCATATAGGTCATACTACAGCTAGTTAGAAAGGGTTAACTCTTTCAGCGCCAAAGGCAATATTCAGCTTTTGCAAACAATGCAGATTCAGGTGAGACAGCAACGAGCTGTCTCACCTGAAATCTGCATTGTTTGGCTGTGAGTATAAAAAAAAAAAAAAAAATATTCCAAAAAATCCTATAACATGAAAATAGAGTCGTCCGAGTTTTGAACATGGGATAGTCTACTTTAAACAATTCGGCGCTGAAAGGGTTAAGGCCCCGTAACACCGTCACATCAATACTCTTCTATTATTGATACTAATTATGTGTTTGAAGCTTCACAAGATAATAGATATCCTTCTTGCATTTCAATACAATATAACTGTTACATATATAACATATAACTTTTGTTAACTCTTTCAGCGGCAAATGCAATGTTGAGGTTTATGCAAACAATGCTGATTCAGGTGAGTCAGCTCGTGCCGAGCTGTCTCACCTGAAATCAACATTGTTTGTCTTTTAGTTATCAAAATAGTTCAAACTTTTATTACATGAGAAATAGAGACGCCCGATTTTGAATATGGAACAGTCTACTTTAAACAATTCGGCGCTGAAAGAGTTAAGTCTTCTGCGTTAGTTCAACGTAAATACTGATTAATAATTGATAAATATAGTTACGAGGTCGCATTTATTGTTCTGTTTATAAACCATATTATTAACTTGAAATACCTTTTCGTAGATCTATACAATACAACGTCTAACGTCAACATCTACCTTTATACATGTATATATACTTCTTGTATTTTATTCAATACAACTGTTACGTGTATATATATATATATATATATATATATATATATATATATATATATATATATATATATACACCCATTGGTACATTTGAATAATGTGTTTTTTTTTCAAATTTGTTGGCACCAGGTGAATTGAAATACTTTTTATATGTGATAATTGTATTGTTCAGTGCATATACAACTAGAAACCTCGGGAAACGTCAGGCGAGAACCTCTCTGGAACGACATTTTAATAGTTTTCAGAACAATCGAATGGAAAATATGAGCGAAAGACGGTTTAAATTTGGGATTAAGTAGAAAAAGTAAACGATGCAAAGGATTTGACAGAAATAAAATACGAGTGGACCGTCTCGGGTGTCGGAAGTCGTGTGTTCGATGCTCGGTCTGGTCATGCAAGTACAGTGCTATGAGGAGGTAGCAAATTACGATAAACTTGCTGGTGTCTGGATAAACGAATCAGTAGTACATGTATCTTACCCAGTTAAGAATTAGTTGAAAACGGCGTAAAACACCATTTAACCCTTTCCCTCATACGGCAATTCTGCAGCAGACGACTTTCAACATATTTTGTCAAAACAAGGGAAAGGGTTAAGAGTTTATAAATTTGTATTTGCTGTGAAGTTTATTGTTATCTTTTGTTGATCTCCCAGTACTCGCATTATGCGTTTCCGTTTAACCCTTTCCCTCATACGACAATTCTGCAGCAGACGACTTTGAACAATTTTTTATCAAAAAATAGAAAATCTCTATAATTGAACGGATAACCTATGACTAAAAGTGGAAAACATTGTGGCAAAAGGAGAAATTGCTCGTTTTGAGCAATTTCTTCTTTTGTCACTATGTTTTCAAAAAGCCGTCTGCTGCAGAGGCGTCAGAAAGCGTCTATATGAGGGAAAGGGTTAATTACACGTACGAGTGGTAAATCATCAAAGGCAAAAAACCATCTACTGTTGACATTAGTCATTTCGTAATCGAAGACACCACGAACAGATAACGAACTAACCCAGTGATATAACAGGGTGGTGATATGTACCATATAAACCACAAGCGTTTTATCCCTTTCCCCACATACAGCAAATATACAGCAGCCGACTTTGAACACATAGTGACAAAAACCTGAAAAATATCCATAAAAGATAACTTAACCCCTTCCCTCATATGACAATTCTGCAGCAGACGACTTTAATTATATTTTGTCAAAACACGGAAAATCTCTATGATTGAATGGATAGAAAGCGTCTATATGAGGGAAAGGGTTAATTGTTAAATAAAGTTGAAAACATTGTGACCCAAAGGAGAAATTGCTCATCATGAGCAATTTCACCTTTGGCCAGAATGTTTTCAAAAGTCGTCTGATGCTATTGCGTCAAAATGCGTCTACAGGTGGGAAAGGGTTAATATACTTTATTAGATTAGAAATGCCTTCGCCTTAAGCGGGAGTCGACAAATGCGATGTCGAGATAGCGTGTCAATCGTGTATAAAATCATGCACACATCCACAAATGAGCCGTCCCGCGAGAAAACTAACATTATGGACTCTGCGTAATGTATCGATCCAGATCAGCCTGCGCAATCCTCGCAGGCTAATCCATGCCGACCAATTCCGTCTCAGGGGGATAGAGGTATAGAGTAATGATTCCTGAAATAGAAAATCCACAGGAAGCGAAAAGTGTCTGTCCGGGTTAGCCTGCGCGGCATGCTTCGGCTGATCCGGGTCGATACTTTACGCAGAGTCAACACTGTTTTTTTTTTTTCGCGGGACGGCTCAAATAAAGATAAAATTAAAAGGAGTAATCTTTTCCCACACTCAGTCGCTTTTCAACTCTTTTCAATTATTACACTATCATTTGTAGAAATATATCTGGGTCTACATGTTTTCAAAGTCGTCTGCTGCAGAGTTGTTGTTGTGTGTGTGTGGGAAAGGATTAACCATACAGCGAAAACTGTTTAATTTACCCTTTCCCCTCATATAGATGCTTTCTGACGCATCTGCAGCAGACGGCTTTTTGAAAACAAAGTGACAAAAGAAGAAATTGCTCAAAACGAGCAATTTCTCCTTTTGCCACAATGTTTTCCACTTTTAGTCATAGGTTATCCATTCAATTATTAAGATTTTCTATTTTTTAACAAAATATGTACAAAGTCGTCTGCTGCAGAATTGTTGTATAAGGGAAAGGGTTAAAGTCTATAACGACAGAGGTATATCTGACATGATAAAAAACACGTTTTATGGGGATCGATAAAATCTGTCGTTGCTTCAAATGTTTTCATTATAAATAAATTGACATAAGTCGTTGTGTATACTACAATTCGTTTAATCCATTACTTTACACGGACGACATTTGACACTTGCCATTGAACATGACTTAAATTGCTCAAAACGAGCAATTTCACATTTAAATGCAATATTTTCTTTACCAATATAAATCTTTAAGTTTTCTAGATTGTTGAAATTGTTCGTCTGATTATTGCAAAGCAGAGAACCTTTGGAAAGTCACGTGCAGTAATGGGTTAACAGAATGCAGACGACATGTGACGGCTGTGTTTGTCCTGCAGACGAGTTTTGGAACGTTTTTGGGAAAAAAGGAAAAATTACTCAAAATGATAAAAAAAACAAACACGTTTTTTCTTATTTGAATTGCACCAGAACACCACACAGCAAGAACGTAGACCGACCAGCAACCATGTGGCCACCTAGCAACACCAACGCCAATGGTTTATTCAAATTTTCTAATTATTTAATACTCAGAACCAATTCAATAATTTACATGAGAATAATACAGAAATTATATTGATGGCGAAATAAAATCAATACCTTACAATGGAAGACG
The DNA here is from genome assembly GCA_031761405.1 of Serripes groenlandicus. Taxonomy (NCBI): domain Eukaryota; kingdom Metazoa; phylum Mollusca; class Bivalvia; order Cardiida; family Cardiidae; genus Serripes; species Serripes groenlandicus. Next base: position 60,890 of record JASEVX010000094.1, on the reverse strand, counting down.
ACGTATGGATGGTGAGCTAATGTCCAGACAGTTTAGGTCAATAAGTAAACATGTTATGTGATATCTTTGTGTAAATTATTTCAAGTAATATATGCATGTATGTACCAATTCAAACCTTCTATAAGCTTTGACCAGAAAGGAATTATGTTACTTTGAATATCAATTTGTATTGGGAATTGTCCGGTTTCCCCATAAACCTTTAGCTGCTTGCTTACACTGCACATCAACACAATACAATACAATACAATACAATTTCTTTATTGTCCCCTTTATAGGCGATATTGTAAGTACATGTACAAATGTTCACGATTACCAGAAATACAAACAAACAACAATACAGGTTAAAGGTTATCCATAGTTGGATTTGTGAAGGAGAAGATAAAGAAAAACAACAAAACAAACAAAAAACATTAAATCAAAAGACTAAGAAAATAATGTATATCAATATATATACACGCATGACAGATCGTCATTTACATACTATGTATAAAGCATGTTTGCAGGTTTGAATTGACATTTTGCAAACCAGATAAGCCTGTGCTTAAGTTCGGTATATTTCAAGACGTTTTTGTTTGTTTTTAAAGTTGGTTTAGACAACAATAGGGGACCGTACATGCATTACTAGATACAATTTGTCAATCTGATTACTCTTAACAAATAAAAGACTTATACAAAGTATTATAAATAAGAATATAATGTCTTAACCCTTTCCCACATACAACAGAGTACTTTGAAAACATGAGATGGAGAAACTACTCATAATGAGTCAATTTTACAATTTCACAATATTTCCAGATATCGTCTGTGTTAGGGTATTCATTAACCATTTAAATTTTGAATTTTTCAAAATGGACTTGTCCAACTTAGGGCTGATTGTAAATTTCGTCATCATTTTTTTTTTGTGAGTTTGTGTTGATGAGGATGTTGTTGTTATTGTTGTTTTGTGCAGGTAAATAGCTGATTCTTGCATGTCAAAAGTCTGATTTTATTCACTACCTCAATCAATGTAAACTTGACCATTGACATGATTTGTTGAACAATGTTAGAGATCATGGTAACTTTAATTCCACACAGACGCTTTCTGACGTTACTACAGAACACGATGCAAGCATTGAGCTCAACCTTTTTCCCCACAATGTTTTCAATTTTTTTCAATAACGATACTTTTCATTTCAAGAGATATTCCATATATTTGCCCAGATGCTTTCAACGCCGTTTGCCGTATTTCTCAGAGTTAAAGTAAAGTTTGCTTCATAGAGATATAGAATAGAAAGTCTTACTTTTTACATGCAACGGTCAGAAATTTAGACCTACTTATTCATAAAAAAAAAAACAGTGAATACATTTTCTTTTGCCCGTCAGCACACACTAATTGCATACTCCTTTACAAATAATTTCACGTTTCGTTTATTCTTTGACAACTTCATTGAACTGTCGACATATAGTTTAGCGATAACTTTATATTTCTACGTGAACAGTAGCTGCAGAGCACTTTATTAACTCTTTCACAGCCGAATTACACAATGTCGACTTTTCCATGTTGAAAATTTAACCACTCGATTTTTCATCCAATGTGAAATTTGGTAAAAGTTAATGTCTAAGTGGCAAACAATGCCGAGCTGTCTAACCAGAATCTGCAAAAGCCTTTTAATGCCCTTGGAAGCGAAAGGGTTAACCCTTTCCCTCATATAGACGCTTTTTGACGCCTCTGTAGCAGACGGCTTTTTGAAAACATAGTGACAAAAGTAGAAATTGCTCAAAAGGAGCAATTTCTCCTTTTGCCACAATGTTTTCCACTTTTTGTCATAGGTTATCCATTCAATTATGGAGATTTTCTATTTTTTGACAAAATATGTTCAAAGTCGTCTGCTGCAGAAATGTTGTATGAGGGGGAAGGGTTAAAGTGAGTTTTGTAAAAGTAACGAGATATTTTTCCTTCGAGATTTCTTATTGTCCCAATGGAATAAAGTTTCAAAAGGAGCAAGCTCTACCTTTTCAACAACGTTAGTTATTATGTATTCAAACAATTCATTCGAATGTCCGCACGTCGCATATTTGTCCACAGTTGTCTTCAAAATAGACGCGAATAAAAAAAAAAAGCAGAAATTCCATATTCGTAGCAGAAAGTTCAAACAAGACAATGTATAGAATATTAAATGAACCTACCTGACAAAAGACGATCAATGCACCAGCTAGCTTATGTGTTTCTGTTGTCTAACCACCAACGAAAAAAAAGGTTTGATTTTCGTCTGGTATCGGCAGACGACACTTTTTTATAAAAACCACAATTTTTACTACAGCGTACCCGATATTGTCCTGTAAAGTCACAACCCCTCCCCGCACGAACAAAAAAGAAACAGACCCTAAACTGGTTTGATAGTAAACATTTAAGGTAATACTGTTAAAACTTATTCATCCGCGGAGAACGTAATTTGCATATCCTTAAGAGATCCTTTGCGGTATCCACACTGTTTAAATTTATCCAATAATCCTATTTTTTTTTTTTTGGAACACTGCCAGCATTACGGATACACATAGGCTTTGTTTTTGAAAACATAGTGACAAAAGAAGAAATTGCACAAAACGTGCAATTTCTCCTTTTGCCACAATGTTTTCCACTGTTTGTATGGTGTTTTACGCCGCCTTCAACAATGGTTCAATTATATCACGGCGTTTCTTTGGTAAGTTACAAACATTTCTGATTCATTTGTCCTGATTGATTGATTTTGGGTTTAACGCCGTTTTTTTTTAACAATTTCTCAGTTATATCACGGCGGCCAGTTCACCTACTGATGTGTTTACTGGTTTTCTCACACCAGTACTCCACACAAAAATCTTCCCAAGCAACTGGCTGCTTTTCCACATAGATTTAGCCCTTTGGTGGAAGACGAATGACGCATGTCGCAATGACTTTTGTCAACCGTCGGAAAGAAAGTTGGCCGAGGCGGGATTCGAACTTACAACCCCTGGATTGACAGCCCGCGTCGTTACCGACTGAGCTACCGGGACTCGACTCATTTGTCCTGACACCTGCCAGTCAGTTGTAATGCTTACCCCACAACCCTGAATGCCGAGGGGGGGGGGGGGGGGGGGGGGGAGGGAATGCAGTTACTACCTTAGTATAAGTCTTATTGTTTTTTAGGTGAAGGAAAGCTATTATTACACATTATTAGAATTAACGCTTTCCCTCATACGACAGATCTGCAGCAGACGACTTTGATCGTATTTTGTCAAAACATAGAAAATCTCCATAGTTAAATGGATAACCTATGTCAAAAAGTGGAAAACATAGTGGCAAAAGGAGAAATTGCAGGTTTTGTGCAATTTCTTCTTTTGTCTCTATGTTTTCAAAAAAGCCGTCTGCTGCAGAGGCGTCAGAAAGCGTCTATATGAGGGAAAGGGTTAAGATAATTATTCATAATTTCTTTAAAATGGTCTACATTGCACTTATTCATTTAAAAGTTAAAGAAAAAAGACACGAAGTGCAATGTAGGATACTTTTCGGACTGAGTATTGACGGAAAAGAGACGTTTAAAATACACGGCTGAATGGTCAAAACCCTTAAGCCAGTAATATTCTGTAAACAATATTAACGCTTTTCCACATATTATAAATATGCAGCAGACGACGAAAACATCTATAAATGCAAGTATTCAAAGCCGTCTGATCCATATTTGTTGTATGTTGGACAGGAATAACATATTCTAGACCGGTTCCACGAACCACGGCGACATATGAAGCATTTGAGACCGACACTTTTTTGACAACATTGTGTCAAATATGATAGAAACATGGAATTTCAACTTATCCCGCAAAGCTTTCAACCCTTTCAACATTTCTTCTTCACACAATGTATTCAAAATTCGTCTGCTGCAGATGTATAACAAATACGTCTGCTGCAGATGCATCAACATACGTTACAGATGCATCAAAATACGTCTGCTACAGATGCATAAAAAAACCGTCTGCTACAGATGCATAAAAAAAAACGTCTGCTGCAGATGCATACAATATACGTCTGCTGCAGATGCATACAATATACGTCTGCTACAGATGCATACAATATACGTCTGCTACAGATGCATACAATATACGTCTGCTACAGATGCATACAATATACGTCTGCTGCAGATGCATACAATATACGTCTGCTGCAGATGCATACAATATACGTCTGCTACAGATGCATAAAAAAAACCGTCTGCTGCAGATGCATAACAATATACGTCTGCTGCAGATGCATACAATATACGTCTGCTACAGATGCATAAAAAAAACGTCTGCTACAGATGCATAACAAAATACGTCTGCTGCAGATGCATACAATATACGTCTGCTACAGATGCATAAAAAAAACCGTCTGCTGCAGATGCATAACAATATACGTCTGCTGCAGATGCATACAATATACGTCTGCTACAGATGCATAAAAAAAAACGTCTGCTACAGATGCATAACAAAATACGTCTGCTGCAGATGCATACAATATACGTCTGCTGCAGATGCATAACAAAATACGTCTGCTGCAGATGCATACAACATACGTCTGCTACAGATGCATACAATATACGTCTGCTACAGATGCATAAAAAAAACCGTCTGCTGCAGATGCATAACAAAATACGTCTGCTACAGATGCATACAATATACGTCTGCTGCAGATGCATACAATATACGTCTGCTACAGATGCATACAATATACGTCTGCTACAGATGCATACAATATACGTCTGCTACAGATGCATACAATATACGTCTGCTACAGATGCATAAAAAATGTCTGCTGCAGATGCATACAAATGTCTGCTGCAGATGCATCAAAATACGTCTGCTACAGATGCATCAAAATACGTCTGCTGCAGATGCATAACAAAAATGTCTGCTGCTGATGCATCAACATACGTCTGCATGTGGGAAAGGGTTTAGCTGCTCCATTACAGGAGTACATGTATAAAGCTTACTCAGAATGTGATGCGAAGGCTGATTAATATTTAATCCTTCCCTACATACAACAGATCTGCAGCAGACGACTTTGAAAACATTCCGACATAAATGAGGAACATCTCTATGAACGGAAAGTGTTATTCTTAAATAGGGTTGAACATTTATCCATTTTCCAAAATGTTTTAAAAATTCGTCCTGCTGCAGAGGCGTCAAAAAAGCGTCTACATGTGGGAAAGGGTTAATGACTATAAATTTCTCTTTAATAATGTTTCGTTAGTCATCAGCTGCATAGGCATTAACTATCGTCTGCATTTCAGAAAGGATCAAAGTCTTACTTACCTTCAAAGACAAGGCCGTCTTAACCCTTTCCCTCATACGACAATTCTGCAGCAGACGACTTTGAACGCATTTTGTCAAAACATAAAAGATCTACAAAATTGAATGGATAACCTATGACAAAAAGTGGAAAACTTTGTGGCAAAAGGAGAAATTGCACGTTTTGTGCAATTTCTTCTTTTGTCACTATGTTTTCAAAAAGCCGTCTGATGCAGAGGCGTCAGAAAACGTCTATATGAGGGAGAGGTTTAAAAGGGACATTGACAGAATTCAGTTTACGGATTAAAGCCGTTTATACGTTTTGCTATTTAAATTTAAAACGTCTGCGCGAAACTGCCCTCGTCTAAATTCGTAACCTCAATTTGTTCCGTAAAATATCCGAGTGGGACACAATTTGTGAGAAAACTTTATATATTAAAGGGCGGCTTCAAATAGCACAGGTAAATAGAATTCAAGAAATGTTTCATAATTAAAAATTAACACTTATTCGGCGAAAGCTGTTTAACTTCAGTTTTGACCTAGATGTTAAACAAATGATCTAGATTGTAGACCAATCAAATGTTGTATTTAAATGAATATTGTCGAAATAATAAAGGAAATGAAACGTTTTGATTGGTTCATAGTTAAGTTGGCGGTCCTACGAGAGGCACTAATAAGGTGAAGTTTTAAAATGAAATGTTCTGCATACTTACCTTTAATTGTTTTCCTTAAAAAACACATTTCAGTGAAAGAAATCAGTGAAAACGTATGAAATATAATATATTAAGAGCAAAATATTAATTTCTTTTGAAACATGATAAGTTTTCAGTTATTTACTTGTTCAATTATTCAATTGAAACTTATACACCTCTTGGGAGCCTCGCGTAATCTCTAGTCATGTGACGTATTCTCGGCCTTGAATGCGCATGTTCCATTTCTTAGTGTTTTCTCATATTGATCGCCGTTTATCTTTTTTACAGATATTTCTTGTTTTTAAGCTACGACAATATATAAATATAAAATGATAGTATGTATAGCGGTCTCGTTAAAACTCGCATATGTGAAAACTCGAACCATTTCCTGGAACGGATCCGTCTTTCTAAAACAGCGTAGCAGCAGTTCTGATGGCTACCTATGACTTTTGCGCTAATTTCCTAATATGATTTGATCACTGGTTGCTTTTCATAATACACACCTTTAACAGTATGAATGAATTAATCACGAAGTTGACAATACATTTATCAATTTAGCCTCCTGTGAATTGTCTGTCTCAGGAATCATTACTCTATACCTTTATTCACCTGAGACGGAATATATCGGTCCGGATTAGGCTGCGTGGACTGCGCAGGCTAATCTGGGTCGATATCTTACGCAGAGTCCATAATGTTAGTTTTCTCGTGGGACGGCTCACATTTAGACGTAAAGTGAAGACCCTGGTGAGACTGGATGGGTGCGCCGTATCGTCAGAGTCTACACTGTACGCTGATGCGTTTAGACCTCTATTCGCCTGACTCGCCATATAGACTGCTAAACAGCCCAGTCATGTATACGTATAGTGAAGACTGGCTAGACTGGATGGGTGCGCCGTATCGTCAGAGTCTTCACTGTACGCTGATGCATTAAGACCCCTTTTCGCCAGACTCGTGTTATTTGTTTTCAATATATCTATATTTGTGATCTTTTCTATTAAGACAAACGAGGTGAAAAGGTCATATGTCTGAAAAACGTTCGTATCCATGCTTCTACCCTAGGGCAAGGTAAAAAGCGACATAGATATAATCGCCTAATAAGCTTATTGTATAACTTTTATTTGAATGAACTCATCCAAAAATTGAAAATATTATAGATACAATGTATGTAACACGAAAAAGCAAAGATTCAGTTAAATAAGTGCCTCCTCCGCGGGATCTCCATTTTGTAATTTAAACGCACCATAGGAAGCATTTAGCATTAGGAGAACGGTTTTTTAACAATAGCAAAAACAGCCAAGATTTCAATGAAATGTTATTGTAGCGAACGATACCCTTTCAACCAATCAAAGTATAGCTTTTCTTTTCACTCATGGCTCGAGCCGTTAAAATCCATGAGATGGTACTACCAAACTGCTGCACTGAACGAAAATACAAGGACTTGCAAGGAAGGTAAAAATGTGAGTATTAACATGGCCAACCAGCTTAAACCCTTACAAAAGTCAATTATTACATCACTGTCAACATCCGCCTTGGTTCAGTGGTTAGCGTCGGGGATTTTAAACCTGGCCATGTTGGAGTGCCCTTGGCCAAGGTACATTTTCTAGCCTAGTACTGGTTTGTTTACCCAGGGATCATGAACACGTAAGCTGTCGCCGTGATATAACTTAAATCATTTTGTAAACGTCGTAAATCCCCATAAAACACACAAAACGGACACCCACAAGATTAACATTATATTAAAAAAGAGAAACAAGAATAGTAGCATCCGTAATAGGTGGAGGTGAGTTTCATATCATTTTTCCTCCAATATCTCCAAATAAAAGTCATCTCTCATAATGTCGAACTCTTTTGGACATTTAAAAACAATCGACATAAGCCAAGTTCGATATATAAATAAAATTCGAAACTTCTTGGACATGTCTGACATAAAAAGAACACTGTATCGATATAACGGGAATCTCGAGACTTCCGATGTCGAAATAACGAGAGGGGGACTGTAAGTCTGCTGCAGATGCATCTACGCGATGTTCCATCCTCCCTTATACCTTACAATAATTGTTAGTAGATGAATATAAGTATGGAGATGCATGATATACAGTCAACGCTAGTTAATTCAAAGTCTAACATTCTAAGAATATCCTATGATCATTCAGCATCATTTTTATTTTACCACAATGTTATATTTTAAATATTGATTTTTTTTTGCTCTTGTTTTTTAAATTTAGTTTACATATTACAAAGATTTGTTGTCAGTTACAATTCATAATGTATACATAATACACAGAATTGACGAAAACATAGTTATGTAACAAGAATGTTATATTTTATTTTTGTTTTGCTCTTGTTTTTTTTTTACATTTAGTTTACATATATATTACAAATATTTGTTGTCAGTTACAAAACATAATGTTTAAATATTACAAAGATTTGTTGTCAGTTACAAAACACAATGTATACATAATACACAGAATTGACGAAAACATAGTTATGTAACCAGAATATGTAACCCACTGTGCGGATATGAAAACCTTTTCTTCCTTCTTCTTTTTGGCCTTGACCTAATGTGTTACTAGTAGATCTACTACATAACCTGTTAAAAACCTTGATCGTGACATGATTATATGTATTTATGGAATTGCACCTAATACAATAAACATGTGTAACAAAAGCTTATCTCATTGCACACTATATACAAAACATAACGAAACAGGAGTGTAAAATTGTCAGTATAAACCTGACCCCCCCTTTAACCCTTTCCCTCATAAAGACGCTTTCTGACGCCTCTGCAGCAGACGGCTTTTGGAAAACATAGTGACAAAAAAAAAATGCTCACAATGAGCAATTTCTCCTTTTGACACAATGTTTTCCACTTTTAATCATAGGTTATCCATTCAATTACAGAGATTTTCTACTTTTTGACAAAATATATTAAAAGTCGTCTGCTGCAGAATTGTCGTATGAGGGAAAGGGTTAACTCTTTCCTACATACGACACTTCTGCAGCTGACGACTTTGAAACATCCAGACAAAAAAGTGGACATATCTTTGAATGGAAGTTTATTACGGAATAGAGTTGAAAACACTAAGACAACAGTAGTCATTGCTCATCATTCGTGTCACATTGTTTTCACAAGGCATCTGCTGCAGATGCGTCAACATGGGAATGAAAATGGAAAAGAGTTAAATGGCACAACAAACAAACCTAGATAATTACAACAAGTGTCTCACGTTCAGACCGGAATTTTCAACAGATATATAATGCGCTGACCGGTTAACCCTTTCCCTCATACGGCAATTCTGCAGCAGACGACTTTGAACGTATGTTGTCAAAAAATAGAAAATCTCCATAATTGATAATGGATAACCTATGACAAAAAATGGAAAACATTGTGGCAAAAGGAGAAATTGCTCGTTTTGAGCAATTTCTTTTTTTTGTCACTATGTTTTCCAAAAGCCGTCAGATGCAGAGGCGTCAGAAAGCGTCTTTATGAGGGAAAGGGTTAAGACGTTGAAACAACAAGGCTCATAGCCAATTATAACTTCTTTTCCGACAATGCTTTCAACAGCGAGTTTCGAATATGGCGATACTATGTCGCAAACTAGATATAGGACGTAAAGTAAACTTGATACACCAATAAGGGTAACCTTTTCTGAAACAGAAGATTCACTACGTTTTTGAATCAGGCGGATTTTCAAACCTTTGTGCAAAAAGAAAAAATTACTCAATAGGAGCTAGTCTCCTTTTTCTCCCAATATTTTCAACTTTGTTTCAAAGTTAAATTTCTAGTTTTCCAGGCGCTGTACGTTGCTTTACGTGCATAACAAGTAGACGACTATACACATAGCATATTATGTAAACGGTTATACAAACCGCGGTGAGATGTCTATAATTACGGGTATAGCACATATTATTTTCACGCTGACTGCGCATGAATACAAAAAACGATCATGTGAGTTTAAGAAATATAGTACATACACATGTATCTTAACCCGATTATTTATTTTTAGCAATTTTCGTAACAACATCTTATGTGACATACCCTTATTCATTGTTACCATATTTCTTAACGCCAACGTAAACAACGAAATGTATTCAAAGTTTCGCTCAAATATGCCCAAAAAGAAAATATCATAACCCGATTTGGTGCACATTTCTGAAAATATCATGTTGTAAATAAGTTTTGGTAAGATCGTGTTGCTCTGTCGGATAGCTACGCGGGCTGTCAACCCAGGGGTTGTAAGATCGAACCTCAGCTCGTCCAACATTCTTTCGAAAGTTTGACGAAAGTCATTTCGACGACCGTCAATCGTCTTCCTCGACTAGGTTAACAGTCTATGTGGAAAAGCAGCCGGTTGTTTGCAAATACTGTTGTGTGTGGGTAGTGGTGTGAGAAAAGAGGGTTAACTGGTCGCCCATGATATTAACCCAAGTTAAACCCAAATCAATTATTCAAACATTAAATCAATCAAAACTTTTTTTAAACTCTAGAATATTAAAGTGATGTAGATCTAACTATGGACTGTCAACCACCTTTTTTTCCGAGCCTCGGTAGCTCTGTCGGTAGCGACGCGAGCTGTAAATCCAGGAGTTGTGAGTACGAATCCCAGCTTGGCCAACATTCTTTCCGACGTTTGACAAAAGTCACTGTGACAAACGTCATTCGTCTTCACCAATGGGCTGTTTAACAGTCTATGTGGAAAAGCAGCCGGTTGTTTAGAAGGACTGTTGTGTGTGAGTAGTGGTGTGAGAAAAGAGTGTTAACTGGTCGCCATTTCAATTATTAAAACATTAACCCTTTCCCTCATACGACAATTCAGCAGCAGACGACTTTGAACATATTTTGTCAAAAAGTAGAAAATCTCTGTAATTGAATGGATAACCTATGACTAAAAGTGGAAAACATTGTGGCAAAAGGAGAAATTGCTCGTTTTGAGCAATTTCTTCTTTTTGCCGCAATGTTTTCAAAAAGAAGTCTGCTGCAGAGGCGTCAGAAAGCGTCTATATGAGGGGAAAGGGTTGAACCGATCAAAACAGGTTTCTTTGTACTCTAGAATGTTAATGTGATGTAGATCTAACAACGGAATATCATCCACCTTGTCCATCCGAGTTCAGAAAGGTAAAACTACTTCTCTTAACCCTTTCCCACATACAGCAGCAGACGACTATGAAAACATATTGACAAACATGTGAAATATCTCCATAAATGAGAGTTTAAACATTGTGGCCAAATGGGAAATTGCTCATCATGAGCAATTTAACCTTTGGCCACACTGTTTTTAAAAGTCGTCTGCTGCTATTGCATCAAAATGCGTCTGCAGGAAGGAAAGGAGTAAAATATAGTCCAGAAAGGTAAAACTACTCCTGTTAACCCTTTCCCACATACAACGCTTCTGCAGCAGACGACTTTGAAAACATGTTGGCAAACATGTGAAATATCTATTTATCCATAAATGAGAGTTTAAACATTAAATAGAGTTGAAAACATTGTGGCCAAAGGGGAAATTGCTTATCATGAGCAATTTAACCTTTGGCCACAATGTTTTCAAAATTCGTCTGCTGGAGTCTGCTATTGCGTCAAAATGCGTCTGCAGGTGGGAAAGGAGCAAAATATATGTTCCATGGGAACATGTACACGTTGGCTTTTGTGAACAAGTTTAGATTCCTGTAGGCTTGTGTATCCGTATCGTCGGATCAATATCTACTCTGTTCAAATACTATATAATACAAGACGATTAGCACGGCGCATGCACAAGCCCATTGTACCAGAGACAGTTTTTTCACAACCAATATATGCACTGGTGCTGAGGCACCCGCGCAATAAGCTCTTTAGAAACGTATACCAACTTTTGTAGATTTCGATCTGCAAACTGAATGTGTAGGCTGATTTGAACCCATGGACGGGCTCATATGATGTACATGTATAATGGGTATTTAACTCTTTATGCTTGAGGATAAGTTTGAAGTAGAACAATCATTTCAATAATGTTAAATGACACAAGTGACTCATAAATGTCAATTGATTGATACAATAAGCAAAACAGATGCTTAACCACGTACGTGGTTCACACGGTATAACACATTGTATAGCACGATATATAAGACCAATTATCGAATGATCTGTAGCTTTGTATATTGTGTTTGACGCCGCATTCAACGTAATGTCAGCAGAGGTCCAGATAATGAGGGGTATTCAGTTCTTTTTCCCACAATTTCTCTATTATTATTAAAGTAATCTCTATGTTGTGGGTACTCAAGTCTCACCGAGACGATTCTTTTGAGTTCTCACAACATAGGGTTAGAGGGTGAAATAAGGATTTTAGAACGTGTAAAATGCCCCTTATCTAGAGCTCTGTAATGTCAGTGGTAGTATGGCATTTTATGTGTAAATTACCAGTACAGCTGAGAAGCTATTCCTGACGCCAGCGAATCAAATATAGCCATGAGCGCCGAAGAGAGCAGCCATTTCTACCATTCAAAAACTCGTTTCCCCACGATTTCTCTATTATTATTTGAGTTATCCCTATATTGTGGTTACTCAAATGAATCGTTTCACCGAGACGATTCTTTTGAGTACCCCCAACATAGGGTTAGAGGGTCAAATAAGGAGTTTAGAACGTGTTAAATGCCCCTTATCTAGAGCTCTGTTGTCAGTGGTATTTATGTGTAAATTACCAGTACAGCTGACTAGCTATTCCTGACGCCAGCCAATCAAATATAGCCAAGAGCGCCGAAGAGAGCAGCCATTTCTACGAGTTAAAAACTTTTTTTCACCACAATTTCTCTCTTATTATTTAAGTTATCCCTATGTTGTGGTTACTCAAATGAATCTTCTCACCGAGACGATTCTTTTGAGTACCAACAACATAGGGTTAGAACGTGTAAAATGCCCCTTTTCTAGAGCTCTGATGTCAGTGGTATTATGGCATTGGCTATTCCTGACGCCAGCCAATCAAATATAGCCATGAGCGCCGAAGAGAGCAGCCATTTCTACCATTTAAAAAACACACATTTGTTACTTCCCTAACGGGATTCGAACCCTTGTCTCCAGCTGGCGCGGCGCACGCATTGATCTGTAACTTAACCCTTTCCCTCATATAGAAGCTTTCTGACGCCTCAATGCTTTCCACTTTTGGTCATAGGTTATCCATTCAATTATAGAGATTTTCTATTTTTTTGACAAAATATGTTCAATGTCGTCTGCTGCAGAATTGTCGTGTGAGGGAAAGGGTTAATCCAGACACACATTACGGTAATATGAATACCCTTCAATAAAGACAGCTGTTCTTGTGAACCGTATCGAGGTATGTACTATAGGGGAATCACACTTTATTCAATTGCAATTACTTAATCAATCCTTTCCCACATACATACAGACGCTTTCTGGTGCATCTGCAGCAGACGACTGTTGAACACGTACTGCAAATTACAGTAATCGTACACATAACACTGATACTAGTATAAAGCATTGCATACATAACTACAAAGTGCCTATGTGTAATATAACATTTTCGTAAGTACATGTTTCTTCCCGGAATAACATAGATTATATAAATTTTGCTAATTAATGTAATACATTCAAACATTACAACACATTTTCACTACAATACAATTTCATAATAAACATCATGACACATTGTAAGGTAAACATAATTTCTGCCACTTATGAGTTACATGTGCAGACAGTAGAGCGAAAGATCTGCCCAAGAATATGCGCAGACTGATCTGTATCTTCACTGTCTGTTTATTTGTTTAAAACAGAATCACTTTTGTAAATATATTTAAGTACATATAACTTACCGTTATTAACCGTTTATCATTTACCCGATACACAGTATAATTTTAAACAGTTTTAAATTATCATAAATTTCATACATCCATTTTATATAGTATTTTCAAATACAAATTGCAATACATTTTCACATCACCATCAATTTCTATTATCAACATTTACTGATATTGGACTGACGAATAATTATAGGTTGTTTTAACACTTTTACCATAGCCATTGTTCATTAATATTTTGTTTACATGTTTACATGTTCTAGCCATTTATATTTGACTCTACTTTGATTGCTGTATAAGCTAAATATATACAGTTGGATAATGTATTAGTGGTAGTATTATGTAATTTACTCCAAAATATATAACTCTACTTTTTATATCTTTTTCAAGTGGCTTAACTCCAATTTCACTGTAAAGTATATTTGAAGGTGTAGATTTTTTCGAATGTAACATTTGTTTAAATTTTTTAAGCTGTACTCTTTCTAGTATATCTCCATTGCTGAATTCCCACAGCTCATAACCGTATAAAAGGATTGGTTTAATTGTTATGTTGAATATTTCAATTTGCAAATCGTATGGTGATTCTAAATTTCTAATTTTTCTAAAAGGAGAAAACATAGCATTAATTGCTTGTTCTGCTTTATGTTTTTTAGCGTTAAGGTACGTTCTGGTTCTAGACACGAATATTTCGAGATATTTATATTCATTTACAATTACAATTTCTTGTCCTTTAAAAGTGAATTTATATTTATATATTTTGCTTCTTGAACCTATATTCAGGATTTTAGTTTTTTTAGAATTAACTTTTAATTTCCATTGATCAAAATCTTTTTTTAAAAATGTTAAGACTGTTTTGCATTTCATGATTGCTATCACTGATTAGCACTGTATCATTTGCGTATAAGACAATGTATACTTTTAGATAAAGAAACAATACATCAGTATGTGTCTGACCATAATCGTTGTCGCCATACCGTATCAAATGCTTGCTTAAAGTCTATAAATGCACAAAATAAATTACGTTTGCTTGCTTTAAGCATATCGAAAAGGCACTGTATAACAAATAGATTATCAGTAGTAGAATGATCCTTTCTAAATCCCGCTTGACAGTTATTAGTAATATTGTTAACTTCTACAAATTTGTTTAATCTTGTGTTTATAATGCTGGTAAATAATCTTCCCAAACAACTTAGTAGTGTTATAGGCCTGTACTTTTCTGGTAGGCAATTGTCTCCCGTGTGTTTATAAATCGGAATAATGTTGCCGCTGGTCCAACTTTGGGGGATAATTGCGAAAAAAAAGATTACGTTGAATAACTGTTCATATATTGGTAGCATTTCCTCAACTGTATTTTTGATGTGTTCATTTAAAATATTGTCCATACCTAGGCTTTTGTTATTTTTTAATGTTTTTAATGCATTCAATATTTCTTCTTTACTGATTTTAACGTTTATTTCTTTATTACTTGTTTGAATATTGTTTTCATTTAGTTCAACCTTTTCATTTTCATTTCTTTTTGTATTTACATTTTTTAAGAATTCTTAAAGTTTGTCTAGTGGAGGTGTTTCCATTTTCTTTTTATACACTGAATTAATGATTTTCCAGAATGCTCTCGCATTTTTTGTTTTACATTATCTTAGGTTGTTATTTTTTTTGCTTCTAGCCTTATATATATTTTTAGATATTGTACGTTTATACTATTTACTTATAGTTTTTAATTAATATCATTTTATTATAATCTGAATTGTTTTTATTATATTGTTTTCTTGCATAGTGATATCTATTTCTGACAATTCTACACTCAGCGTTTAACCACTCTTTGCTTTTGCTTGAGTTGGTATTTTTTATCCATGTTTTTGTAAATCCAAATGATTTCTCACAATTTTTTCAAAAACATTACCTATATCAGTTATAACTTCATCAATATCGTTTTGTGTTGGTATTTCATTCATGGCAATTTCTGACAATTTATTTTTTATTTGTAATATAAAAAATTTGTCAATATTTTCTTGAAAATCAACACGCTGCTCTTTTTTCCAAAACAATAACTTTTTTGTACTAGGTTGGGTTTGATTGTTCGACCCATTTGTGTTGTTTAACATAAGTGATACCGGACAGTGAGCATCAGAGTAATGATTACAGAAATCATTTACAGTTAGTGTTTCTAGATACTTACAACAGCATATGTTTGAATTGAAGTAATCTACCACACTTTTGTCTTTGCAAGTAGGCAAGCACATATATGGGTATGGTTCTAGTCTACCATTTAGTATAAAGAGAACTTTACTTTTGCTGAGTTCTATAAGCATTTTACCATATTCATTTATAACTGCATCTGAGGAATTTCTCTCTAAAGGTAATTTATGCCTTTCAAGAGCTTCACACTTCCAGTAAATTATCATTTCCATTCAGGTCAGATACAAATCTATCTAACATAACATAATGATTTGCTGTACCAACTCTTGAGTTAAAGTTACCAAATAATAAGATATTTTGGTCAATATATTATTTATTGAGTTCCAATTGTATTTCTAAAAAGGGATCGTTGTTGGCATATTTAGTACGAATTAGTGGTATATATACAATTCCACATATAATATCAACATAACTATTTAGACTTAACCCTTTGATTTGAAACAGTAATACTAATTTACTTTGGTTGTCTAGTATAGTGATTTTGACACTTATTTCTTTCTTTATGAGAAGAGCCATACCACCAGATATGTATCTAGCATGATGCTTTCTATTTAGGGTATAGCAATTAAAACCTTCAATACACAAATCATCTATATCATCCAGTTCAGACTCATGTATGCCAATTATATAATAGCTTTGTATATCTGTATTAGTTCGATAGTAAAGTCATTGGCAAGCCTTAGTCGTTTAGTTTTCTCCCCGGCAGCAAATAAACGCCTCTTTGCATACAAATTTAAAGATACACATTTTAGTAGATAATTAGGTCAAATCTTTTTCAAGTGAAGTTTTATTTAAGTAAATATCCATTTGAACAAATTCACCTATGGACTAACTTGACAAAATGAATCTTGTCAAACCTCAATGGAGCTTAAGAAAATGCTTAAGTATAATGTGTTTCTATAAACAGTTATAATAGATAATTATATTTGGCTTAATAAAATCAAATAGTGGTCAGATATATAACTTCAGTTTCATGAGTTCAGCATATTTCAAAGTAGCTGATACTATTTGAAAAAAATGGATTTAACCATAATTGCTAAAATTAAGAGCATTTCTTGGTAAGTGTGAAAAATAAGTGTTGACAGATGTATCTTATACTATATTCATACTGTCAATAAGTAACGTACACTTTTTAAAAGGTCATATACTTTCAATTATTGGAAGTTTGTAGTATAGGTTATGAGTAACGTGTATTTTGAATAATACAAAACTGTTGAGCACCTATCAATATATATTAAAATGATAGTGTGACCGCTTGATAAAGCGGGTTGACAAGTAAATGGTCCAGACATTATACTAATGTATTGTTAGAACAGGCACATGACCTTGAATTCCTAATATACATGCTGTTAACCTATGTGTTAAATTAAGAGTAATGATTAAAAGCCAGAGGGCTAAGTTCTAAGCTAAATGGTCCAAATCATAACCTTAGATAAGGCGCATAGCCTTGTTTTGTTAACATGAACGGTGATAACCGTATTTACATTCGAGTAATGATTAAAGACATAGGGTCTTCTTTTAAAATATTGTGCTAGATGTAAATAAAAGATGCCGGTATATAATCATTGTTTTAAATGTGTATTATTGTTTAAATGCTTCATATATTTATTTTTATAACAAATATATATTCAAAAGAACAAATTAATCAGAGTAAAATTTGACTAGTTGGATTCAAAGCAAAACTGAAATCTGTTTTTAGACTTTGGTTGCGTTAGATTGTTTCTATTGTACATGTCCGACCTACGAAATGCAGTTAAAGTCATTAATGCATCACTGATGACCCGGATGACAGTTCGTTTCCGCTATATACCTTATGGCAATGGAGATTTTCAAATCCGTAGATGATATAACGTTGCACCAAGTCATGACCATGTTAGTTGGACTAATTCAGCTACTCAGCTGGAATTTACCATCATGGCTTATTTCCTTATCGGACTAACTGTGTTTTGTGTTTAAAGAATTACGGGAAAATTTCATATTTGTATCCATGACAATATTCTGTTAGTAAAGCAAACTATCAACGCTACCCTGGATCTGTTCAACAAAGCATGTGCTGATTACCAACCTATGGGAACCACTACAAGCAAAATTACCATTACCACTACCAAGGTCAATGCGGATTCCAGTAACAGAACGGAAGAGACCGAAAGACGAAATTGTATTTCTATCCTGACGTTATGTGTAATACTTTTTTTGTTTGCAGATATTATTGTTAGTTAAGGAATTATCATTCTTTCAATATTCTTTTCTTTTTGTGCATGGTTCGGGTAAATAAAGAATGGCATCTTATTTATGTGCCGTATACCATTGTCCATAAAATAAGAGCTAGTATCAAGGTCAAACAAGATGGCTGTGATCACTATTGATCCGCAGTTGGGTAAGACCAAAGTGTTTAGAATGGTAGAAGAAGTAAGTTCTCCATTTGAACTGATGGTTACTACCAACGTATTAGTATAATAGTACAGATGAAATACTGTTTAAAGCAGTTTTCACGACTGTTTCAAGTATATGATAACCTTAACTTCATTATTTACTTGATAATGCTAGTGATCCTTTTTTAAAGAGTATGAGAAAATGATTGTTTGGTTTGAGTTCAACGCCGTGTTCAACAATACATTCATACCTGGGTGGACATGTCAGCCTACATGTACCTTGTGTGTTCTGGCTGTTTCATACTAATACTCCACACATCATTCAATTATATTAATAATGTTAACACAGAGACTATTTCGCGCATTGGTCGGAGATAAATGATGCGATTCATAATGTACATACTACTAATTCTTAGACTAGCATCTTAAACATTGTTGTTCGTACAACTTGCACTAAAATAAGGAAAGATAACATGTCCATTTAATATATGAAAACAGCAAATCAGAGTACTTTTAAGTGATAGGACATTAAGACTCAGGTGATTTATACCCACCTCCATATATAACCACCTCGCATATAACAAGTAATCTTTTCGATCCATCAAGTATAAACTTGACGTATCGTCCAATCTTCTCTGGTGCAGGGAATAGTTGATAGTAGTTAATGAATTGTCCGTTTGGTA
Organism: Serripes groenlandicus; assembly: GCA_031761405.1. NCBI lineage: Eukaryota > Metazoa > Mollusca > Bivalvia > Cardiida > Cardiidae > Serripes > Serripes groenlandicus. Next base: position 41,906 of record JASEVX010000094.1, on the reverse strand, counting down.
CTGTATCTAAATTGTTACCGTCTAATTGTATCTTCAGGCCTTCATATGACTCTGAATAGTAATAGATATTATATTTACAATAATTGACATCAGAAAAGGCCTATTTTGCACTTCGAATTACACCACAAAATTGACCTGATCCTGAACGTTATGGAAACATGTGCAGTATTGTGACGTACGTGTCTTTGAATCCAATGTTTGATGTGTTCGATGAAATGTAATATTATAGAGAATAAAATAACCCATAAATTAAAACTGACAAAAAAGCATGTTTGTCATAATAATGTACGTCAACATGCACAAAGTTCTAGACTAGGTTCAGTTTGTCCAGTAATATCTGAGACAACATGTGAAAAAATTGCATATATGTATATATATGGTCATTTATTAAACACACATATACAAAAGGTAAATGTTAATGTAATATACATTTATATGTCGAATAGGTTAACTTGACATTCTAAAATATGTGGACTCGCGATTACTCGACTTCATAATCATTTACCTCGAGATATCGACGTGTTCGAGTGCTCACTTGATTTACAGATTTAATTATGTTTTAATAGCTTCGAAATTCATCAATAATTAAGTGTTTATTCTATAAATAGGGCCGATGATAAAATCGTTTTTAAGAAACAAGCGTGGCGGAAATTCTGATTGATCTTATGAGCAATCAGAACTGCTGCTACACAATTTTTTTTAAACAGACGCATTCACGGATATTCTTCCAATTGATAGATATATTTGAGTCAATTCTGTTAGACCGTACTATCTAGCTCTTAACAGGTTTATGTTAAATGTTCAGATACGGACACAATCAGTTATGTCTTTTTATGTCTTCACACTTACGTCCTCCATACTCCTGGTCTGTTCTACCGTGTATTTGTATAAGTGTAACCATGAATTTATCCCCGAGATCTACAATCAGCCATGGATCGGTCTGTTCAACTGTTCCAGCACACGTGTCTGGATTATGTGTTGATATCAACCCATCTACAGCTAACGAGGATACCCAGTCCGAGTACGTGGAGCTAGATGAGGTTATTCTACCCGTAGATATATTTGTATCTGCAAATAAAGGTGATGTTGTACTTTACACTTATCCCATTAAGCCAAATATTAGAGGTGCTACAGATAAACCAACAACAAAAAGTAATATCCATTGTAGATTTATATCATCCTTATTATCTGCGCTGTCGGTTCTGGCTATGCAATGTTTGCTAAAAGGTCAATACAGTATTCAAAAAAGCCTCTGACACAGATTGTCACTGATGTAACCTTGCACAGATGTGCAAATTGGTCGTTGTCCACACTTGTTATTGAAGCTGGCTCGTTGAGGTTCGTAGAGCACGTTTCATATATATATATATATATATATATATATATATATATATATATAACATATAACATAAACTATGATTTTACTGTTAATCGAAGTTATCAAAGAGAATCGAAGCATCTTTCATTAATAGCAATATTAATCATTATAATAGTATTAACAATCGATGAAATATTGGGAAAAAAAGCTATTAATACAAGTTAGATTAAAATAAAAATTAAAACACAAACCTATCTTTAATCAATTTAAATTCATATCAGAATAAAATGACCAAAAATATCTTACCTTTTAATCAATGACACTATTGAGAATATATATATTTTAAATCATGTTAATATTTCAGCTCTTGTACGATAAATGTTAAAACGAGTTCTGATGGCGCAGTCGGAGTAGTCGGGGTTTATAATAGGATAAGGAAGTAAATTGTACTGTGTATTTATTTGCAGGTACAGAATAACAAGTAATTAACTATTGAAGTGCCGGCTTTCCTAAAGTAGACTCTTCCATGTTTAAAATTGGGCGACTCCATTTTTCATGTGATAAGAATTGTGTAATATTTAGATAAATAAAATGAAAACAATGCTGATTCGACAGCTCGTAATTGGCGCTGGAATAGTTAATTAAAGAATTCCTGTAATTAAATACTTTTCCATGAATCTAACGGACAATTCCAACTATTGACTTTGGTACATTAAACCTTTAATATATTTAATCAGCATGTAATTAACCTTGTCCCACATTCAACACATCTGCAGAGGAAGACTTTGAAAATCATATTTGTGAAACAATTCATACGAGCCTGTTATTATTCATTAACCCTTTCCCTCATATAGACGCTTTCTGACGCCTCTGCAGCAGACGGCTTTTTGAAAACATAGTGACAAAAGAAGAAATTGCTCAAAACGAGCAATTTCTCCTTTAGCCACAATGTTTTTCACTTTTAGTCATAGGTTATCCATTTAATTATAGAGATTTTCTATTTTTTTGATAAAACATATTCAAAGTCGTCTGCTTCAGAATTGTCGTATGAGAGAAAGGGTTAACAGTGGTTGTATTTACATTGAGCCGCACCACACGAACACGGACTTTTGGATCTGTACACTCAGGGAAGATTCAGACAAGACAGAGCCCCCGCGTCGTCTGATCAATTCTAGATGATTGAACGAATAAGTTGACGAAGAGATTCCCCATAGAAGATTAAATTAAACAAAACAAAAAAGTAGTAAAACATACTAGCCTATTTACAAAACATTAACCCTTTCCGACATACAACACATCTGCAGTAGACGAGTCTGAAAATACGTCTGCAAAAGAACGGAATATCTTAATAAATGAATCTATAATTAGTTATTATATTTGTAAACATTGTGGCAAATGGAGAAATTGCTCATCATGAGCATTTTTTACGTTTGTCACATTGTTAACAAAAGTCGTCCGCTATAAATACGTCAGAAAGCGTCTGTAATTGAGAACGGGTTAAGACTATCCTTATTTGACATGATCCGCGTCACAGAAAAACCCCATCTCTGTAGAACTATAACGGTGTGTTTGCTTGTTGATATGGTGCTGTACACCGCTTCCAGCAACTGTTCACTTATATCACGGCGTTTCCTGTGTAAGCTCTCTGTTCTACTTTACCGGTAAAACTGGTCCTGCTGGTACATTTATCCTGATACCGGCAAGGCAGACGTAATGCTTACCAAACACTCCTGAGCACCAAAGAGGGGAAGCTATTCCTACAATGTTCAAAAGTATTTGGCATGACCCGACCGTGGATCGAATCTGCGACCGGGACGGAAACGACGGTGTTAATAGAGTTTTATTTAGGTTGTTTTTCCAACGTTTTTGTGAAAAAAAAACGTCGCTGGATTTATTATTGTGTGAGATTTAATGAACAAATATGCAAACAATTGAGATAGTTTAATTTCATTGGGATTTTTCGCCGCTTTCAACATTATTTCAGTTATTTCACACGACGACAGTTCACTTATTCATGATTTCCCGGGTAAACAAACCAGTACTAGGCTAGAATATGTGCCTTGCCCAAGGGCACTCAATTATGACCGTCGTGCCGCGACTGGGGATCGAACCGGGGACGCTCGGTTTCAAATCGCCGACACTTAACATTCTACCACGCTAGATTCCTAACATTCAAACAAAATGCTGGTTTCATTTCATTACCACGATGTTTGAAAATACAGCGTGCATGAAAAGGCGATCAAAAAGTCACTGAGAGGGTATAAGTAAATTAACCCTCTTCTACTTGCGGACGTAATTTAACGAATTTGAAGCACTTTTGAAAACAATAATAACAAGTATAAAAGTTGATGTTACTCACAGCGGACGACTTTGAAATAACCCTTTCCCTCATACGGCAATTTAGCGAGGCAGATATGTGACAATATTTACTCAAATTGTGGGTTGAGTCTTTTTGTATGTGTGCAGACATAATGAATCCAATGGAACTATTATTTAGTTTATTAAATGCATATAAAGCAAAGTACTGGCCGAATTTATGTAAAATTTCATAATCCTAGCCGTTATCATTGTGATCGCAATTCCCACTGCAATGGCAGAATGATGTACATTTAAGAGCAGCTTTGACTCATTTGCAAAGTCCCATACACCCTTTCTTGCATCCACATCGCAGCAATTCAAAACATGAGGCCACCGCTTCTGGCAGTAGAGTCCAGAATGGTTGCCAGTCTCGGGTTGCACTCTTTCGCCAACCGTATGTCTCTGGAGATGGAACAACTGGAGAACGGATGAGTGCCTGTCCCCACACATGTCCAACCTGGTATATAGCCCGTTTTGTGTGTTGTAGCAGGGCTGCTCCTGTTGGTGGTATGTTATCGATTGATCTATTTTTGGTAGTGAAGCTGTGCTTCCTGGCTGAATTCACGGTAGTTTCTGTGCAAGTGCGGTCGTACAGACGTACAACATATGTCTCCAACACAGACATGTAATCGTCGTTGAACGCAGATGGGTCCGTAAACAAGGTAGAAAATACAGGTGTGACCTCATCGAACGACTGCAGTCTTTTTTTTCCCGGCCAGCAAATGAAGACACCGTGTCACAACCCGTAAAGGCATGGAACATGGGAAGTGCACGTGCCTTTTCACTACCAAGTTCTTTGGCGATGTCGTGCGCAGGAATGTACCTCAGGTGTTTGCCTGTGCCGAACGCAACCCATATTTCAGTGTCTTTAAGGCACACAACGGTCGACACTGCCAGGACGAGAACATCTGTGTCCACAGTACGCAACATTATTCTCCCTTTGTTTGCTGAATCTACTGCGTGAAGGAGCATCCTGGTGTCCGCCTCTTCATGTGTGCATGGTGCAAGAGATGAGATGTCTTCGTGAACTCTAGAGCACAGCACACTCTGACCACATGTTGTGTATACTTCCTTCTCTCCAGATAGGTTTTCAACCAACTGATGTGCCAAGAAGTTAAATAGTTCAGTCTTGTTGTCTGCAAGTCTCAAGAACTCCTGCCAATTTCCCGGGATTGTATTGGAAGGTGCAACACGCCGCCGAACACCTCTTCCTCTTTTCTCCCTCGCGGTGGACTTCAGACTGTCTTACAGGTACACATCCCAAACGATGTCAATTCTGGTCACGTTTCGCAGCTGCGCTTTGATGAACGGTAGAAACACTTGTGTTGCATATTCTTGGAACGTCTTCACACCGATGGGTTTTAGCATATTGATGATGGCTGCACCATCCAATATGGTGACATGTACAAATGGAGCCTCTCCACTTGATGTGCATAACTTTTCCAGACATTCAACAAGGCCAGACTTCGTCCCAAACCGAAGTTTTCCAAGCAGGGACAATGATGGGGGGTATGCGTGATTCTCATGTTCAAAGAAATTGTCCAAGTCTCCGTAGCGGGTTTGACAAGCAATGTACAATCTTGAGAACAGCGCACAGTCACTCTTTAGTGATGTTATGGTTTGTTTTGCTTTCGATGGAACTCTCGATGGTGGTCGGCTGAACAAGGGCATCTGATTTCTACTGATAGGATCAAACACAGGTGTGGTTCGCTCTATCACTCGCTTGGCCATATACTTGTCATACTGGTCTTGGCCTGTCTTCTCTAGTATACGCACAGTTTGGACAATTGCTGGATCAGCGACATCTCGGCTATCAAGAACCAGGAGGTCGTCACTCTCTTCCATGAATGGATTTCCCATATGTTCAACTACTTGAACAAGAGCACTAACCTCATTGGCAAATTTGACTTGTGCAGACGCAGTATGCTCGTGGTGCTTGAGATTGGTCCCGGTAGTTTTCCCTATACCTCGATCCAGACAATTGACTTCAAATTCCTCAATAACCCTCGCTAGTTCCGGTCCCGCAACCATCCAACGCAGTAGAGCTTTTGGGTTTTGCAACAATCCTACTGCCCCACCGTCTCCTTTTACGACCTTGTTGTTTTGTTCGTGTGCTTGATCGATTGCGATTGCAGAGAATGGTCGCTTTGTTTTGTGCACAATGAATCCTCCTTGAGCAAACTGCATTGCTATATCAGGATGTCGTTCCTGCAACGACATCATGTCACGAATGTGAATTGGCACCCATCTAGAGTAGTGTGTGTGGTCCAAGGCGAAAAACCAGGGTGCGAGCTTTTTAAGTACAGCGACATAAAGCGAAAACTTGGAATCACGAAGAGATCTTACATACACCAATACTAGCAGCTCCAGTCGCATGATCATCAACCAGTATTGAAATTGTGGAGACGCCTCAACTCGCTTGACGCACCATTCGTCAAAAGATTCAGGTTCACTCTCTTCACAGCTGTATGCATCGTAAGCCCTGTGCAACAGTATATACTAATATCCAAGATCATGCTAACCAGTGCAACAAGCGACTTGGGCACAGACTCTTCTTGGTAACCCTGTGGGAAGGAACTACCATCAAAGTAGGCACTTACTCCGATCATATCTCGTCGGATTATTCGGGCAGCCTTTGCTAAACAAATTGCTTCATCATCACAATCGTCCAAGCATGCATCTCGCAATGCATGCCCTACATCATCGCTGAAGCTCAGCAACACATCCCGTCCATGTTTATATGCTTGAAGCCCCGGCATGTATGCGAGTATCCGATTGTTGAGGTCGGTGGTATGAATACGTCCAGTTATCTCGACTCCCAACTCTACCAGTCTGTCTGTGTAAAGCTGCAGAAGATCCACCAACTTGAAGACAGGTGCTATGTCCTTCACACTCAATGTTATGTCCTCTATGTACCCCAAAAGTTCCACCAAAGCTATGCCATGAGATACTCTGTCGAAGTTCTCTTTCTCATCCTCCTCTTTTTTCCTGTTGCTCGCATTGTATAATTTGATCAGGCAATTGGAGTGATACTTGGCTTCTTGGGCCACAAGATCACTATGGCTGAGTTGCGAGATTAACTTTTGGTCCTGTAGCTTCAATGCACATTGCCTAACTCTGTGTGTGATGCGTGGTGTCATTGCTTCATGCAGAGGCGTCGCTTCAGCTACAACTTCACCACAAAAGAAACAGTTGTTCTCTTTTGGAGGGTTTCTGAATTCAGCCTGGCGTAGCATACGGGAGTCCTCCAGATGCATCGCTACATGTAGTAGGAGGGGCAGTTACTACTTCGGCTCTGGCAAGACGACTGGCTGAATATTTCAAGCGGCATGATTACGAGCTAGAGTGCTTCCAATGCCGTCTCCTTCATCGAGCCTATCTATGTCAAGGGGTAATGGCCGGTTGCCCAACTGTAGAAAGCTTTTCAAATTATCACCAAGAGTACCATATCCAGCACCGATGTCGGTGCGCTTTGAATTGGCTGGACAGTGTAGAGGTTTGCTCGAGGGTTCCTGGCACAAAGCACAAAGACTCCAGTCAATAGGGTCACGCGTGGCTGTAGAATCTGGTGATATTAAGGTATCGGCAGGAACAAGTTTGCACTTTTTCCGCATGGACATGATTGTGGTCAAATCTGGTCCGTTACTTACAAACAGAAGACAAATTTGATTATAACAATGAACTATTATTTGAATTTGTTTGGTTTAATTATTGTATGAGTGTACAGATCAATATGGACGTACAAACAACACTGTAGTAGTTTGGGGGTCAGAACGAAGAAGGAGCCCAGTGACTTTTAACAAATGCAAGCTTTCTTCTCGTGTTCCATAACCTGCATAAGGTTAGAGCATATAACTGTAAACTGAATAAATGACACATACTTGTGTAAGGCAGATAGATAGGTGTACAGATCCGTAATATTAAAATAAGAAAACGTAATGACTAGATCTATCTTATAAGAATTCAGAGAAATAATCTTAACTAGAGATTGCTTTTTTGAAAAAGCGCTTGTCTCCCCATTTGTGTGGTCGTAGGGGAGGAAAAGAAATGATGGAGATGAATTTTTTAGTTTTGGACTGGAGATGAAGCAACAGTGACAATCCTCAGTTATTGAGCGGAAACCATTTTTCAGCTGAGGGTTACCATGACCTTGGTCTTTGACCTAGTGACCTCAAAATCAATAGGGGTCATTTGCTGCTGGTGACCAACCTGCACACCAAGTATGAAGTTCCTGGGCCCAAGCAATCTTCAGTTATTGAGCGGAAACCATTTTTCAGCCAAAGGTCACCACGACCTTGACCTTTGACCTACTGACATCAAAGTCAATAGGGGTCATTTACAGGTTAGGACCAAGCTGCACACCAAGTATGAAGTTCCTGGGTATAAGCGTTCTTGAGTTATTGAGTAAAACACATTTTTCAGCTGAAGGTTACCGTGACCTTCGACATTTGACCTTGAGACCTCAAAATCAAACAAATTCAATAAAGGTCATTTACTGGTTAGGTCCAACCTGCACACCAGGTATGAAGTTCCTCAACATAAGCATTCTTTAGTTATTGAGAGGAAACCATTTTTCAGCTGAAGGTTACCATGACCTTGACCTTTAAGCTAGTGACCTCAAAATCAATAGGGGTCATCTACTAGTGGTGACCAACCTGCACACCAAGTATAAACTTCCATGGCCAAAGCATTCTACAGTTATTAAGCAAAAACAATGTTTCAGCTCATTGTCACTGTGACCTTTCAGCTCAAGGTCACTATGACCTTGACTTTGACCTCAAAATTAATAGGGTCTTCTACTGGGCATGGCCAACCTGCATACCAAGTATTGAGTACCTCGGCCTAAGCGTTCTTCAGTTATTGAGCGGAAAACATTTTTTACCTCACAAGGTCACCATGACCTTGACCTTTGACCTTCTGACATCAAAATCAATAGGAGTCATCTACTCGTCATGACCAACCTGCATACCAAGTATGAATATCCTATGCCCAAGCGTTCTTCAGTTATTGAGCAGAAACAAGTGTGACAAATGTGACCTTGACCACTGTGACCTTGACCTTTGACCTAGTGACCTTAAAATTAATAGGAGTCATTTGCTGGTGGTGACCAACCTGCACATCAAGTATGAAGTTCCTGGGCCCAAGCAAAAACTATTTATCAGCTCATTGTCACTGTGACCTTTCAAGCTCATGGTCACTGTGACCTTGACTTTAGACGTACTGACCTCAAAATCAATAGGCGTCTATTACTATGCATGGCCAACCTGCATACCAAGTATGGAGTTCCTCAGCCAAAGCGTTCTTCAGTTATTGAGCGGAAACCATTTTTTACCTCACAAGGTCACCATGACCTTGACCTTTGACCTTCTGTTATCAAAATCAATAGGGGTCAGCTACAAGTATGAAGTTCCTACGCCCAAGCGTTCTTCAGTTATTGAGCGGAAACAAGTGTGACAGACGGAAGGACGGGCGCACGCACGCACGCACGACGGACAAATCGCCACGACATAAGCCCTTCTGGCCTTTGGCCAGTAGAGCTAAAAACACTTTGAATTCACAAGGGTTTTACTGCACTGCACACATTACTGTTAGCTGTTAGAAAAATATCATGAAAAAGATAGATGTACAAAAACATGATCACACCTCCATTTTGAGGTATCTTTCAACTGCACACAACAGTATGACATTCATACCTTCTGAGGTATAATACAGCTGCACACACAAAGTGGAAACTGAGCATTTATAAAGAGGTACAGCCATTTTTAAGTCACAGTTTTAAATATTAGATACTAAACAAGAGGCCCATGAGGGCCTGAGTCGCTCTACTGGCTGGCATATCTTAGTAATGCAGTCTTACGGTTTGGTAGTTGTACAAATGTGCACCTATATAATGAAAAGTCACCCTATTTCTTTACCAAGCCATGACATACACTCTTCCAGCCTTCAGCCAGTAGAGCTAATAGACCTACTGTGCAAGTTTGAAGACAATCTGATGAAAACTGAACTTTATTGCATAATAAACAAGCTGAATTTAACAATTTTCATGAATTCAAGGGGAGATTATTCCTGACTTAATGACCCGATGTTGCTCATTTTCAAAAGAGTCCGAGCTCCCATTAATATAAACATACTGCGCAAGTTTGAAAAAAATCAATTGAAAACTGTGAACTTTATTGCATAAACAAGATGAATTTAACAATTTCCACAAATTCAAGGGGCAATAATTCCTGCAATAATTCCTTTAATGATCTAGTGTTGCTCATTTTCAATAGCATTCAAGGTCTGATCAATATAAACATACTGTGCAAGTTTGAATAAAAATGTGGACTCTTATCAGATAAACAAGCTGAATTTAACAATTTTCACAAATTAAAGGGGAGATAATTCTGAACCGTATGATCCGATGTTGCTCATTTTTCATGGGTTCCTAGCTCTCATTGCTGTGCAAGCGTAAAAGAATCAGATGAGAACTGCAAAATGCATGTCAGAATTATGGAACTTGGCCAGGAACTGCATCTATACACCCCAAAAGCATGTGTGATGTTTCAATTCAACACCCCTAGTGGTTTTAGAGAAAAAGACAAAACACAAAACTTGGAAAAGCTATGCATTAGTCCCCCCTGCTACTAAAGTCGCAGGGGAGACAAAAACTACTTTTTGACCCCACATGACCCAGTTTCGAACTACACTAACATTTTGTCAAGGACATCATTCTAAACAAGGTTGAGTTGATTAGGCTGAAAATATGTGTTCAAAAGCTTTTTCTATGATTTGACATAGCGACCTAGTTTTTGACCCATCATGACCCAGTTTCAAATTGACCAAGACTTAGTCAAGGTCATCATTCTGACCAAGTTTGAAGTTGATAAGTCTGAAGATGTGGCCTCTAGAGTGTTCACAAGCTTTTCTATGATTTACCTTGTGACCTACTTTTTGACACACAGAACCCAGATTTGTCAAGGTCATCATTCTGACCAAGTTTGAAGTTGATTAGGAAGAAGCTGTGGCCTCTAGAGCGTTCACAAGCTATTTCTATTTCACCCCATATAACCCAGTTTCGAACTTGACTAAGATTTTGTCAAGACCATCATTCTGACCAAGTTTGAAATTGATTAGGCTGAAAATGTGTTCATAACCATCTGTTGACACACAACGCAAAACGGACGACCGACGACACAGACCGATCAGAATAGCTCACCTTGACCAATTCATACTCCTGTGAGCTCACAAAAGAACATAAACAATGAAACAGTCAAACAAACAAAAACAAGAGCTGTCTGTGGACAATGTGCTTGACTATTCTGACTGTTGGATTCTACTGTTAAAACTATTTGGTGTTACAGCAAAAATGTTACATAACTCAGGGTTCTGCCAAGAGTGAGATTCTAAGACATTTCTCAACATTACATATAAAATTTCTCCTATTTTTGCAACCCTATAAGACATATGTCCCAACATTATAAAGGGCAGAAAATATTTTGGAAAAAGGAGAAATTACTCATGAGCAACTCCTTTATAGCACTTAGTGATGGGCAATTTGTTCCATTTTTACTACTGATTATCAGTTAAAATCGGAATGCCCTCACCGATTAGACACTGGTTGTATAATCAGTTGAATACCTTTGTTCATATGAGGGTAATTAGCCTGGTTTGTGCCATCATGTTCAGTTTTTTAACTTTTTAAGAGCTCAGTTATCTATCCAAATTTTAATTTCTTTTTCCAATAATCGATTATGGAGAATCGTAATCGATTAGTGACGATCTGGGGCTGTTCCAATCAATTATCTATTATAATCAATCATCAGCCCATCACTAAATTAGTGCTATTTCTGGGATACATGAAATGAAATGCGTTGAAAACATAGCATAATTAGCATAATTGTAACATAATTTGGGAGACATAATCCTATAGTGCTATAATGGATAAGTAAAAAAAATCCAATATCCCCTATTTTTTCAGCCTGGTGGGACAATTGTCCAAGCTTTGAATAATTCTTGGCAGAGCACTGATAGCTGTAATGTTGCATACAAAACAAGAAGTTATTTGATCTAGTAATTCTGTGTAAATTCATGTCAGAGTCATGAGGATTGGCCTATGTGCTTAAATTACGACACAGAAACCATGTGTGAAGTTTCAAGTGGATATCTTCTGTAATTATTGAAATACAGAGATATTGCACTCAAAACTTGATCACACACACACACACATATATATATATATATATAGCATTATGCAAACGCCAACGCTTGGTGAGTAGAACAGCTCTCCTTATTCAAAAATGATGAACATAAACAATGGGAAGCTAATTACATGGTTCTGGATAAAACACTGGTCTTGAATTATTTTTCTGAAAAAAAAGGGATGGAACCAAACATTTATTTTACTCTAGCCATATAAATCTACTTCAGTTCGATTCACAATTTTGCCATGTCAGTCATGAACTTGAAAACTTTTGATTAACAAGAGGGCCAAGATGGCCCTAAATCGATCACCTGAGTGATTGTGTAATAGCAAAATGATTTGAACAATCTTGGTAGAGGTCCACTAGACAATGCTAAACACCAAATTTGCTAATTTGGGTCAAGAAGATTTTTAAAGTTTTCACTATATGAATCCATGTAAAACTTCTGACCCCAGGGGCACGATTTGAACAACATTGGTAGAGGTCCACTAGACGATGCTAGACACCAAATTTGGTAATCCTGGGCCTTACAGTTTGGGTCAATTTTTTTTTTAAGTTTTCACTATACAAGTCTATGTAAAACTTCTGACCCCCATGGTGGGGCAAGTTTTAACCCCAGGGGCATGATTTGAGGAATCTTTGTACAGGTCCACTAAACACTGCTATACACCAAATGTGGTAACCCTCAGCCTTACGGTTTGGGTCAAGAAGATTTTTAAAGTTTTCACTATATAAGCCTATGTAAAACTTCTGACCCCCGGGTCGGGGCCAATTTTGACCCCAGGGCCATGATTTGAACAATCTTGGTAGACGTTCACTAGACAATGCTACACACTAAATGAGGTAACCCTGGGCATTACAGTTTGGGTCAAGAAGATTTTTAAATTTGTTCACTATATAAGTCTATGTAAAACTTCTGACCCCTAGGGTGGGGCCAGTTTTAACCCCAGGGGCATAATTTGGATAATCTTGGTAGAGGTCCACTAGATGATACTACACGCCAAATTTGGTAACCCTCGGCTTTACTGTTTGAGTCAAGAAGATATTTACAGTCTTCACTATATAAGTCTATGTAAAACTTTTGACCCCCGGAGTGGGGCCAATTTTTACCCCCCAGGGGCATGATTTGAACATTCTTGGTAGAGGTCCACTAGATGATGCTCCATACCAAATATCTTAGCTCTAGGCCAAGCGGTTTGTGAGAAGATTTTTCATTTTTAAAAAAAAAAAAATATTGAAGTAGCCATAGCAAACAGAATGTTGAACAGAATAGAACCATTTGAACAACTTTGAAAGAATTTCACCCAAGGAACATTTCTGTGAAGTTTGATTGCAATCAGCCTTGTGGTTTAGAAGGAGTTGATATTTTAAGCTTAAAGTTAACGCCGGACGCAAAGTGATCAGAATAGATCCACCTTCAGTCTTCGGCTCAGGAGATCTAATAACAAAAATAGAGTTGAGCATGCCATAGCAAATCCCCACACCGAGACAGCATATGACACCTCCCTAGCCCCGCCGACATCTGACCCAAGGGCTTAACCTTTGTGTATGAATCTACTCTTTATCCCCTTGAACTTGATATGTTATATGACCATGTTCTGTAAAAATTAATTCTTGACAACCCCCACCCCCAGTCTTACCCTCAGGGCATGACCCAGGAATCAGAACCTAAATCCTGTTCCATATGTTACACAGTCATTATTACAGAGGTATATGTAAAATGTGGCATCAAAATCTTTTCCAATTGGCTATGTAAAATAATTTTATTGATATTTGACCTTTTGACCCCTACCCAGGGCCCCTAGGGGTAGGGTCAGACAATAAACCTGCTTTTGCACATCATGATGTAACAGTTAGCAAGGTACAGTCCAAATTTGTTTTAATTCTGTCCTTTGGTTTATGAGATATCGTAATGGAAGGATGGAAGCAATAGCAATATCCCCAATGCTTTTTAAAAAGCGTAGCCCTGGATAATGTTCAAAGAACAAAGTAAAGGGACTGTGCTGTCTTTTGCCACAATTTAGCCAGCTACATATTTCATTACAGTAAATCCTATCCATTATTCATCTGGAGGAGGTCATGGGACCCCTTCAAAATATAAATGAACCTTTCTCAAAGATAGAGAAAGCCCACATTCACTATACATACTAATTTTGTTTAGTATATTCCTGTTGAAGGTTCATGGGTACTGCAATTCATTTTTTTAAATCTTTGATTTTTGTTCCCTTTTTTACTTTAGTTTAAACTTATTTATTTACACCGATTGCGAAACCAGCTATAAGCTCATATTAATCACTCGCGATGTCTGCTTCCTGGATACTGAACCAGTACTCGTGCCGAAAATGTGGGTTAGTCTGACTCTGAAAATTCTCACCTGATGCTGCCGGGATTCGAACCTGGGCCTTTGGTACTAGAGGCCAATGCTCTACCACTAGACCACCTTCGCCCACCTTTTTACTTTGAATGCTTATGTCAAGTTTATGTAACCTACATCATGCAGTATCTATCACAAAGGTTGAATATTATAAATTTATGAACAAATTATGTACTGAACCTTTTGTTTTCTCCATGGAGCATTGGTAACACCATAATCATATCGAAGCTCTGACCCACTTTTGTTATATTTTATGGCAAAGAGACACAGCTTGGGTTGGCCATCGTTGTCTGTCCTTTTGACCATCTTACAATTTGCATTTGTTTCTTTGTCTATGTCGTTTACCATAGCTGCTGTGCATTGTGTCTTTGAAGCGTCTATGCTGAAAACATCAACAAAAGAGATTTTGTCATCAAGCAATGCACCCCTTATCTCTGTACAAATCTTCACTGCCTAGAATAGTTCAAAAAGGCTATGGTTGCGTTGAACCCATTACCACACATCTTTGTCTTTTTGCATGTCTGTGGTAGATCATAGATGTGACCATGTCTAAGGAAAAGTTTTGGGGCGAAAAAGAGAAATTGCTCAATGTCTTTGAACTATAAATCCCTTGAATTTACTTGCCATAGCATTCAAGCTCAGGTGACCTAAAAATAGTACTAGTGGCAAATCATTGACAAAACAAGAGGCCCATGAGGGCCTATGCTCTACTGGCATTGATCTGGTTTGTTTCAAAAGGAACCAATATGTCATCAATATTCAAATAACATCTAAGTTTGGTGAAGATCAGATAGTAAATGGAAGCTCTATTGTGTTCACAAGCTGTATTATAGCAATTTTTACAATTTCAAGGGCCATAATCCAGCCATGCATGGGTAGATCTGGCCGTTTTTTAGAAATGAACCAAACTCTCATGGATATCTAACTACTGTATAAGTTTGATTGAGATACAATCAAAAATAAGGACTGTATCATGTTAACAAGCCCTATTATAGCAATTTTGACCATTTCAAGGGCCATAATCCAGTCATGCATGGTTTTCGAAAGGAACCGAGCTCTCATGAATATCTAACTACTGTATAAGTTTGGTTGAGATACAATCAAAAGTGAAGACTGTATCGCGTTAACAAGCTCTTTTATAGCAATTTTGACCATTTCAAGGGCCATAATCCAGTCATGCATGAGCGAATCTGGCTGGTTTTCGAAAGGAACTGAGCTCTCATGAATATCTATACTACTGTATAAGTTTGGTTGAGATACAATCAAAAGTGAAGACTGTATCGTGTTAACAAGAAATTGTTTATGGACGGACGCACGCACAGACGACGGACGAATCGCCACGACATAAGCCCTTCTGGCCTTTGGCCAGTAGAGCTAAACAAGAGGCCCATGAGGGCCTATGCTCTACTGGCATTGATCTGGCTTGTTTCAAAAGGAACCAATATGTCATAAATATTCAAATACCATCTAAGTTTGGTGAAGATTAGATAGTAAATGGAAGCTCTATTTATTGTGTTCACAAGCTGTATTATAGCAATTTTGACAATTTCAAGGGCCATAATCCAGCCATGCATGGGTAGATCTGGCCGTTTTTTAGAAATGAACCAAACTCTCATGAATATCTAACTACTGTATAAGTTTGATTGACATACAATAAAAAATAAGGACTGTATCATGTTAACTAGCCCTATTATAGCAATTTTGACAATTTCAAGGGCCATTATTCAGTCATGCATTGGGCGGATCTGGCATGTTTTCGAAAGAAATCAAGCTCTCATGGATATCTAACTACTGTATAAGTTTGGTTGAGATACAATACAAAATAAAGACTGTATCGTGTTAACAAGCTCTTTTATAGCAATTTTGACCATTTCAAGGGCCATAATCCAGTCATGCATGGGCGGATCTGGCTGGTTTTCAAAAGGAACCGAGCTCTCTGAAGACTGTATCGTGTTAACGAGAAATTGTTTACGGACGGACGACGGACGAATCGCCACGACATAAGCCCTTCTGGCCTTTGGCCAGCTAAAAATGACTATTCTATTATGTTTAGGGCTCTCCGCGACGTATCTTTTACAGAAAGGGACAACGACATGAGACCCCGTAAAATCTGCTAATTTTCCATCCGATATGATCATTATAAGATGTGAAACGATAGGCTAAGTTTTATGAGCCACCCATGAGATTGAGTACAACAATTATAACAACATCGTAACCAAATCTCTACCGCAATCTTTCAATTCCATACTCTATTTTACTGATAATTCCATACTAAAGCTGTCCAATCTCTACGGCCATTTTTTTAACAAAGACCGAGATACCGTCTGCAATAAGCAATTGCAACTTCTTTGACACAACGTAACATTACGACCATTTGGAACACCTCGCCCAATATCGCCAGGTTGAATCAGGCCTCGAATATATGTGGTGTAGTGATATGTTCAAAATTTAAACATTTTCTTCGCCAGAGGATATCGCGCTCTACAAAGTAGGTCCAAGTAAACCATTCGCTGAACCAAATTGGCAGCAGATGACTTTTCAAACATATGAACACAAATCTTAAAAGGTCTCAAAACATTTTAATAATTCTATGAAATAAAGTTGAAAACATTGTGGCCAAAGGAAATATTGCTCAATTTGAGCAATATTTCCTTTGGCAACAATATTTTCAAAAGATGTCTGCTGCAATGTCGACTATATGCATCTTCAGGTGATGAAGAGTTAAAAACAGAGATATTAAACTTTGGGGTATTAGAAACAAGTTAAGACGAATATTATTTTACTTATCATCCGAATTACCACTGCATTATAACATTACGGAAACAAGAGGCCCATGAGGGCCAGAGACGCTCTACTGGCATCGTGTTCTCTGCATTGCATAAACATAGACATGGAAAAGGAATCAAGCTCTAATTAACATTTATAAGCTGTGTGAATTTAACTTGGATCGGTAAAATATAGTGGCTTTTATTGTATAAACAAGATCAAATATATGTAATATTTATGAAATTCAAGGGCACACATCTGATGGAGTAATCCGATATTGCTCATTTTTAAAAGGAACCAAGCTCTCATTTTATCTTATAGGCTGTATGAATTTCAGTTCAATAGGTGCATATTTGTGGCTTTTATCACGTAAATAAAGTCAAATATGCTATTCATCTGAAATTCAGGGGCACATAATACCTGACCCTAACATCATATTTTGCTCAATTTCATATGGGACCTAGTTCTTATTATCATTTATAAGCTGTGTTAGTTTCACTTCAACTGGTACAAATGTGTGACGGACGACGGACAACACACCATCCCATAAGCTTTTCTGGACTTCGGCCAGTAGAGCTAAAAATAGTTCTGTAATCAATTCTGTAAATGTGTTTACTCATCGTCTGGTTCCCGATTTTCATTTTTACCTATGTGTTCCACTGCATTTAGCGATATAGTCACTTGAATCTGGCATGCAACTTTATATGAAATAGCATATCCGATATAAAATATAGATAGTAAATGCCAATAATTTGAACAAACTTGCCCACTAAACACTGCCATTTTGATACGTTAACTTGCATTAATACAATATGTTTTTCAAGTGTTTGGTTTGTGTCATTGTCACGAAACATTACGGGGACAATGCATCTCGCTGCACTTCCTGAATCTAGCTTAGTTTATTTCATTGTTTGGTTGGGTTTTAAGCCGTTTTTCATCATTATTTCAGTTATATCATGGTGACAGAACATTTATTCACGGTCTCTGGGTTGCAAACCAATACTAGTCTAAGCAAAATGTGCCTTGTCCAATAACAAGCAACCATCTTGAATCTGGTTTGAATCTAGCATCCACTCTATAAATAGATAGCTAAATATGAATTAGCATACTTAATATTGATTTAACCTCCAGGGGCATGATTTGCACATATTTGATAGAGGTCCACCAAATAGCAAAACCCTTGGACTTTTAGTTCGGGTCAAGAAGGTTTTAAAAGTTTTCACTATATAAGTCTATGTAATCTTCTGACCACTTGGGTGGGGCCGATACTGACCCCAGAGTGATGAATAGAGGTCCACTAGATGATGCTTCATACAAAATATCAAAGCTCTAGGCCTCGCAGATTTTTCACTACATAAATATTGTGACCCCTGGGGTGGTGCAGATACTGACCCCAGGGGCAAGATTTAAACAAATATTGGAAGAGCTTCACGCAAGGATCATTTCTGCAAAGTTTGATTAAAATCCATGGAGCGGTATAATGGTTATGCTTGAAAAACAAAAGGCGGGATGGACGGCAAGACATAAAGACAGACTGTTTGATCACTATTATGCCCCAGAACCCTTTCGGGGCATAAAAATCACTATCAGGTGTCTGAAACCACAATATGAACATCCAAGGTTCTAGCCATGGCTTGAAAAACAAGGGATAATCTTAGCCCTAGATTACTCATCCAAGGCAACCTGTTCCATTCAGAAGTCTTATAAAAGCCTTGTATAAAAAATTACCCCTTGTTGGGGCCTTTTTTGAACAGTCTTAAAGAAGACTGACTGGATGAACAACAGCTGTCACTGGACAGCATGCGCAATTATTCGAAGAATCACTTTAAGTACAGCATGTTAGAAAGATCCAAGCTTGCACGCAAAACTTTAAACTTTAACCAGAATTTTCTATGTCCAAAAAGGGGCATAAATCTGCTAAAATGCAAGTCATAGTTATAGAGCTTGGCATATGTGCTTACAATATGACCCCAAATACATGTGTGAAGTTTTAAGTCA
Source organism: Serripes groenlandicus (assembly GCA_031761405.1). Classification (NCBI taxonomy): domain Eukaryota; kingdom Metazoa; phylum Mollusca; class Bivalvia; order Cardiida; family Cardiidae; genus Serripes; species Serripes groenlandicus. The sequence continues at coordinate 22,909 of JASEVX010000094.1, read as the reverse complement.
ATACCTTTAGTAATTACAGAGATACAAGCTTGCACGCAAAATTTTAACCAGAAGTCCAAAAGGGGGCATACATTTATGAAAGAGTTATGGTTTGGCATATGAGCTTACATTATGATCCAGAATACATGTGTGAAGTTTCAAGTGAATACTAACAGTAGTTAGAGATACTAGCTTACACGCAAAACTTTAACCAAAGCATTACGCCGACGCCCGGGTGACTGGAATAGCTCTCCTTATTCTTCGAATAGTCAAGCTAAAAAGCACACGGTCACCCACTATCAAAGCCCTGGGACACATAGCTTTTCACATTTTTCTTAAGCGTTCATTTTGTATTCATAATGTAAAACCTGTGGTCCTTTGGATGGGGAACACTGACTTTATGGGCAATTTGACTTAAAAACAGCATTAACTGGTAGGTTTAGAAGTTGCATGAGGCCAGAGGTGTGCACACCTCTTAAACTCATCAATTTAATACCAACTAAGCTCTTCACTGCCTAGTGACAGCATACTGTGTAGCAGATGACTTCAACACATCAGTGTGTCCTAAGGAGATATTGCTTATATTGAGCAATATCTCCTTTGGCCACATGTTTTGCATTTCATTTTACTATATATAAGTACTATTTAAGTTTATGTCCACTTTAAAGAATTTAGTGTCTATGTTTGTAAAATACCTCAAAATTCATTAATTGTAAGCCTTTTGTCGACAGAAAAAAATGCAGTGCAAAGTTAAACTTACCACCATTCCCTGTTATTATGTCTAAAATAAAATGTGAAGGTTTCATCATCACCACCATCTTTGTCTGTCTGTAATAATTGCCCCTTGTACTCCATTAGAAACTGTTTTTTCTGTATGTCTTCCTTGACAAACACACCCCGACCTTAAGTAAAAGACAGAATGCTTTTGTTTAAAGGTAAACTTACCTCAGAGATTCCACTATTGCTGATTGAGATAGGGACAAGCAATATTTACACCCAGCAGGGTTCTGCCAAGGGCGAGATTTAAGTTTGAAAATGTTTCATATTGTTGCAACCCTATGGTCCCACTTTATAAAGGGTAGAAAACATTTTGGGAAAAGGAGAAATTGCTCATAATGAGCTATTTCTCCTTTTACCACAATGTTTTCTACCATGAGACTGCAAATATAGAGATGTAAAAAGTGGTGGTTATTTAGTAATGGCTTAAATTTTGAGTTAAAAAATTCCAGTGTCCCACATATTTGAATAATCCTTGGGCAGAACACTGACCTAGTTTTAAAGAAAAAAAAAGAAAAACATTTTACATAATCAAGCCTGACCTGACATGGAAAATTCCAAGTCAAATGTCCCTTACTATTGCAGTGTTTACTCTAGGATTCCAAAATGGTGGGGGATTTTTAACCAGAAATGAAGGTTGTTCTGAAATGTTGGTATTTGTCCTTCTTTGTCTATAAAATGTTTCCCACTCTAACAAAAATATTGGGAGAATATCGGGAGATTTATCAATTCAATGGGGGAATCCCCCATCAACCTGCCTAGAATAAACACTGCTATTGTAAACTTACAACAACATGCATTTGTGAGTATTCCCAAGTGACAATACTTATTCAGAATTTTAGTGACCAAACAAATAGTTTGATTGCATTGCAAATATAAGAGAGATAAGTTTTTTGAATGCAGTGGTGAACAAAAGATCATTAGAAGTAGTGATGGGCAATCGGTTCCATTTTTACTAACGATTATAATCGGTTACTATCAGAATGCCCCAACCGATGAGACATCGACATCGGTTGAATAATCAGTTGAATGTCTCTATTCATATGATGGTAATAAGCCTGGTATATGCTATAATGTTCAGTATAAATTATGAGCTCAGTTATCTATCAATTATTAAAATGTTAATGTATTAAAATCATAACAGATTGCCAAATTTGCCACTATTTAACAGGTTTCTAACAAATTCAAGTATAAAATTTGTCCAAATTTTAAATTCTTTTCCCGATAATCGCTTATGGAGAATCATAATCGATTATCAAAAATCTGGGGCTGTTCCGATCAATTATCGATTATAATCGATCATCGGCCCATCACTAATTAGAAGTACATGCATATGCCATCATTCCTGATAACCAGATCTGCTAAAGTTAGGTAGGTTCTGTCTTTTAACAGAGAGCCCTGAATAAGGATAACTTTGTCTGTTTAGTGTTTTACACCAGTTTCAACATCTTTGGTCATATCCCAGTGGTCAGTGCACCTACCCATGCTTCCTGGCGTTATCACACCAGTACTATCACAATCATTATTCTAAGTCACTGACTACTGTCGCACATGCACCACAGGTGAAAGGTAAATATTCAATGGAAAGAAATTTTGGCCTGATTGGGTTTCAAACAAGCGACCTTTTGATCACAAGTAAGATATGTTACCATTTGAACTACCTGGCTGAAAATGTAATTGTGGACCACACTGATGTCTTGAAATTATTAATAAATTAGAATGACCCCAGTTCGGTTGTTCATATAACTTACAGAAGTTTACTGCAATTCTCACAAAAGAGTACAAACAAGAGGGCCATGATGGCCCTGGATCGCTCACCTGTTTTTTTTTACTTTAGCAATATAAGCCCCATACCCTGGTAGTTTCCTACCATGGCTTGGCTTGAAGACATCTGATAAGGTCCACTATAGCCATATAAGGCAAACAGCCCCACCCCCTGACAGCCATGTTTTTAGACGAAACAACATGGCTTGAAGGAATCGATAGAGGGTCCCACAAGGAATATTTCTATTAAATCATTGAAAATCGGCCTGACACTTTTTGAGAAGATGATTTTTTAAGTTTTCACTATAGCTATATAAGGCAAAATAGCCCCCCCCCCCCCACCTCCCCCCCTGGCGGCAATGTTTTTCAACCAATCAACATGGCTTTAAGGAATCAGATAGAGTGTCACCCAAGGAACATTTCTTCAAAATTATTTGAAAATCGTCTGGACGCTTTTGAAGAAGTTGATTTTTTAAGTTTTCACCAAAGCCATATAAGGCAAAATAGCCCCACACCCCTGCAGCCAAGTATTTTGACCAATCAACATGGCTTCAAGGAATCAGATAGAGGGTCACCCAAGGAACATTTCTCCAAAATTATTTGAAAATCGGCCAAACACTTTTGGAGAAGAAGATTATTTTAGTTTTCACCATATATTAGCCATATAAGGCAAAATAGCCCCGCCCCCCTGGCAGCTATGTTTTTCGACCAATCAACATGGCTTCAATGAATCTGATAGAGGGTCACCCAAGGAACATTTCTACAAAATAATTTGAAAATCGGTCAACGAGTTTGTGAGAAGATGAATTGTTAAGTTGTTTTCATTTCGTTGCCATGGAAACCAAAATTCTGAATGGATCCCAAAAATTTGAAGGAATTCTTGTGAGACCATTGGGAGGATGCTTTCTGTGAAGTTTCAGCCCGATTGACCCACTGGTTACTGAGGAGAAGATGTTGACGGACGCACAACGGACAACTTAGGATCAAAATAACTCGCCTTGAGCACGATGCTCAGGTGAGCTAAAAACCTACTTTCCAATGAAAGTGTTGATAAATTTCACCTCGCATTTTCCCTCTGCTGATGAAGATAGATCTGCTTTGGCTTTTAATCTCTCTCTCATGTTTACATCTAAAATAACAACACAGCATAAAATGGAAGCAGAGTATGAGCCCAGTTATTTATAAATGACAGGATTGAGACAGAGACTTCTGTAAAACTTGTAAACATTCTGAAAGTGAAACCCCATACAGGCCATGTAAATAAACAACAGAGAAAATAGCTTTATTTACACAGTTTCGCAACATAATATAATGCATCAAGGCACTTTAGGTAATCAGATCTTTTGTCAAAGGAAATAATCTCCTTAAATGCATTGAAAACACACAATAACGTATTTGATAGCTGCGATAACGTAGCCCCCTTTTGATATTGTGTCTTGCGGGGGCTACGAATCCTAGCTGCGATAACGTAGCCCCCTTTTGATATTGTGTTTTGCGGGCCTCACACAATAACCAAAAATGAAATGTGAGGACTCCGTTATCGCAGCTACGTATTTGACTGCAATTAAATCGTTGATTTTTAACAGTCTGCTAAAATTCAACAATTTAATTGCAGTCAAATACGTTATCTTTTTAAAAAAATGTTTGATGTTGTAGTCTAGAATAATTAGTATACAGTAGTATTGTGTAAAGTGAGTCAACACATTACAAATGGGTCAGCTGCAATTAAACTGTTCACATGCAGTATCCGTCTTTCCTATCAATGCTTGAATGTTCTTCTCGTTCTGTTTGACGTTATGCAAAAACAGTAACTGTGATAATGTATCCCTCATATTTTTGTTTGTTTATTTTTTGTTTCTGTGTGTCCACCCCAAGTCAAAATATCGAAAAATGGGGCTATGTTTATCGGTGCAAACAGTTGCACATATTTAGATAATGTTTGAACTTCATAGCAATTCATTTCTCTTGATGTATCTGACCAAACAGTGCACTAAAATCTTACACCTTTTCGCATTAAAATTTGGACATGGTTCTTATTAAATCTCCATTTTTACATTAGATCTACCATTGGACAGTTTTAGTTTCTCTGTTTCCCAGGATCAAGTGACCTAGTTTGCACTGTATTAAAGTAAAGAGCCCTTTTCTGAGGTCTCAAGCCAAGTGCATTTATAACGAAATTTAATGACTTGAACGGAGTGATAGGAAACATTTGTTTGATTTAAATTTTCTGTCATTATCATTTGTCACTTGAAAAAAATATTTATGGAAGTTGCAAGCAAATTCTGATGATTGCAATTTCGATTCTAGAGTAGTAAATGAATACAGGAAAAGAGGCTATAGCAGTAAGGTGGCGTTCTAGATAAAGGATCAAATAACCACAGGGTGTCTGCTTTTACATATAAAGGCTAATGTTTAAATAGTGGCATAAACTTAAACAGTTGCCACTTTATGGTTTTCGAAAAGTATGCCATAAGCCATAAAAAATCAAACACTGACGGACCACAAGAGATTTTCACACACCGTAGTCCAAAAAATTTAGATTTCGGTCTCGTTTTTCATCATGTCATTATTGGTCGACCGTCGCGTATACATGCATGATAAATAACAAAATAAAAAATGAGCATACCAATGGCTTTTTTTGAAGGACTACACACACCGGTGAATGCCTGAATGGAAATACCGAAATTCTCTGAAATACAGTCAAGTGCACGTAATAGTCCATCTTTACTGCTATTGTATCTAAATATAATCATTCCTCATCGCTCGTCACTTGTTTCGACCGATTTGACTGTGTTACATCGTCTGTCAATCTAATCATTCGCATCGGCAAATCGTTCCCCTTTGTAGTAAGGTCCAGTACAGACAATTGTCATCATCCACATGTGTTCGTGTAGTATCTAGATAAATCTTTCATGCTTCCTAAACAGGTTTTTGGTCATCATATTTGGAAATGAAGTCAGCTCGCAAATTTTATGTCAAAAAGAAACAACAACAACAACTTGCTTGTAGAAAAGTGTTGATCAATGTTGAACCCATGATGTAGTCTTTCGTATTTTTCACCAATAATTGGTACATTTTATTGAAATGTTAAAATGGTCTGTCTTTTCAGATATTTTTAATTTCTAGCGAAGAAAAATGGATGCCATTTTCAACCATGTTCAGAGAATGTATGCTGTGCATTGTGGGAAATCGGGATAAATTTATATGTTTAACCATGGGTTACGTAACCACTGGGTTAAACAAAGTTGAGCAACAGAAATTTAACCATTGGTTTAGTAACCACAGATTAAATATTTAACCAATGATTAAAACCATTGGTTTAATTTAACCACAAGTTGAACAACCGGCCCCAGATAACTGGCTCGAAGGCGATGTTGAATCTTTAACTGTTCGCCTCCGGTTACGATGCACAATAAATGTCCAAATGAGAAAAAAAGCATCGTGCACGGCTCATTATTGAGACTAGTGTACGTAAGAAATGCCGAAATACGCAGGTACAGTTCAGCAAAGTCAAAATGTGCATTAAAAGTTATCGAGAAATATTTACTTACGATATTCGCAAATGTAGCGTCAATGTTCAAATTCGTGTTTACCCGCCTTAACCACTCGACCGGATGTTAAGACTGCGCATGCATCTGATCGGAACCAAAATGCGCATGCTTCAAAATTTACATAACCACGCCCCGTGATATCTTACATGACAGTGTGCAAAATATTTGAGTGCTTACACGAAAAAAACGACAAAGCGAGGTACAACATCAAAAATTGCCGGAGTGATGAGGGGCGTTAAACAAAGACATTTCGAGGGAAAACTTCCGAGGTAGTAATTTGTTTACCTCGGAAGGAAAAAGTACCTCAGAAGGCAGGTTCAAAATTTAACAAGATACCTCTGAATTTAAGGTCGGTACACTCACACACACACACACACACACACACACACACACACACACACACACACACACATATACAGAGAGAGAGAAGGACAGACATACAGAGAAAGAGACAGAGACACAAAGAATGAAAGATAGACAAATGTATGAATCGAATCAGTGAACTATAATATTTACCCACTTAATCTATATATTTGTGATTGTGTTTCAGAAGAAAACAGCACCTATGTCAGAAGTCAGACAGCCGTGAAGACCTAAATGAACAAGGAAATACAGGTATATTCACCTATATATATATAGAAATAATTATTATTGTTATTCTTAAAGCATTCTATAGTTCACTGTACTACGGTTATCAGTAAATTTAATTATATATTAACAGGTTATTTATCGCAATGTTTAAAGAGAATGTCTCGTGATTTTAGAGCTCAAAGCTTGAAAGGTCTAACTGTAACACAATGAGGTTAGATATATACACGTGAGGTATTAGATCCATTGATGGTATAACTATAAACGGGATATCACGTGTATACGGCGCCAGCGCTGTAGTATATAATGTATGTTGTTGAGGAAGCGTCGAGAGAGACAGTCTCAGAGAGAGAGAGAGAGAGAGAGAGAGAGAGAGAGAGAGAGAGAGAGAGAGAGAGAGAGAGAGAGAGAGAGAGAGAGAGAGAGACGAGAGAGAGAGAGAGAGAGATATAGAGAGAGATAGATAAAGAGAGAGAGAGTGAGAGAGACAGAGAGACAGAGAGAGAGAGAGAGAGAGAGAGAGAGAGAGAGAGAGAGAGAGAGAGAGAGAGAAATAACTAGACAACTCGTAATTTATGTCTATTCTAACACTTGACTCGATACGACTACCATAAACACGCTTTGAACAAAGTGTTGTGTTGAGCGTTCAGCAGTTTAGAGCCTTTTGAACTGGCGCGTCTGCACTTGCTGGCAATGAATGCTCTAAGCTGCGAGAACAGGCTTCACACAATTAATTAAAAAAGAACGATGGTTGAAAATAATCTTAATAAAAGTATGCGTCTGATCGGTTTGTCGTATAAATGTGTTGAAATGTAGCACGGTCTTGTAAAATGTAAATCTAATTATTGTGGTAAGCTTAGTATTATACTAAGTTGTCTCCACGTAAACTTTAATGTCTTTGTATATGCAGATACACCAAACCAAATGAACATTTTTAATGCTGTTTTCAGAAAATACGGACCCGACGTTATCCCAATATGAGGATCTACGTTACCGCCAAGGAAATGATACGTTGTATAGCCATTTGGGTATAGATAACACCACAGGTGAGGAAAACGCCAATCGTCCTCAGTATGAAAATGTACAAGAGAGTAATGTCAACAAAACAAACACTCAGGGTGGTAGACAATATGAAAATCTTGTTTTTATAAGATATAAGTTACCACCCAGGAAGTGATAAGTTATAAAGGCATTTGGGTACAGACAACAGCATAGGAGAGGTAAATGCCGGTCGCCCACAACATGAAAATGTACAAGAAAGTGCTGTCAACGAAACAAACATTCTGAGTGGAAGCCAAAATGAAAATGTGCAAGAAAGTGTTGTCACCGAAACAAAAACTTTGAGTGGCAGATAATATGAACATAGTTTTATATTAAATCTACGTCACCACACAGCACAGTATATAGAGTAATGATAGCAATAGACAACTTTCAATATTTCATTGGCAAACATCGACAAAATGTGTCTATGGCCATTTACACTAGGGTGACAGAATATGGCATAGACAAAATAAAAGTACGCAATAAGATTGGGGTAAAGGCGAAATACTGTATAACTGTATCCCGAATAGAATGATCATCTTAACAACATGGATGGTTATCACCATAATTATTTAATTAAAACATTCAAGAAATGGCGTAAATGACATTACCTTAGAAGAACACTTAGAAGGAAGGCATTATTAATAAACTCAGCAAAAGTTGTTAAACGAAAGATAAACCTAGCTACATGACTTTCACACACACAATACCCGCACATATATGTTCACACTGCCCGTACATGTAACGTATATCCATGTACTTAGATACGCGTATATTGACTCCCACAAAGAGCACAGGCACGAATGCATCCAATTATAAACACATATTGACAGAACGAAAAAAAAGAGTGGAGGCTGCTAAATAAAGATGGCTCAAGTTGGATTTCGGGTTGGTTACTCAACATTAGATAATACATTCATGCTCCAAGCTATGGTGCGAAAATACCTGACGCGTACAGGCGGACTATTATATTGTCTTAATGTCGACTTTAGCAAAGCGTTTGATAAGGTGAATTGCGATGCTCTATTCAATGGTATAACAAGACAAGGGATAACCGGAAAGTTTTATCAGATGTTGAAATGTATGTTTTCTAATTTGTTCTCATGTGTTAGAACTGATAAAGGATCGACGGATTTCTTTAAATGTAATGTTGGAACACGACAAGGTGACACATGTAGTAGTACACTGTCTTCTCTATTCATTAATGACCTAAGCAATTTACTTAAAGACAAATGTGGATCAGGAATATTTATTAATGGTGTTAATCAGACATTCATTGTTTGCTATTTCCCGATGACTCTGCCAATTGCGCTGAAACTGTATTTAAACTACAACAACAACTTAATACTTAATATCTTCTATTTTGTGAAAGTACAATGCGGGCTATGAAAGGGGGACTTATTATAACATTATTGTGAAAGTTACAACAATATATAAATATCTAGGCTTGCTATTCTCCCAAGGCTTTTCATGGAATGCTACTAAATCAAAACTCGCGTCTCGGGCAAAAAAAAATATAAATATGGAATCATGCCGTTGTAAACCAATTCTTTGCTACGCATCTCATATATGGGGATATGAATATTCGGAAAGACTTGAGTCAATTAAAACTGAAAATTGTCAGAAATTCCTTGGTGTAAATGATTTAGTAAACAATTGTATGGTATTGGGCGAGTGCGGTCGAATGCCATTATATGTAATGTATTATAGCAATTTGCGTAAACTACTGGCGCCAACTTTTACATATGACTTAAAAACGATATCCTAAACAATGTTATAAAATGTTAAAGTACTTAGATGATAACTGTAAGAAAACTTGGGCGTCAAATGCAAAACATCTTCTCTTAAAATACGGTTTTAAATTTGTTTGGATTTCGCAAGATGTTGGAAATATTAACCTTTTTGTATCCACTTTTAGACAAAGAATAATTTGTTGTTGCAAGCAGGACTGGCACAACACTATTAACACATCAAGCTGTTGTGATTTCTAGAAATGTTTCAAATCTCTACTCAATACAGAAATATACCTTTGTTTAAATATTCCCTTTAAACTTAGAAAAGCTTTTGTAAAATGTAGATGCACAATTCATACACTCAGTATAGAAACAAGGCGACACAGAGCACTAGAACACCATGATACAGTAGCCTGGATATGCTTCTATTGCCAGTCATTTTAATAACTTTGTTATTGAACAAATTAATATCATGTTTTTTTCCAAATGTCCTAAATACGAGCATATACGATAACAATATTTGTTCAGTTGGTGTTATGCACCTAATACAGAAGCCAGCTTACATAAAATACTTCAAAGTGATACTCAAGCAAAATGATTGACTAAGCATGAGTAGGTGCACTAGCCACCGTGATATGACTAACAAAACATGAGTAGGTGCACTAGCCAACGTGATATGACTGAAAAACCTGAGTAGGTGCACTAGCCACCGTGATATGAATGACAAGACATGAGTAGGTGCTCTAGCGACCGTGATATGACTGAAAAACATGAGTAGTGATATGACTGAAAAAACATGAGTAGGTGCACCAGCCACCGTGATATGACTGACAAAACATGAGTAGGTGCACTAGCCACCGTGATATGACTGACAAGACATGAGTAGGTGCTCTAGCGACCGTGATATGACTGAAAAACATGAGTAGTGATATGACTGAAAAAACATGAGTAGGTGCACAAGCGACCGTGATATGACTGAAAAACATGAGTAGTGATATGACTGAACAAACTTGAATACGTGCACTAGCCACCGTGATATGACTGACAAAACAAGAGTAGGTGCACAAGCCATCGTGATATGACTGACAAAACATGAGTAAGTTCACTAGCCACCGTGATATGACTGACAAGACATGAGTAGGTGCTCTAGCGACCGTGATATGACTGAAAAACATGAGTAGTGATATGACTGAAAAAACACGAGTAGGTGCACAAGCGACCGTGATATGACTGAAAAACATGAGTAGTGATATGACTGAAAAAACTTGAATACGTGCACTAGCCACCGTGATATGACTGACAAAACAAGAGTAGGTGCACAAGCCATCGTGATGTGACTGACAAAACATGAGTAAGTTCACTAGCCACCGTGATATGATTGAAAAACATGAGTAGTGATTAGATTGACAAAACATGAGTAAGTTAACTAGCCACCGTGATATGACTGTAAAACATGAGTAGTGATATGACTGACAAAACATGAGTAAGTTCACTAGCCACCGTGATATGACTGACAAAACATGAGTAGGTGCACTAGCCACCATGATATGACTGACACAACATGAGTAGGTGCACTAGACACAGTGATATCACTTTCAAAACATGAGTAGGTGCACTAGCCACAGTGATACGACTAACAAAACATGAGTAGGTGCACTAGCCACCATGATATGACTGACAAAACTTGAGTAGGTGCACTAGACACAGTGATATAACTAACAAAACATTAGTAGGTGCAAGAGCCACTGTGATATGACGGAAAAAAAACATGAGTATGTGCACTAGCCACCCTGCTATGACTGAAAAGCATGAGAAGGTGCACTAGCCACCGTTATATGACTGACAAAACATGAGTAGGTGCACTAGCCATCGTGATATGACTGACAAAACATGAGTAAGTGCACTAGCCACCTTGATATGACTGAAAACTTGAATAGGTGCACTAGCCACCATGATATGACTGACAAAACATGAGTAAGTGCACTAGCCAGCGTGATATGACTGAAAAAACATGAGTAGTGATATGATTGATGACACATGAGTAGGTACACTAGTCACCATGATATGACTTACAAAACATGCGACGATTCAATAGCCACCGTGATATGACTGACAAAACATGAATAAGTGCACTAGCAACCGTGATATGACTGAATACCATGAGTAGTGATATGACTTGCAAAACATGAGTAGTTGCACTCGCCACCTTGATATGACTGACAAAACATGAGTATGTGCACTAACCACCGTGATATGACTGACAAAACATGAATAGGTGTACTAGCCACCGTGATATGACTGAAAAACATGAGAAGTGCACTAGCCACAGTGATATGACTAAGAAAACATGAGTAGGTGCACTAGCTACCGTGATATGACTGACAAAACATAAGTAGGTTCACTAGCCGCCGTGATATAACTGACAAGACATGAGAATGTGCACTAGCCACCGTGTTATGACTGACAAAACATGAGTAGAGGCACAAGCCACCATGATATGACTGAAAAAAATCATGATTAGGTGCACTATCCAATGTTATATCACTGACAAAACATGAGTAGGTGCACTAGCCATCGTGATATGACTGACAAAACATGAGTAGGTGCACTAGCCATCGTGATATGACTGACAAAACATGAGTAAGTGCACTAGCCACCTTGATATGACTGAAAACTTGAATAGGTGCACTAGCCACCATGATATGACTGACAAAACATGAGTAAGTGCACTAGCCACCGTGATATGACTGAAAAAACATGAGTAGTGATATGATTGATGACACATGAGTAGGTACACTAGTCACCATGATATGACTTACAAAACATGCGACGATTCAATAGCCACCGTGATATGACTGACAAAACATGAATAAGTGCACTAGCAACCGTGATATGACTGAATAACATGAGTAGTGATATGACTTGCAAAACATGAGTAGTTGCACTCGCCACCTTGATATGACTGACAAAACATGAGTATGTGCACTAACCACCGTGATATGACTGACAAAACATGAATAGGTGTACTAGCCACCGTGATATGACTGAAAAACATGAGAAGTGCACTAGCCACAGTGATATGACTAAGAAAACATGAGTAGGTGCACTAGCTACCGTGATATGACTGAAAAGCATGAGAAGGTGCACTAGCCACCGTTATATGACTGACAAAACATGAGTAGGTGCACTAGCCATCGTGATATGACTGACAAAACATGAGTAAGTGCACTAGCCACCTTGATATGACTGAAAACTTGAATAGGTGCACTAGCCACCATGATATGACTGACAAAACATGAGTAAGTGCACTAGCCAGCGTGATATGACTGAAAAAACATGAGTAGTGATATGATTGATGACACATGAGTAGGTACACTAGTCACCATGATATGACTTACAAAACATGCGACGATTCAATAGCCACCGTGATATGACTGACAAAACATGAATAAGTGCACTAGCAACCGTGATATGACTGAATAACATGAGTAGTGATATGACTTGCAAAACATGAGTAGTTGCACTCGCCACCTTGATATGACTGACAAAACATGAGTATGTGCACTAACCACCGTGATATGACTGACAAAACATGAATAGGTGTACTAGCCACCGTGATATGACTGAAAAACATGAGAAGTGCACTAGCCACAGTGATATGACTAAGAAAACATGAGTAGGTGCACTAGCTACCGTGATATGACTGACAAAACATAAGTAGGTTCACTAGCCGCCGTGATATAACTGACAAGACATGAGAATGTGCACTAGCCACCGTGTTATGACTGACAAAACATGAGTAGAGGCACAAGCCACCATGATATGACTGAAAAAAATCATGATTAGGTGCACTATCCAATGTTATATCACTGACAAAACATGAGTAGGTGCACTAGCCATCGTGATATGACTGACAAAACATGAGTAGGTGCACTAGCCATCGTGATATGACTGACAAAACATGAGTAAGTGCACTAGCCACCTTGATATGACTGAAAACTTGAATAGGTGCACTAGCCACCATGATATGACTGACAAAACATGAGTAAGTGCACTAGCCACCGTGATATGACTGAAAAAACATGAGTAGTGATATGATTGATGACACATGAGTAGGTACACTAGTCACCATGATATGACTTACAAAACATGCGACGATTCAATAGCCACCGTGATATGACTGACAAAACATGAATAAGTGCACTAGCAACCGTGATATGACTGAATAACATGAGTAGTGATATGACTTGCAAAACATGAGTAGTTGCACTCGCCACCTTGATATGACTGACAAAACATGAGTATGTGCACTAACCACCGTGATATGACTGACAAAACATGAATAGGTGTACTAGCCACCGTGATATGACTGAAAAACATGAGAAGTGCACTAGCCACAGTGATATGACTAAGAAAACATGAGTAGGTGCACTAGCTACCGTGATATGACTGACAAAACATAAGTAGGTTCACTAGCCGCCGTGATATAACTGACAAGACATGAGAATGTGCACTAGCCACCGTGTTATGACTGACAAAACATGAGTAGAGGCACAAGCCACCATGATATGACTGAAAAAAATCATGATTAGGTGCACTATCCAATGTTATATCACTGACAAAACATGAGTAGGTGCACTAGCCACCGTGATATGACTGAAAAACAGGGTTAGGTGCACTAGCCAACGTGAAATCACTGACAAAACATGAGTAGACGCACAAGCCACCATGATATGACTGAAAAAGCATGATTATGTGCACTAGCCAATGTTATATCACTGACAAAACATGAGAAGGTGCACTAGCCAACGTGAAATCACTGACAAGACATGAGTAGGTTCACTAGCCACCGTGATATGACTGACAAAACATGAGTAGGTGCACTAGCCACCTTGATATGACTGACAAAACATGAGTATGTGCACTAACCATCGTGATATGACTGACAAAAGATGAGTAGGTGTACTAGCCACCGTGATATGACTGAAAAACACCAGAAGTGCACTAGCTACAGTGATATGACTAACAAAACATGAGTAGGTGCACTAGCTACCGTGATATGACTGACAAAACATAAGAAGGTTCACTAGCCGCCGTGATATAACTGACAAGACATGAGAATGTGCACTAGCCACCGTGTTATGACTGACAAGACATGAGTAGAGGCACAAGACACCATGATATGACTGAACAAAATCATGATTAGGTGCACTAGCCAATGTTAAATCACTGACAAAACATGAGTAGGTGCACTAGCCACCGTGATATGACAGAGAAAAAACAGGAGTAGGTGCACTAGCCAACGTGAAATCACTGACAAAACATGAGTAAAGGAACAAGCCACCATGATATGACTGAAAAAGCATGATTAGGTGCACTATCCAATGTTATATCACTGACAAAACATGAGAAGGTGCACTAGCCAACGTGAAATCACTGACAAAACATGAGTAGGTTCACTAGCCACCGTGATATGACTGACAAAACATGAGTAAGTGCACTAGCCAACGTGATATCACTGACAAAACATGAGAAGGTGCACTAGCTAACGTGATATGACTGACAAAACATGAGTAGGTTCACTAGCCACCGTGATATGACTGACAAAACATGAGAAGGTGCACTAGCTAACGTGATATGACTGACAAAACATGAGTATGTGCACAAGACACCGTGATATGACTGAAAAAGTGTTGAAAACGGCGTTAAAACCCCATTTAATATATCAGCAAATAGCTATTATGTTTGTGGGAACTCCATGAAAAACATGAGTAGGTGCACTAGCCATCGTGATATGACTGACAAAACATGAGAAGGTGCACTAGCCACCGTGATATGACTGACAAAACATGAGTAAGTTCACTAGCCACCGTGATATGATTGAAAAACATGAGTAGTGATATGACTGACAAAACATGAGTAAGTTCACTAGCCACCGTGATATGACTGACAAAACATATGTAAGTTAAAGCCACCGTGATTTCACTGACAAAACATGAGCAGGAACACTAGCCACCGTGACATGACTGACAAAACATGAGTAGGTGTACTAGCCACAGTGTTATGACTGACACAACATAGGTAGATACACTAGCCAACGTGATATGACTGACAAGACATGAGTAGGTGCACTAGCCAACGTGATATGACTGAACAAGTGTTGAAAACAGCATTATAACCCATTCAATATATCAGCAAATTTATGTTTCTTGGAACTCCAGGAAAAACATGAGTAGGTGCACTAGTTACCGTGATTTGCCTGGAAACGTGTTGAAAACGGCGTTAAACCCCATGCAATCAATCCGTAAATAGCTGTTTTTTGACAACGCAATCAGTCATACTACATTGTTTTACAAATTAAGCCAACTCGGCATTCGTGGCAAAATACTGATAAACTGCTATACCGGTGTAACGTGAAATTTTAAAGTCCATGAAAAAAACGAGATGTACTACAAATGCGCATTCGCACCGGAAGTGTAAGTCAGCCGGCATGTAGCCATGAAATTTACGAGACGGAAGAATATGTTGTGCATAGAATACGGGTTAAACTATAAAGGTAGGTGGATTCATGTCCTTCGTTATGATATATTTATGGGAGTTTATCCATTACTCCGCCCTCAATGATTTATGTGTATGTTACTGTACCTATATAATTCATTCCAGTCATTTTACCTGGAAATGCCCAGCTTTAAACATTTATAAACAGAAAAACTTTTCATGCTGATAAGTTTCGACTTATTTGGTCTCTACTACTACATCATACATGAACTACACTGATTTATTGATTTATTGGGTTTAACTGTTAACGCTGTTTTAAAAAAAAATCAGTCATATCATTCACAGCGGCCAGTTCATCTACTCATATGTTTCCTAGTTTGCTCACACAACATACTTTCCAAGCAACTGGCTGCTTAACCCTTTCCCTCATACTACAATTCTGAAGCAGACAACTTTGAACATATTTTGTCAAAAAATAGAAAATCTCTTAAATTTATATATACTAAAAGTTGAAAACATTGTGTCAAAAGGAGAAATTGCTCGTGTTAAGCTATTTCTTCTTTTGTCGCAATGTTTTCAAAAAGCCGTCGGCTGCAAAGGCATCAAAAAGCGTCTATATGAGGGATAAGGTTAGCAGCTTTTCCAAATAGGATGTTTTAGTCTGTTGCAGATGCGTAACAATGTGGCTACAGACCTATGGGAAAGAATGATCTTCAATAAATGAAGCAATAGTCTGATTTGAAGTTTAATAGTCAAATTTATTTTATTTGCTTTGTCCAAGAAAAGACATTTTGGTCTGTAATTTTTGTATAAGAATAATCAGACGAAAATGTATAAATATGCAGGTGATTAACAGATATTTATCTTCATGTATTTGTAAAAATTATGGAAAAATTAAATTAATATGTGTATAGACACACTGTTGACCCCATTGAAAAAAATCAATTTCAAATCTGTATAGACACACTGTCGAACCTATGGAAAAATCAAATTCAAATCTGTATAGACACACTGTCGAACCTATGGAAAAATCAAATTCAAATCTGTATAGACATACTGTCGAACCTATGGAAAAATCAATTTCAAATCTGTATAGAAACACTGTTGAACCTATGGAAAAATCACATTCAAATCTGTATAGACACACTGTCGAACCTATGGAAAAATCACATTCAAATCTGTATAGACACACTGTCGAACTTATGGAAAAATCTAATTCAAATCTGTATAGACACACTGTTAAATCCATTGAAAAATCACATTCAAATCTGTATAGACACACCGTCGAACCTGTGGAAAAATCAAATTCAAATCTGTATAGACACACTGTCGAACCTATGGAAAAATCTACTTCAAATCTGTATAGACACACTGTCGAACCTATGGAAAAATCCAATTCAAATCTGTATAGACACACTGTCGAACCTATGGAAAAATTAAATTCAAATATGTATAGACACACTGTCGAACCTATGGAAAAATTAAATTAATATGTGTATAGACACACTGTTGAACCCATTGAAAAATCAATTTCAAATCTGTATAGACACACTGTCGAACCTATGGAAAAATCCAATTCAAATATGTATAGACACACTGCCGAACCTATTAAAAAAATCAATTTCAAATTTGTATAGACACACTGTCGAACCTATGGAAAAATCCAATTCAAATCTGTATAGACACACTGCCGAACCTATTGAAAAATCAATTTCAAATCTGTATAGACACACTGTCGTAGGCCTGCCTTCCTATTGAAACAAATTATGTATATACACGCATTTTAAAATGACTAGCGAGTAACTAGTTCTATATAGACAGCTTTCAACAAATATTAAAGACTGACATGAAGTCGAACCTTTAGTAAATTGACACATTCAAATCTGTATAGACTCTCGGTCGAACCAGTAGAAAAATCAAATTCAAATCTGTATAGACACACTGCCGAAACTGTAGTAATATGAAATTAAAATATGCATAAACACATAGTAAAGGCATGAACACAGCATGTTTAAATAACAACACTAATTTAATGGAGACAAAATAATGTTAACGACAATAAACTGCTTTTACGACATTCAAATTAATATAGACTTTCGCCGCAGATTTCAACCAAATCTGTATAGACTTTCGCCGCTTCCTCATTTACCCATTTATTTCCATACAGCACACATAGCAGTGACCAAATAATACAGACGTTTGATTGCTCACTTTATCATCTGTTATGAATTTGGCACCAAGATAGGAAAGAAGTGAACAATGAGTTTACAGGATTTCTTTATATGAAGGACTAGAAGTCATCAAGGTAAGCAAGTTATTGTGTATCCGTGTCCATCTGTTGTCTTTGTGAACAAATAGAATTTTTTTCGTATGAACCTTTGCTAAAGTTTGTGGACAGATTTATGAATTATTTGGTCTAAATAAATATGTGTTACTGGTATATCTATCCTCTTTCCACTTAAACCACTACGTCTAGATTATTGCTTTGACATACTGCAATACTTTTTTTCATCATATTGAGTAGTAATCACTCCTGAAAATGATGAACAATGACAGAGGACTATCAATCTAGTGGTCGTATTTAATTGATTGATTGATTGGGGTTCAACACCGTTTTTAACAATTTCTCAGTTATATCACGGCGGCCAGTTCACCTATTCATGCATTTTCTGGTTTTCTCACACCAGTACTCCACAACCATCTTGAGGACCCAAGCAACTGGCTGCTTTTCCACATAGACTTAGCCCATTGGTGGAAGACGAATGACGCATGTCACATTGACTTTTGTCAATCGTCGGAAAGAAAGTTGGCCGAGCCAGGATTCAAACTCACAACCCCTGGATTGACAGCCCGCGTTGCTACCGACTGAGCTACCGGGGCTCGGCTGGTTGTATTTAAACGCTTGCTCTATCATTCTTTCTAGAACATCTGCTTCAAGAGCAGCAGACCTCTGTTGGGTCATAGGGCTGTATATATATATTTCTTTAGTGAACTGGGTATTTACCCAAATGATTCTCAGATAATTGCATTTTTCTAAATTGAGTAGCAGAGATAATTTCACTAAATTGCATTTTTGTACAGCTTAAGAGACATAATGAGCAAAGTCTCCTTTTCTCACAATATTTCAGTTTAGTTTAACAAATGCTTTCTGGCAATTCTATATATTTGGGGATTCCTCGTTTTAACTTTTTTTTTTAAATTAGAGTAATGTATCATGAAACAGAACATCCACAGGAGAAGCAAAGTGTCTGTCCTGGTTAGCCTGTGCGGCATGCTTATGCTTATCCCGGTTAATGCTTTACGTAGAGACCACAATGTTGGTAAATTTCACGGTGGAACGCTCATATATTTATAGGTTTATTAAGGTTTAAGTATATACATTTTATATAATTGCCAAATTATTAAACAATATAATACATTTTAGGAAAATACTTGTTATAGTTTTTTCTGTAACCCAAGTTTTTACCACCAACAACTGGCATCGACTTTCTCTTCATGTACTCCACCTGACATTTTCCCTATGCAATTGGCTTTCCTTCCCACATATCCAAGCCCCGGTAGCTAAGTCGGTAGCGACGTGGGCTGTCAATCCAGGGGTTGCAAGTTCGTATCCCGTCATTTGTCTTTCACCAATGTGCTAAGTCTTATGTGGAAAACCAGCCAGTTGCTTGAGAAGTTTGTTGTGTGGAGTACAGGTGTGAAAAAACAAGGAAACACATGAGTAGGTGAACTGGCCGCCGTGATATGACTGAAACAATGTTAAAAACGGCCTTAAACCCCAATCAATCAATTCCTTCCCACATATACTAGTTAAGTCTAGCCCAGTTGGTCAAGCTTGTTCAAGCGTGTTCGATCACCTGCAGGGGTAACCAAACAAATAAATTACGCGTTTTACTCTTTGCCTCATATAGACGCTTTCTGACGCCTCTGCAGCAGACAGCTTTTTGAAAACATAGTGGCAAAAGAGGAAATTGCTCAAAACGAGCAATTTCTCCTTTTTCCACAATGTTTGCCACTTTTAGTCATCCAGGTTATCCATTCAATTAGAAATTTTCTTTTTTTTGACAAAACATGTTCAAATTCGTCTGCTGCAGAATTATCGTATGAGGGAAAGGGTTAAAAATGGCAGCAATGGCTGCTTTCCTTGACGCTCAGGTTTACGGAGATTACATTACGACTTACTGCATGGCAGTTGTCCGGATAAAAGGACCAATTGTACTCGTAACATAATTGATATTATAATACAAACTAGAGTACTATAGTATCACATTTTAATGTTGAAAGCGGCGTAAAACCCCAATAATATATAAATAAATAAATAAGAATCACATTTAGGTCCTTTTGCATGATTTTACGCATTAACATGTAATCTCTTTTTTCTCACGGCGATAAATCTTGTATTTCTCACGACGTAGCGTGAATTTCACGAGACTTCCGGTTGGTCTCGTGTTTTTCATGATCTCGACAAATTCACGCTACACCGGGACTACAAAGCATTGCACTAGTAAACGGTACAAAATCTTAACCACTTCCAGCTGTACAGGGTGTCGGATAGGTGGTCCTTTCCTCCACGGTCCTCCTCTTGATTCTAGATACATGTATATTACTATTTGATCTAGAATAGTCCCTTTACGGGTCCTGTATTGGTTATATGAAATCGCGACACCCTACTCTCGGAGACAACTTGACGTAAATACCTCAGAATTTATATTTATATTCGCTGTTACATCAAATATATTTCTTCATTTAGCCTTACGCCGCTCTCAACAGTTTTTCAGTTACATCACGGCATGTCCTAGGTAAGTTACCAGTACTACTTGCTATATTGATCCTAACACAAGCCATCAATCGAAATGCTTACCTTGAAAGCCTGAACCTCCTGAAAAAGAAAAAGAAATCAAGTTTCTCAAGAGTCATACCAAAGACTTTCAAAAAGACTTGGTTCATCATAGCCATATAAGGCACAAATAGTTTTCGACCAATCAGCATGGCTTGAAGGAATATAATAGAGGGTCACCCTAGGAACATTTCTACAAACTTATTTAAAAATCGGCCCAACACTTTCCGAGAAGAAGATTTTTTTGATTTTCTCTATAGCTACATGTATATAAGGCAAATTAGCTCCGCCTACTGGTGGCCATGGTTTTTAACCAATCAACATTGCTTGAAGGAACCTAATAGAGGGTCACTCAAGGAACATTTCTACAACATTATTTAAAAATCGGCCTGACTTTTTCGGAGGAGAAGATTTTGTAAGTTTTCACTATTTGGCATTTGGCTTGGATCTAACAAAGATGAAAAAATTTAGAGGACATTGAGAGGATGCTTCCTATGTCATTTTATTCCATTTGGCACGCACATACGACGGACAATTTCAGCCAGTGGAGTTTTAAATTGTTGAAAGTGGCGTAAAACACCAAACAATCAATCAATCAAGATCCTTGTCTCAATCATGTTAAAGAACGTAAAAGGGAGGTGATCCTTACAGAAACGAAGTATTCCTGTCAATCACTATTCCATGATCTCTTTATATTTAGTTGCTGTCTTTGACATCTTGCCATGTATTCTTAAATTGTTTTTATAATGCTGTAAATGTTGAGACCTAACTTAGGAAAATTAAAGAGTTTTATCTACGATTTATATATATTTGTTCATTTGTAAAACCGTAATATAAAATGTAAATTTTGTAACCGTTAAAGGTTGCCATTATTGTATTATATGTTAGTATTGACAAGAAAAACCCTTAAAAAAGATAAACGGCGATCAATATGAGAAAACACTAAGCCATGGAACATGCGCATATTATTTGACTTAAATATCAGAAAGGTTTTGTTAATAATCAAAACAATCAGTAATTGCTCATGAATTATATAGTTTGCGCAATATTGTATATCTAAGAATTCGACAGCTTCTTGAATTGATAATGCATTATAATAGGGAACATTGCTCGATTAGAACATTGTTCTTTAAAAGATAAAGAATCGGTAATCGAGTGTAGCTTGCGCGTTTTTTGTTTATATCTTTCTTTTTAGAACCACGTGTAAACCAAAATTATGTAAACTCTCAGAAATTATTAAATGCTAAACGGAAAGGATGGAATCAACTTGTTTATATCTATATCCCATTATCAACTACTAAATCATAACAATAAGCTATGTGTTTACCAAAGGCTAATTGGCAATCTCCATCCAGCTTCAGTTTCTATAAATAGATTATCAAGTATCAAATACCCTGTAACGTGACTGGAGATTACGCGAGGCTTCCAAGAGGTGTATACATTCAATTGACGATAAATAACTGAAAACTTATCATGTTTCAAAAATAATTAATATTTTGCTCTTAAATATTATATTTCATACGTTTTCATATATCATTTTAAAACTTCATCTTATTAGTGCCTCTCGTAGGATCGCAAACTTAACTATGAACCAATCAAAACGTTTCATTTCCTTTATTTCTTCGACATTATTCATTAAATACAACATTTGATTGGTCTACAATCTAGATCATTTGTTTAACATCTAGGTCAAAACCCAGGTTAACTATCGCCGAAAAAAAGGACATACTGCCATGTTTGACATGTAATGTGTAAGTTTTATCTGTAATTTGATGTCACATGGGTCTTTGACCTTCTGGATAAATAAATAAACTAATATATATATATATATATATATATATATATATATATATATATATATATATATATATATATATATATATATATATATATATATATATATATATATATATATATATATATATATATATATATATATATATATATATATATATATATATATATATATATATATATATATATATATATATATATATATATATATATATATATATATATATATATATATATATATATATATATATATATATATATATATATATATATATATATATATATATATATATATATATATATATATATATATATATATATATATATATATATATATATATATATAT